>JASAUF010000648.1:4000000-4422500 GCA_030180095.1 Magnolia changhungtana
TGGAAACATGTTAATTGGTTAAAATCTTAAGCTGACTTTTCCAGAGCCCTACATTTGTTTTGCAAACTGTGGTCCCCACACTAGTTATTCCAATCCGATGCTTGGGCTAGGGAATCAATATAGCTATTGTATATTCTAATACATAGATTGGATCTAGGACCTATCATGCCATGCTGCCACATGCATGGAGCATACTTGAGCTTTTTTTGCAGACTTGTGTGGGCTTGGCAAAGCTCTTATCAAGGAGGAGAAGAAAGCTTTTAATCTAACCATGAGATAAGTCACCCGAGCAAGAAAGCTGAAAATATCAAATGCATACTAAACCCTTAACATGGTAATTACTAAAATAGCCCTATTTAAACATCAGGGAATTTTACAGAAACTACTTGTTTGATATAGAATTACATTCGGGTACCTTTTTCAAAAAGCTTTTCATTAAGTAATAACCATTAGAGTGCCCTCCGTTAGATTCCTTGAAAGCAGCTTAGGTGGGTCCAAACCTGATGTTTATGTGAGATCCACACTGACACGTCCACCCCCCCTGTTAGGACCAGGGCCCAAAACTCAGCTCCATCCGTGATTCTGGTGGACCGCACTATTAGAAACAGTGTTTAGAGCAACACTCACCCTTCAAACTGTTTCCCATGAAATTCCCCTTTTTCTAATATTTTAGGAAAAATATCCATTTTTTCAACTGATGTTTAGGTGAATACAATCTGATCATTAGATGTGTAATCCAACATTAGAACAAAAGCCACCATTAAAAAAATCTAACGGAAGGTACTACTAATGATAATTACTTGGATCAATGGGTTAGCTTATCAAAACCTTTTTGAAAAAAAAAAAAAAAAAGTACCAGAATGTATATTCCCCTCAACATTATTCCCTTCTGTTTGGAGGCCAATTTTGTCATTTCCCCCTAAAACATAATGAAACAACTAAAACTAATAAATCCATTTTGCTTAGATCTACTAAGAGCCTCACACATGCGAGAGAATGTGGGGAACAAGGACACTGCTTGCATCAAAGATGGTGTGGTACCATTGTTGCTGTATGTTGCCTGTATTTGATCAGTTCTCCAAGATTCAATACTATTCCTAAGCATGCTACCACCTTTTTAACCCATAAACACACGCAGTCCGCCTCCAAGTGAGATGTCTTCACTGATCATATCCTCTTGAAAATTCCACATACACCCTCACATCTAATGTAACATGTCAAAATATGCTTTACAACAATAATGACTTAATTACCCTCAAATATTTAATCCATCACCATTTCACATTCAGTCACAAGCTAGATATTGGTTTAATAACAAATGCTATATAATTTCTTCCAAAAGAAGCAAAAAAAAAAAAATTAACAGGAAGAAAACCGCTCTTTATCAGACAGTTCTTTTTGCACAAGTCATGAACTTAAAGCATAAACATACAAAGAAATGTTCAAAAATTAGAAATTCAGAGCAATCTACAAGAGCACTGGGATTCCTCACTCAATTCACATGTGCCAAATAGGCAAGAATGTGCGGACGTGCAAGCCATTCATCAGGTAGGCCCACACAAGTATGAAAAAAATAATAACAAAATAAGAAGTTGAACAACGGGGCACATTTAGCATTCATGTCTGGCCCACCTAATAACTGGACCAGCCTGATTTCAGGCTACACCATGTACAGGGTGGCGCCCACCTGATGAACAACCAGGATCTTGCACACATGCTGCCAAATTGTCACATGCGGCGAGGGTGGAAGTGGCCTTATTAGGGCCCAAATAAGTACAACATAAATCTATCAATGCGAGGATACGTACAAATACCCTTTTAGCATGTACTGACACATGCTAGATTCCTTGAGACGTCAAGCCATGGCTTCCTACCTTCAGCTCCAAATATGCATTTGGAGCCGAAACGATACAGTATAAACAGGTAAAGGTAAATGGGTACCAAGGAGCATTGATTGAAAGATGTCCCACTTGTGAAATGATGGGGGCCCACCCATGATCTGTGCGCACATGAGATGATAGGTCGCATCTTTTCCACCAACAGAGCCCACGTGGTACCTAACTTGGTACTCCTAGACGGTACCAAAGCCAACCTCATATAAACAATCTATGATGTGGAACTAAAGATCAACACAGAGGTATGCGAGGACTGAACCTGCTCTTCGCCTAGTTCTCTGGCTGACCTTCCACTTCTCGACTAGGACCCGCTTTACGTTGACGCAGCTTGAGACCACTGTGGCAACTCCGGCTGCAGTCACAAATGGGCAATAAACCATGTGGCAGGATTCTAACTGGGTACATCGCTTTACGAGATGTGATAAACCAACGTCTGTTATTTGCCTGCAGTGGGACAGCACTATGTCCTTAAGCAGCGGGCAGCCATCGCCTATTTCGGCAAGTGCTATATCCCCCAAGTTCTGGAGAAGGCAAATACGTGCAAATATTAGTGCCAATTTTCAGTAAACCAAACAAACGGTAGAAAAGAATAAACTAATATTTTGTAATTTCATTAATCATGGAAGAGAAGAAGAAGAAGAAGAGATTCTAACTGTTTAAGAAATAGCACAGAACGGACTTTTAAGAATTCCACTAGATCAATTCAATTTTTACATGTTAAAGCACCAAAGGAAAAAAGAAGAAGAAGATGATTGGTCAAATAGGATCATAGAGCAGAGTCCATGTACCCAGAATTGTTGGGACTAAGCCGTGATCATGATGATGATGCATCATCATCTAAGACTTATCCCATGACTAACTGGGGTCGGCTACCCAAATCCTGTTCTGCCTTTCCATTGTACTTCAAATGTGAGATTGTCAGGATTCATTATAAAAGTTATGGCTGAAGCTTCATGCCAGCTACCAACCTGACACAACCATCTTTTATCCAGGCTTGGGATTGGCAACAAGTGCATAAAACACCCACAGGCATTATTGACAGTAACAATGAGTGTGTGTGTGTGTGTGGTCTTTCGTCCAACCGGTTGGACTCCACGTTATAGTCCACCCAGATGATAACTTCTAGCCTATTTAACTTGTCTTCATGTGACATCCAATCAAGGCGTGCCATAATGGTAACGGCGGTTGTGATGGCCACCACTGTTACCGTTATGATATAGGCCATAACGGCTGTTATGCTCAATCGATTTAAAAAAAAAAACATGTATTACAGGTCGCTTTTCCTCTAACGGCCATTACGCCTGTTACAACCTTGTCATGCGTAACGGTTGTCACCGTTACTGTTATGTAACGGCCTATATGGCTCTGTAACAACTGTTACGGCATACCATGCAGCCGATCCATCCAATAGGTTGGCCCCATCAAGAGGATTGTCTAGTGCAAAAATCAGCCCCATCCACTCATCAGGTTGACCTCATCATAGAAAACAATATCTAGTCATTGAAAGATAGAAAGATACAAATGTGGTCCACTAGACAACATGAATGTGGCTGATTTTTGCACAAGTTGAGCCTTATAATGGGGCAAACCTATTCGACGGGTTGGATGTCACACACATGAAAGGTTGGAAATTATTCGCTGGGTGGACCAACTGGTTGGACAGGCTTTCTCCTCTGAGCCAAACCACATTTATATTAATGCAGGCAAAGGGGTCATTGACTATTGGCTCAGGTGGGCCCCAGCATAATGTGTTTCTGCAATCTACTTTGACGATTAGATGTGTCCACTCATGCTAGGTCCAAGGCCCAAAAATCAGCCACATCTATGATTGAGGTGGGGCTACACTATGAGAAACAGTTGGTAAGAGACTCCCACCCCTGATTTTTTACAGGTGCCACCATGATATGCATGCACAATCCACTTCGACCAACAGTTTCGTCATCCACTATTAGGCTTATGGCCCAAAACTTACACTGACTCATGAGTCAGGTGGGCCACATCAAGGGAAACAGTTTGGTGGGAGACCAAATCACAGATGGGGCTATTTTTTAGTGCTACTACTAAAATTAGGCCACACACCAGATGGTAGGAGTGGATTTTTGAAAAACATCTTGTTGGGGCCCACTACCAACTGACCCGTTTCCTACATCAATCACGCTAGTGAGGTGCTCACCACTCTTTACAGCGGTGCGAAGACTTTGTGGGGCTTACTGTGATGTGTGTGTTTTATCCACACTGACCATCCATTTTGCCAGCTCATTTTAGGCCATGATCCCAAAATTGAGGCATATCAAAAGCTCAGGTGGAATACACCACAGGAAACGGTGGGAATTGAATGCCTACTGTTGAAAACTTCTTGGGGGACACAAAATCTTTGGATCAAGCTGATATTTGTGTTTTCCCTTCATCTAGGTCTGTGTGACCTTATGAACAGGTTGGATGACAATAAACATCATTGTAGGCCCTAGGAAGGTTTCAATGGTGGACATTATTATCCCACTATATTCTCTGGGGTGCTCCACTTGAGGATATGCTTCAATTTTGGACTCACCACCAAAAAAAAGCTGGCAAAATGGATGGACGGCATGGATAACACACATGCATCACATACGCCACCTCACTGCACAATCCACATCCTACATAAATGACTTTTACGTAAAGGGGTCATAAGCTCGAGTGGGCCCCACCATCATGCATTTCCAAATCCACTCAGACCATCAGGTGAGTGACTCGAGTTTAGGCTTAGGGATGAAAAACCAGCCCCATCCATGATTCTAGTGTACCATGTACAAGGCGACGCTCACCCTCCAAATTGTTTCCTTTGGTGTGGCCCACCTGAATCACGTATGGGCCTGATTTTTGAGCCCCATGCCTAAATTTTAGTGTGCCATCTAATGGTTCGAGTCGATTTCACATAATCATCATGGTAGACCTCGTAAAAAATCAACTGTCACGGACTCTCCCAAATGTTTCCTTTAGTGAGGCCCACCTAAATCACATGTTAGCCTAATTTTTTTGCCCTAGTCCTCACATGGTATGGCACATGCAATGGTTGGAGTGGATTTCACGAACACATCACAGTGTGCCCATAAAAAATCAAGTGTGGGTGTTCCCCTCCTAACTATTTCCCACCCACATGAATCATGGATTACACAGGTTTTGACATCGGCCGCAAGAGATCATCCGTGCAAGCATTGGGCCCCACTGTCATGTGTATGCAAAATCTACTCCAACCACAACTAATCATGAATTCACTAGGGCCCACTTGAATTGCAAAATGCCTTGATTTTTGGGCATAGGACATAACATTGAGTAAGACACCTAATGGATGCATTGAATTGCACATACACAACATGGTGAGCCCTATACAAAATCAAGGGTGAGCGTCACCCACCCAACTATTTCCATTAGTGCAGCCCAGCTGAATTTTAGGCCTTGAGCCTAACATGGGGTGACACACCTGATGGTTGGATCGGATTTCACATACAAATCATGGTGGGGCCAACCAGGTATACACGCACGGATGATCTCCTATGGCACAACTCGCAGGATCTCTCTCTCTCTCTCTCTCTCTCTCTCTCTCTCTCTCTCTCTCTCTCTCTCTCTATGTAAAGAAGCATACACACAGAGGTTGTCAAAGAACAAAATTTAATTTAATTATGCAAGATGTGTGTATATGTTCAAGCACAAATTTTCCCTTTCATTAGGAACGCATATGACTCTTTACTCTTTTGTAAGTATTTGATAGCAGAAAGCAAATATGAAGTGCCCGAAAAAACAAAGTTGCAGCGATTTCTCATAAGATAGCAGTTCATAACACAAGAATGTCTAGTGTTTTCAGACCAAATATGCGAGGAAGTGCAAATCATGGGAATCTTCTCTGTAGCAATTCCTCCGATGAAATATTGTGAGATTTGGATGCTTGAATATTTGTTGAGTTTCTTCTTCATGATAAACGTCCACGTGTCAAGATTCAATAGATTATATGTAATCCTAGGAGTAAAATTAGAAAGCTTCAAATCTCGGAGGAGTTACTTTGAATCAGTGTTCGAAATATCGGTATCGCGTTACATATCACATCCTTGGGATACATATACGTATCGGTTATCGCACGGGATATATCATTTGTATCGAGTAATTTATCGCACTTTTTGGGAAATATGGGGAAGCATTGGAAAATTGGTTAAATTTTTCAATGAAAAATTGGGAAATTTTGGGGAAAATTGGGGGTTGTTAAAAAACCCTTAATACACACTTTTCAATCATAACATCTCAAAAAAGAAGTGCAAATAATAGGTTTCCTTTATATAAGGTCAAACTAATGCAACTACATTCAAATTGAATGTATAACATTTAGTGTGTATGTGATGATCAATGTTGTCATAATCGTTATCTTGTCGTAAATTGTAAGATTTTTTCAGATTTTCATAAAACATTATATATATATATATATATATATATATATATATATATATAAACATATATATATATATATATATAACACCAATCATCCATTTTGTCATGAATATGCAAAAAAACAAAAACAATTTAGTCTAAAATTGTGACAAACTGTATACTAAATGTATGATGTATCATTGATTCATTGTCAATGTGTTGCACTTGTATCATCATGTCATAATCAAGTTAAGAAAATAACCCTTTTCCCATCCCATGTATAAAGTTTTCTATATGATTAAAAAAATAGCATTTTTCCCATCCCCATTTACTTGTATAATGTATATGTATTCTCTATTCACTTCAAAAAAAAAATAAAAAATCGACATATTCTATTTTTCTTTTTCGAAAAATGCATATTTTCACCAATATATGAAAGAAATGAAATAGAAAGGAATAACTGAATATTTTACATGTATTCTTACCAATTTTAACGCAGAAATTGAATGGAACAAGCGGTGTTCGATTCCATTGAGCGACGAAAAAGATATGTTGATTTCTTTCTCTATGTTTCCCATGGCTCACAACCTCGAAAAGTCCCCGAAATCTCTCAAAAGTTGCAAAATATGTGATATCCTATGAGTGTAGGGCCTAAATAGGTTTTAAAACCCAAAGCCCTAAAAAATTGCAAAAAACAAAAGAAAAAAAAAATTCTACTGGATGTTGCTGGTGTTGCGTCAGGATTATCGAATCATCCGATTTTATCTGAATCGTACGATTCATGATAAAATCGTACGATTCAACCCCAAACGCGATTCACAAGTACGATTTATATCATACAACCATACAGTACGATTTGATTCGTAAATCGTACGCTTTTAACAACATTGGTGATGATCATTTCATCAAACACTCCTAAACACATCAAAATTAGTCTTAATTGACAGCTGGTTAAAGGGAAAATTCGAGAAAAAAAATTAATAATTTTTTATTTTTATTAAAAAATGATTTTCGTTTTTTGAAAATTGACAAGAACTTGACAAATCAACAGATCAGCCCTCATACATGTTTGATTTCATGTTTGGAGTGCAACATTCCAAGCAATTTGGGAGAAATTGGGAAAATATCAAAATTTCCCCAATTGTTACCAAATTTGACCACCAACACTCAAATTTCAAAACTAAAGTGTATGTGATGATCATTTCATCAAATACTCCTAAATACATCGAAATTAGTCTCAACCAGTGTTCGAAATATAGGTATCATGTTACGTATCGCACCCTTGGGATACAGATATGTATCGGTTATCGCATGGGATATATCAGTTGTATCGCATAATGGATCGTTGTTGTTGGAAACATGGGGAAACATTGGAAATTGGTTGAATTTTTCAATGAAATTTCAGTGATTGTTAAAAAAGACATCAATACACACTTACAAATCAAAACATTACAAACAAGAAATAAGTGTACATTATAAGTTTTCTTTGTATGGGGTCCTAGTCTATGCATTGTCTAACTGAATTGATGCAAGTATATTCAAAGTTTACTCATATAATTCACAAATGTAAGAAAACGTGTAGAAACACAAGCAATAAATTCAAAAGCAAAAGAAGAATCACTAGATCAGGTTACATACATGTTTGATTTTATGTTTGGACATAAAGATTGCAACCGATTTGCGAGAAATTGGAATTTTTTTTTATTTTTTTCAATTTTCCACAACTTGATCATTCTCCTCCAAATCTCGAAATCGAAGCTCCTAATCCATGATTTTTCATGAAAAACATTAAAATTTGTAACAATTTGACACTGATTTAACATAATTTACAGAAAAAAATGATCGGAAATAAAAAATGCTCACCAGATCAAACATGTGGGATATATCCCACTACTTACTGTGTTTCGTATCGCACAAGCGGGATACAAGATATAGTGTGATATATCGGCCGATATCGTCGATATTTAAAACACTGGTCTCAACTAACAACTGGTTGAAGGAAATTTTTGAAAAAAAAACATGGAGAACACAAAGAACTAATGGATATCGAAATTAAAGCTCAACTACATGATTTTTCATAATTTCAAAAAAAAAAAAAAAAAAAAAAAAAAAAAAAGGAAGGATCATAGATTAAAAATACTAATCGAATTGAACATGTGCGATATATCGGCACTACATGTGTATTTCGTATCGCATATGTGGGATATAAGATATATCGTGAGATAAATTGGCCGATATAGTTGATATTTAAAACATTGATTTATATGGTATCCTTTCAATGACGTGATCAGGAAAGAGGACTGGCTGATCAACTTTAGAGCAGGAGGCAATTCCAAGTATATAAAAAAAAAAAAAAAGAACTTGATGCAATTCAGGGAAGCTAAAAATTCATTGTAGCTAAGGAGGTAAACAGGGAGAACCCATGATTGGGTGTAACTAGAAGAGATCAAATTGGGCTCTAGCTGTCAGGAGTGGGTGACTTAATTGAACCAGAAAATTACTGCCATTTTGATTGGGCCAAAGCTTTCAAGGAGTCCTTTTCCCGGCCCAATTTGTGGACGAAGATTCAAGGAACGCCATTGCATTGGCATCCAGGAGTTTGTGAATTGCTGGATTACTTTCAGTGTAAATGAAATAAGAACAGTGACATCCTGATTATGTTTCTTGCAGGACAAATGATTTTACTGACTCTCCCCCTAAGGAGTAGGCTGATTTCATCTGCATTAGTTCATCTCAATCCACTAGTTTTATGGATATTTTACCTCCACTTGAGTTTATATTTTCACAAATCATTATTTGCAAAAAGATAGATCATTATCTTTTCTCAAGAAGACATAAATTTAGAAGTGAAATGATGGGTGTGAAATATCCACACCAAATTACAGTGTGAAACATTATCATAAAGAGCCAATGACACCATAACTTGGCAGTTCTGTACCATCTTCCCTGCCAACATGCCCCTTGTGTAGGAGACCTGTACCATGAAAAGGGTAGGCCCACAATGAAGATCACCCGGCACAAAAATCAGGCCAGTCTGCTCATCAGATGGGCCAGAGTGTTGGAATCAATGGACAACTGATGGTCTGACTCAGCATAGAGATGTGGCCCGCCTAGTGAGTGGACCAGCATTATTTTCAAGAAGGGTAATCTTCATTGTGGGCAGACTGTTCCCATGGTGTGGATGTAGTGGGAAAGATGGTACGACACCAAGTAGTGTTGTTGCCTTTCAACAATCAATTATCTTTCATAACATCAAACAACTGTCAGTGTTAAGTGTGAGGATCACACGTTTCACATTGAACCATCTCTCCACGGTAAATATCGTAGAAAGTTATCAGCAAGATTCCGTCGTGGTTAGCTCATTATGACTGGTGAATTTCAGGCATGTAATCGGACCATTCATCTGGTGGGCCATGCTGTGGATCACCAGAAGCTCAAAAATTACTATCTGGCAATCATAGACATCAGAGGACTCTATACTTGCAGAATGGGGACATTTGTTCAATTTTCATACCCATGTATTTCTAGGCCACGAGTCACCATTAGAATCACTCAACTTGAGCATAGTTGGGTCCATGCACAACCTCCAGTGGATCCCACGGTGGAGCCAATGGATGAATGCTCCTGATTATAGCCAGATTGCAGAAACGCCCAATTTAGTCTCATTTGAGAGAGAGAGAGAGAGAGAGAGAGAGAGAGAGAGAGAGAGAGCACCTGAAGAACACTGACATCTAGATAAATAAGTCGAGGGCAACCTCTTGCAATGGCTGTCAGACCAGCATCACCAATCTTGTTGCACCCACTGACATTTAACTGTTGAAGGGAGCACCCTTGACCAATAGCAACAAGTGCATCATCGCCAACCCTAGTAATTGGATGCTGAATTTAGATCAAACTACAGTTCAAATATTTACCAAACAAACTCGCACAGTAAATTGTAATAGCAAAGGGAAATCCTAGGAATTACTGCACTCAGGATTAGATACCACAAAACAATGAAGTTAAGTACACCAAAAGCATAATGACTGCAGTAGATAAAACTTTCAAAATATAAGAACTAACATGAATATTTCCATGAAAGCTGTTAGGAGAGAAGAATCACAGTTTTTCATCTCTTATTCCTTTCATATTATTTTGTGTATTTGTTGCACTGCCCTTGAGTCAAGGACTGTTTACGTAATTGTACAACACATTTAAATAATAGGTTCCTCTCAAGAAACTAGAGTTGTAAATGGACCAATTTGGCCAAGCTGTTCATGTTCACAGCCCAAGGGAATAGGATTGGGCCCAAATCCAGCCCAAGCCTGCCACAGACCCAAAAATGAAGTCCATGTCTAGCCCATTACACAGAAAGGAACCTGCTAGACATCGGACCAGACCTACGTAATTGTACAACACATTTAAATAATAGGTTCCTCTCAAGAAACTAGAGTTGTAAATGGACCAATTTGGCCAAGCTGTTCATGTTCACAGCCCAAGGGAATAGGATTGGGCCCAAATCCAGCCCAAGCCTGCCACAGACCCAAAAATGAAGTCCATGTCTAGCCCATTACACAGAAAGGAACCTGCTAGACATCGGACCAGACCTGAATCCAAAGCGAGCCTGAATCCAGCCCATACCCAGGCCAAATCGACCAGAATCAAGCCGGACACAAGAAACAAAAGGAAAAAAACAGAAAATATGTATACAACATTGAAACCATTTTAGGGCCACACCATTGTTGGCCACTAAAATGCAACAATCCTAACCATTTAACTACACTAAGTCTAGGAAAATATTGACAGCTTGGGATTGTTATGCTTCATTCTGTTAAATATTACTAATAATATGTATCAAGAAAATCTACATATACTATTTATTAATAGTATACAAATATTAATAAAAACACACTAAATATGTATACAAGAAACACATTAATAGTATACAAATAGTATACAAGAAACACATTAATAGTATACAAGAAACACATTAATAGTATTCAAGAAACACATTAATAGCATACAAATATTAATAAAAACACAAGAAACAAAAGGAAAAAAACAGAAAATATGTATACAACATTGAAACCATTTTAGGGCCACACCATTGTTGGCCACTAAAATGCAACAATCCTAACCATTTAACTACACTAAGTCTAGGAAAATATTGACAGCCTGGGATTGTTATGCTTCATTCTGTTAAATATTACTAATAATATGTAACAAGAAAATCTACATATACTATTTATTAATAGTATACAAATATTAATAAAAACACAACTTCGGGACCGATCGCCAAGATTATCCCGTGGGAGGAATATTCAACATTCAGCAAAGAGAATTTTTGGATCCTCGTATGGGAGGTCCCTATGGAATGTTGGTATGATGAATTCCTAATATCGGCAGCTTCCTCTCTCGGATTTCTTCTGGAAATGGATCCTAAAACGCAACTGGGAATCGAGGTAGGAGTCGTTAGAGCCAGGATTAGAAGAAAGAAAGCTTCCCCTCTTCCTTCTCACATTCGAGTAAAGGTTGATGATCGAATTATCATGCTCCCAGTTCAGAAGGAATCCCCTAATTCTACACAACCAAGATGGGGTGATATTTGGAGATCAAGGGAGTCGGCCTCTCAACCCCCCTCGCAAAACCAGGAGACTGTGTTGGAAGAAGGTATTCGCGTCCCATACTCCCCTGGAGTACCGAAATCGCAGACGCCTGCTATCGCCCCAGCTGTCGTTCACAGTGTCAGAAACGGGCGTCCCTTCACTACAGGTGGCAGCACTACTGTAGAACCAGCTCCATCTATGTCAGACGCAATCGATCGCTTATGTGAGAAGCCACCGTCGTATGCGGTTCTCGTTCTCGTGACACGTGGCGAAGATATTGATAATCTCTCTCGAGAGGACCTGCTAGCCCCTTTCAAAGCTGAGAGAGTCGACACGTAATATCCGCCTGCTCACTTTTCCCAATATCATTAATGAAGCAGGCCCATCGACATCAGATGCCTGCCAGGTGGCCCCGGACCCTACCCTCAATTCATCCACAACCATCCACGTGCCCTCACCACATCAAATACCCCTTCTCGAGTTTGGGTCAGTGGACGCGGGTCCTCATCAGACCCGTATCCACCTATCTTCTCCGAAGTCGGGTCTGCTTAATGTTCCTAAATCAGTGCCCGGAAACTCAATTCCCATTTCTTTTACTACCCCTACTCACTATTCGAGGCCCGCCTCTCAACAGCGTCAACACCTCTACGCCTCTACCTCTCTCTGTCTCCATTCGTCTGACTATGTGGGGGACGATTCTTCCAGAGGTGAAAGTTCTGTATGTCAAAGGAAATATCAATCTACAATGATTCTGATTTTCTGATTTCTGATTTCTGATTCTGACTTTTGATTCTGATTTACTGCAGATTCTGACTAATATCTACAATGATTCTGACTAAATATCTACAAATGATTCTGACTAATTATCTCTAGATTGATCGATATAATGGATATCTGAGGATATACTGAGTTATCTGATTTATATACTGATTTATGATGATTTATGACAGATATACAGGATATATACGGGATATATTAATTAAGATATCTGATTTATGATGCTTATACTGATTTATTCCTTCATTAATTAAGATATATTAGTATGCAAGTATATTTAGATAGATGTATATATGGTAGGGGTGAAGATCAGCTTGTATTTTCTTCCCTAAATAGCTTGTAATCTACCTATATAATGGGCAATTGTCAATGAAGAGAGGTAGACTTTTTCAAAAGGACTCTAAACTGTCATGGTATCAGAGCTATAGCTCTAAATTTCCATTTGTCTCGTGCTCTCAAGTTTCTTAGTCTCGGTTATTCTTGTTCTAGTTCTGTTGACCTCATGTCTTCCGATAAGTCTGATGTTTCTTTGATTCGTTTCAATGGCAAGAACTACTCTGCTTGGGCGTTTCATTTCAGGATTTTCGTCAAAGGTAAGGAGCTGTGGGGACATGTTGATGGCAGTAACCTAGCTCCTGACAAAGACAAAGACAAAGACCGACACGCCAAGTGGGAAGTCAAGGACGCACAAGTTATGGCATGGATTTTGGGATCCGTTGAACCCAACATCATCTTGAACCTTCGATCTTCTCAGACTGCAGCTCAGATGTGGACATACCTGAAGAAGGTCTACAGTCAACAAAACATGCCTCGTCGTTTCCAGCTTGAACATGAATTGGCCACTCTCCAACAGGATAGTCTTTCTATCTCTGATTTTTACTCTAGATTCACTAATCTTTGGGCTGAATACACTGATATAGTTTATGCTGACTTACCATCCGAAGGTCTTAGTTCTGTTCAATCTGTCCATGAAACTACTCAGAGGGACCAATTTCTAATGAAACTAAGGTCTGAATTTGAAGGCACCAGATCCAATCTTATGAACCGAGAATCTGTCCCCTCCTTGGATACATGCCTAAATGATCTTCTTCGCGAGGAACAGCGCCTTCTCACTCAAACCACCATGGAACAACGACGATCTACATCTGTTCTTGTAGCCTATGCAGCACAAGGCGGTGCCACGAAGGTTAGGGATATGAGCACATTCGGTGCTTCGTTGCAAGGGATTTGGTCATTATCCGCAATCGTCCCCCGAAAATTCTGCAACTATTGCAAAAAGGATGGCCATATCATCAAGGAATGCCCAACTCGACCCCCAAGAAATCGGAGACAGCATATATTGTCTCAGTTGGCTCTTCTAGTGCGGGTAGTTTGGTGAATACAACACAAAGTGCTCCTGCTCCTGCTCCGTTTCAGTCCAACCCGTGACCCCTGACATGATTCAACAAATGATCATTTCTGCATTTTCAGCTTTAGGACTCTCAGGTAAACCCTTCACTACATCATCTCCTTGGTACTTTGATTAAGGGCTTCCCATCATATGACAAACAATCTTGCTTCTCTTACCAATGTAAACAAATATTTTGGAAATCTCAAAATTCATACTTGCGATGGCAATCATTTACCTATCACGGCCACTGGTGATGTTTCCTCCTCTCTCACTGATGTCTTCGTATCTCCGGTCTTACCACCAATCTTGTGTCTGTCGGTCAGTTAGTTGATAATGATTGTAAAGTAGAGTTTTCTAAATCTGGTTGTGTTGTGCAGGATCAACGGTCGGGCGGATGATCGCGAGGGGCCTAAAGTGGGACGTCTTTTTTCCTCTTCAATTTCCTTTGTCTTCTTTTTCTTTGCCTTTTGTCGCTTGTAATTCTGCTCATGTTGATTACCGAGCATGGCATAAACGTCTCGGACATCCAAACTCTAATGTACTTCATGCTTTATTGAAATCGGTTTTCTTGGGAATAATGAAACACCATCTCTTAGTGTTGTTCGGTTTGATTGCAATTCTTGCGAGACTTGGCAAAAGTAAAACTCTACCCTTTCCTTTTCACACACCGCATGTTGTCAAACCTTTCGATCGATACATAGTGATGTGTGGGGTATGGCACCATCACTTCGCATGCTAATTACAAATACTTTGTCACTTTTATTGACGACTATAGTCGTTTCACATGGATTTATTTCCTTCATTCCAAAGACGAAGTATTTTCTGTTTTTAAGATTTTTCATGCATATATTCAGACACAATTTTCGGCCCATGTCAAAATCCTTCGTTCTGACAATGGGGTGAGTATATGTCTCATTTGTTTCAGGACTTCCTACAGAATCATGGCATCATCTCTCAACGGTCTTGCCCTTCGACACCTCAACAAAATGGAGTGGCTGAAAGGAAGAACCGTCACCTTCTTGATGTGGTTCGCACTCTTCTGTTAGAATCTTCCACGCCCTCTCGATTTTGGTGTGAAGCTCTTTCCACTGCTGTCCATCTCATTAACAGATTGCCTTCTCCCATATTGAACCATGACTCACCTTTTACCAGGTTATTTGGTCACCCTCCAACTTATTCTAACCTTCGTACCTTTGGTTGTGTCTGTTATGTTCATCTTCCTGCACATGAACGCACAAAACTTACGGCTCAGTCAATTAAATGTGCTTTTCTAGGATATTCAAGACAATGAAAGGTTTTCTTTGCTATGATCCAAATCGTGTCGCATTCGAGTTTCTAGAAATGTGATTTTTTCGAAAATCAATATTTCTTTTCTACCCATCAGATCATGTTTCTCCTTCATTTTCTGTTTTGCCTATGTTTCCTAACTCTCTTGCGCAGATCCAGTCCCTTCTAAACCTCTCCTAGTGTATCGACGACGCTCCACCACCTCTTCCCACCAACCTTCAGACTCTCCCGAGCCCCCTCAAGCTTCTTCCCGACTGCCGCTGCTCTGTTTCAAGACTCGCACCTCCCTCTCTCCGACTCGGTCAAGACTCGGGTTCGTAGACCCCAGATAGGTTTGGTTTCTCTTCTCCTTCATCCTTCACTGACCACTTTGTCGTCTATTTCTCTTCCTTCATCTTATAAACAGCAATGGAGCATGAGTGTTGGCGAAAAGCAATTGAAACCGAACTTCTCGCACTTGAAGAAAACCAAACACGGGATGTTATTCCATGTCCCTCCTCCGTGAAACCCCTTGGCGAAGTAAGTTCGTGTTTCTATCAAGCTTAATTCGATGGGTCCATAGATCGTTACAAAGCTCGGTTAGTGGCACTTGGCAACAAACAAGAATATGGTCTCGACTATGATGAGACCTTTGCACCGGTCGCCAAAATGACCACTGTCCGAACTATACTCGCTCTTGCTGCATCCCAATCCTGGCCCTTACATCAAATGGATGTTAAGAACGCATTTCTCCACGGTGATCTCAAGGAAGACGTTTACTTGAAACTTCCCTCTGGTATGCCCACTTCCTCACCTAATGATGTTTGCAAACTGAAACGTTCTTTGTATGGTTTGAAGCAGGCACCAAGAGTATGGTTTGAGAAGTTTCGATCTACTTTGCTTAGTTTTTCTTTCACTCAAAGTCAGTATGACTCCTCTCTTTTTCTACAAAGGACATCCACAGGTATCGTCGTCCTCCTTGTTTATGTGGACGATATCGTCATCACTGGCTCTGACTTGGAGGCAATCTCTCATGTTCAGACTTTGTTGAATTCCACATTTCACATGAAAGATCTTGGCCAGCTTACCTATTTCTTGGGTTTAGAGGTGCATCATCAGCCGCACGGTCTCCTCTTGCATCAGCACAAGTATAGTCAAGATCTGGTTCAGCTAGCCGGTCTCACCAACGCTACTTCGGTTGACACCCCATGGAACTTAATGTGAAATATCGACGTGACGAAGGGGAGCTTCTTGAGGATCCTACTACCTATCGGAAGTTGGTTGGTAGTCTTATCTATCTAACCATTACCCGACCGGACATCTCTTATCTTTGTTCATACCGTCAAGCAAATTCATGCAAGCACCGAGGCATTTCCATCTATCGCCATCCGCCGCATAATTCGCTACATTCTTGGGACACCTACTCGTGGCTTATTCTTCCCTTAGGTTCTTCACTTCAGCCTACAAGCCTATAGTGACGCCGACCGGGTGGTGGCCGCTTGAGACACCAGAAATCTACTACCTACCGGTGTATGTTTCTTGGTGATGCCCTTATCTCTTGGAAATGCAAGAAGCGGGACCACGTCTCCAAATCATCTACCGAGGCCGAGTACCGAGCCATGTCTCGCAAGCATGCTCGAGATCATTTGGTGCGTGGTCTCCTCCTGAGCTCGTTTCATTCCCGTACATCCTACTCCACTCCATGCCGACAACACTAGTGCCATCCAAATTGCCGCAAACCCGTCCCCATCACGAACGCACCAAGCACATCGAGGTTGGATGTCACTCAATCGGGAAGCCTATGATCATCAAGTCATCACTCTTCCACATATCTCCACAACTTTGAGATCGCCGATATCTTCACATAAAAAAGCCATGCCACGTCACGCCATCATTTTCTCGTTAGCAAATTGATGCTTGTCGATTTACCAAGATCAATTTGAGGGGGGATGTCAAAGGAAATATCAATCTACACAAAGCAGATTGACAATTTTTTCTGATTTACTGATTTCTGATTTAATGCCTTTCTGATTTATTCTGGATGATTTACGACTAATATCTACAATAGATTCTGACTAAATATCTACAAAGCAGATTCTGACTAATTATCTAAAGATTTGATTGATATGATGATATACAGGATATACTGATATATCTGATTTATATACGATTTATGACATGATTTATGATGAGATATACAGATATATACGGGATATATTAATTAAGATATCAGATTTATGAGCTTATACTGATTTATTCCTTCATTAATTAAGATATATTAGCTGTACAGTATATTTAGATAGATGTATATATGGTAGGGGCTGAAGATCAGCTTGTATTTTCTTCCCTAAATAGCTTGTAATCTACCTATATAATGGGCAATTGTCAATGAAGAGAGGTAGACTTTTTCAAAAGGACTCTAAACTGTCACTGTAAGGCAGACGTCTGAGACTCATAGCCTTCCTTCCACCCCCCTCTTCTCCAGCGCTTTCAGAGATGCATCCCAGGGACCGGGCCGATTTCGATCCCATTACTCTATTCCAGGCAGACTCCCCCACGGAAGTGATAATAGCAGAGCCCATCCAATCTTGTGTTGATCTTCCCCATCATCACCAAGAGAAATCTTCCACGCATGGTCATCTCCATCAGCCTCATCACTTGATGATCAATTCCGATGGAAAAAGTAGGGAAGAATTATTCGAAAAACTCCAAAATAAGAGATGGATCAGAGACGCGGTAGGCCACGTCGGCAAATCTCTGGGTCTCTCGTTTGGCAACAGAAAGGACGACTACACGGGCCTCTTTCAGTTTATCGAAGCCAGGGGAAGATCCCTACCTCCGTCCCGAGCTCCAACCAGACAATCGAGACAAGTTTCCAGCAACAGAGAGTTGTTAAATCTCAGGATAACATCGAACAACACTCCTCCGTCTACTACTAGACAAGGCCGAAAGGGAAGTCGGGGAAGATCGGTTCCCCAATGAATATTCTCTCTTGGAATGTTAGGGGAATCGGCTCTAAACAAAAAAGGAGCTTGATCAGGGATGCCATAAGGAGGAAAAACCCGGATATCATCTGCCTTCAGGAGACCAAAGTCCCCCGATTCTCTGATACTCTTTTGGCTTCGATTTGGAGGGATAAGGATGCTCGGTATGTTACCCTCAACGCTATCGGTTCTTCGGGAGGTATCCTAATTGCATGGAAAGCAACCAGATGGGATAAGGTTAATTCCTCAACAGGGGTCTTCTTGGCTGCAGTAACCCTTAAAGATAAGTTGTCTGGTTTTTGTAGTATGTTTGTTGTAGTTTACGGGCCTAATGATGATTCCCAAAGGCCATCCCTTTGGGATGAACTTTCCGCTAACCGGGACTTCAACATCACGCGTTTCGAGGAGGATCATTCTCGTAGTAGGAGGGTCTCTCCAGCCATGGAGGCATTCTCGGACTGGATCCAGTCTCAAGAACTGATTGATCTTCCGCTATCTGGAGCTAGATTCACATGGTCCAATGGCCGAAGGACCCCCATTCAATCTCGCCTGGATAGATTTCTCCTATCTTCGGAGTGGATGGAAGCGTTCCCTTCTCTGCATCAATCTGCCCTTCCCAGAACGACTTCCGATCATTGCCCAATCCTGCTGTCTACAGAAGAAAACAACTGCGGCCCCAAGCCGTTTAAATTCAACTCAGCTTGGCTTAATATTGAGGGCTTCTGCCAACAAGTTGTTGAATGGTGGTCCTCTTTTCAGGTGGACGGCTTCGCAGGTCATACATTACTATGCAAGCTCGGACTCCTAAAAGATAAGATAAAAGCTTGGAAGGAAGCCGAATTTCGTAAAAGAGAAGGAAACAGAAGCCCTCCTTTCAGAACTCCAGCAAATTGATGCTTCAGTTGTAGACCAAGCTCTACCGATTCCTATTCTATCCAGGCGTATCCAGATCATCCAACTTTTAACGACAAGAGCTATGGAAGAAGAAATCTCTTGGAAGTCGAAATCAAGGTCTAAATGGATTGCAGAAGGCGACAAGAACACCAAATGTTTCCATACCTTAGCCAACATTCGTGCTCGCGCTAAAGCCATTAACAGCATCACGGTCGACGGAAGAATGGCTGAGGATAAGAAAGAGATCTCCAAAGGTGCAATCGAACATTTCAAATCGATTCTCTCCTCGGATGGCTGGATGGGGCCTCGCCTAGATGGTATTGCATTCTCTGCCCTTGAATCTGATGAGGCAAATCTGTTGGAAAGTCCTTTCTCAGAAGACGAAACAAAAGCTGCTTTATCGGCGCTAGAGGGAGATAAATCTCTAGGGCCTGACGGATTTCCAATCATTTTTTTCCAAATCTTTTGGAATTCTATCCGATATGACTTCATGAACTTTCTTCACGAATTCCATGCGAGGGGAATTTTATCGAAAGGTTTAGGTGCGACCTTTCTCACGCTCATCCCTAAAGTTTCGGGTGCTTCTACCTTTTCAGAGTTCAGGCCAATCAGCCTTATAGGAGGCCCTTATAAAATCCTGGCCAAAATCCTGTCTATTAGGTTATCAAAAGTTATGGGGAAGCTGATTTCCAAATATCAAAATGCATTTATAAAAGGTCGTCAGATTCTTGATGGTGCGTTGATAGCAAATGAATGCCTCCACACATGCTATAGATCTGGAAAGCAATATATCTTCTGCAAGCTGGACATAGAAAAGGCCTACAATCACGTAGACTAGGAGTTCCTTCAGTATATGCTGATCCGTTTGGGTTTCGGAGGAAGATGGAGACGTTGGATTTCTTCCTGTGTCACCTCGGCTCACTTTTCGGTTTTCTAAATGGCGCTCCAAAAGGTTTTTTCCCTACTTCTAGAGGAGTGCGTCAAGGGGATCCTCTATCCCCTCTTTTATTCCTCATCCTTGCGGAAGCTCTATTGCAAATGATTCTCAATGGTCAACGCAATGATCTTTTCAAGGGTATATCGATTCCTGGAATGGATGACCCCATCCTTCTCATCCAATTCGCATATGATACTTTGATCATGGTAGAAGCAAGTTTTGAGGCGACAGAAAACCTACATACTGCCCTGAAATGTTTTGAGGCTGTCTAAGGCTTGAAAATCAACATGTCCAAATCTAAGTTGCTTGGCATCAATATATCTGATCAGGATCTCTCTTCTTACGCCAACTATCTCGGTTGTTCGCCGGCCTCATTCCCTACTACGTTCGTTGGTCTCCCTCTCTCTATAGGCCGTCCTCCTAAATCTATGTGGGACAAAGTTCTAGAAAAATTCCAGAACTCTCTCGCAAGATGGAAGTGTCGTTATTTATCGATGGGGGGTAGGATTACCCTCATAAAAGCTGCTCTATCCAACATCCCAATTTACTTTATGTCCCTCTTTAGGTGCCCCACCTCAGTTCTGCACAAGATCGACAACCTTCGAAGAAGCTTCCTGTGGTGTGGCAAGGAGAATCAGAGAAAGTTCCACCTTATGGACTGGAATCAGGTCTGTAGTCACTTTCGAGATGGGGGTGCGAGTATCAAAAACCTAAAGACAATGAACGATGCTCTTTTAGGTAAATGGACGTGGAGACTGGGCTCGGAAAGGGATGCTCTTTGGAAAACGATCGTTAAAAGTAAATATGGTATGTCTCAGGGCGGATGGTGGACCAAGAACTCCTCTACTTATAGAGCTTCATTTGTTCGGAAAGGCATCCTTCGATCTAAAAGCTCGGTTATTGATAATATTCGCTTCAGTCTGGGGATTGGTACAACAATTAGCTTCTGGAATGATCACTGGTTGGGAGACAGCGCCCTCAGGTCCAGATTTCCCAATATCTTTAATATTGCCACTGATAAAGACAGTATGGTCGCCAGTAGGTACTCTGTTACTTCTATGGGCGCGGTGTGGGACGTTCCTTGCATCAGAGTTCTTCACGAATGGGAGGTAACCGAATACGTGGACCTGATTGAATGCCTGTCCAATGTGGATCTCAATCCTTCTGTCCCTGATAACATTGTCTGGAAAAAGGAAAAATCTGGAATTTTCTCGGTTTCCTCCCTATACTCCGTCCTTTCCCCCTCCCCTTCCCCAGATACCCACGCTGCTCCTTTCCTCTGGAAATACTCAGCTCCCCCCAAATATATCTGTTTTGCGTGGCTGGTCGGAAACAACAGGATCCTAACGATTGACAACTTAAGGAAAAGAGGGATGTATCTAGTTAACGTCTATCTTTGCTGCATGCAGAATGAGGAAAATGTGGATCATCTCTTCGTCCACTACCCATTCATATCTCAAATCTAGAGGGAGTTCTTTAGCCGCTTCAACGTCAGTGGGTGCATGCCGAGTTCTACTTCTTCTACGCTTGCATATTGGCATGGTTTTAAGCTGGGAAAGATCAAATCCTCTATTTGGAGGATGTCTATTCTGGCCATTTGGTGGGCTGTCTGGAAGGAAAGAAATGACCGGTGCTTTAACGACACCCACAAGTCCGCTCAGGCTATAGCCTCTTTTGCTAAATATCTGATTATTGAGTGGGTGGTTTATATCTTGGGTCTTAAAGACTATAACCTTTTGTTCCTGGGTTTGTAATTCTCTCGGTTCTGCTACCTCAGCAGACATTTTTTTTTTCTTTCTCTTTCCTTTTAATACAATTCTGTTACTTTCAATATATATATATATATATATATATATATATATATATATATATATATATATATATAAAAACACTAATATTGCATTGTGAAAGGTGTGCATCCTTCTCCACTGGCTAAGGTGTGGAGGCCCTTCATCCCTTTCAGAGAAGAAGCCTTCGTGTGGATTGCTTTGGCTAACAGAATCCTCCCATCTCAAGGGGCAAAGGTCCATTCCCTCCTCCCTAAGGGGAGTTGTTGAGGAAAAGGCTCCTTTGCTATTTTGTGGGGTATTTTGAATGAGAAATTTGAGAATTTTCAAAGAAAAAAGGGCTTCCTTGGCTTCTCTAAAACAAGGTATTAGGCAACAGTAATAGACGGCCATGTGACCGTTACGATACAGACCATAATAGCCTTTATGACCCTATAACAGCCGTCACAACCTTGTAACATTCAAAAAATTTTAAAAGGAAACTAAACGGAAAAAAAAAAATGAAGAAGAAAATATTCAAAAAATGTGAGGATCCCAAATATGTATTTCTTTTCTAGTTTTGAACATGTATTTGATGGTGTAATGGGCCATTCTTTAGTAAGAATGTTGTCTCAAGCTGCATGATGCTATTAACTTGAGATTGACTCTAAAATAGTAGACTCCTATATTAGGCTTCTAAGCAACTAAATATCAATACATAATTAAGATTGTAAGTCTACATATGAGTAATAATGAGTTGATGACACAATTATAGGCCATTATGTAATCACTATATTTAGGCTCCGAACACAAGTCAAGCATAATTCAATGAATTTGGGTCCATTACGTATAAGTGCAACAAAATGAAGATGGAAAAACGAAAAAGAAAAAAAGCGACAGGTAACCCCTTCTGATAATTCCCAACAAGTTTCACTCCACTTCAATTCATCAAATCCCACTCAATTTTTTGTTTTCATCCTCAAAATAGTCTTATATCTAGTTTCTAAGCTTCCTAAATAGAAAAATAAGAGAAATTTTGAAAATAAAAATTTTCAAAATGGGGCCTTTATGGTCATATCAGCTTGTAACAGCATATCAGCCCAGTAACAGTGCCATATGGCCCATTTTTTCCATAACGGTCTGATTCACCCCTGTATCGCGTAATGAAATATGGGGCTGACTGTATCTCTTACATGACGACCTTTACAACTGTAACATCACCATTTTTTAATTCCATGGTCTAAAATGGAAGACTCAACCCAATGGCGTTGGAGTAGGCTTTGGTCATTTGCACATACGTGGATGTGAGAAGTTAGGGAGGTAGTTTCTCATGGGGTCACCTTGTCATTCCTGGATTTGGAGACCAATTCCTCTCTTTTTCTTGTCTGGTTGTTGTTTTGAGTTGTTTTCTTCTTGTAGCTTTTGGCTCTTTCCGGCAATAAAATTTTCAGTTGTCATTCGAAACAAAGGAAAAGTTATGAAAAATAAAAAATAAAAAAATAAAAAAATAAAGAAGAAAAGAACAGAAAAGAAAAACCTAATAAAGTCATTTGGGCCATACCAAGCCAGGCTATCGAGCTCAGGCATACTAGTCCTGAACCTGACCCTATTAACAATCAGGGTAAAATGCAGTCCCAAGTCTCATCCATGGGGCTAAACATCCAGCCAAAACACAGCTGTAAGTAGGCTGGACTTGGGCCAGGCTCGTGATAGACCAACCAAATTACCACCCAATAGGGAACCATTCCTTTTGCTCTCAAAAACTTTTCTTTTCCTTATAGCTATGCCATTGACAATTGCAACAGTGTAGACGCAGGATTGAAGGCCATCATTGATTGTCAGCATCTGTCTAGTGCCATTCCAATTGCATTTTGTGCCATGGGATTGAAAGTGAATTCTAGAACTAATGAGATATAGTGTATGTGCAGTGTCGATCAATGTGAGAGATTTAGAGCATAGATATGGGCAACTTTGCTGTTGGATAGCACATTTGATCTAGACGTCCAGGCCTTGTGTTCAGATCGACTCTGTTCAAAATTTCTAGAATCTTATCCGACAGTCTTTTGATATTATTAGAAGACATTGATGCTTCAATCAGATCTGAGACGACTAGTGGCTGTTCCAGAGATATCTCTGGCCAGATTTGGGTCAGGTTCTTTCTTAAGCGTCAGGATTGCCACCGTTCAGGGGTTGTAAAAGGGAAGATATCTTAAATCTTATGGGAGATCTTTCTTGATTTGCTTGTAGGGTCATTGGATGGTATTTCACCATCGTCCCCTCGCACTTTTTTCCTTTCCAGTGCTTGTAGTTCTTTTTGTTTGGGTCTTAATTAAATTATGTTGCCATTAAAAAATAACATCGACTATAAAAAGGCGGAAATTGAAGCCATTAGGCTCAAACTGCAGATTTTCAAGGAACAGTTTTCTGGAACTCTAACCATTTTACAGACTTTGGGACAGAGAAAGCTTTAGAGCCTTGGAGGTTCCCTTCCATTGTAAATTACATCATAAATCTAATATCCTCGTCGTGTCTCTCCTTTAATCCCATGCCTAGACTATAGTTGTACAAGTATGAAGTGAAGCAGCAACAGATTTGTTGAAGTGATAAAGTTCCTTGATATACATTGATACACCACACTCTGATAGCTTAAGCTTTTAGAGTAAATGGTTGTTTGACATGGTATCAGAGCGGAATGTCCTTTCGAATCTCGAGAGCAGCAAATATGCCTCGCTAATATATTATTCTCCCACAGGGGGTCAGGAAAATCAGGTCCGGCCTAGGGACCGGGAAATCAAGCCCGGCCTATTTATGGTGTGAGTGTCCCTCTACCCTCGCTAGTATGTTCCCATGCGGAATTCCCACCCCGCATGTGGGGGGGGGGGGGTTGGGGTTTGAAGTGATAAAGTCCCTTGATATACATTGATACACCACTCTGATAGCTTAAGCTTTTAGAGTAAACGATTGTTTGACAAAATTCACTCGCGAGAGCCACACCTGATTAGAAGGATAAACAACTAGAAGTGGGAGTGGGATAGTGGGAATGAAATTCCGTAGCGCCATTCCAAGTGGGAGCGGCACATGGTTAGAAAGTTCGTGCAACTAAGGTCTAGACTAGAGAAATGAATTTGGTTGCAGGCTGACATCTCGTCTCATGGTCAATCAATCCATCCACTCCTATCCATTAGCGTGATGGAACAATGAATTGAAACCTTCAGCTTCCTTTTAATAAATTCATTGTTGATCAAAAAAGTCATGTAGTTTGGACTTCTCTGTATATCTTTTTGCATCCCTTCATCCCTTTGTTGTCATTGTTATTTACCAGGAATAAATATGTGCCTCTAATAAGCACATTATGTCCTATGAATATACTCTTTTCACGAGCTTATATTTTTTGCAATATAATTTGTTACAACTTGTATGACGGTCACAGCTAGCAGATTCAAGGAGCATTACATAAGCATCATATCAAACTTCTAACCCAGCATAGCAGCCACACACATGCAAATGAAACAAGAAACCAACAGCAGAATCCCGTCAAATTTATCCTTTTTACAAGTTCAGCTATAGCCACAAGTAAGACAATTTTATATGAAACAAAAGCTTCTTGAGAAAATAATTGAAGAAACGCCAACAAAAGAAACTTTAGAAAATAGCCAACGGATCTAATGAAAGGAATGAATGGAATCTCACCTATCGCAAAACCGAAGGCTTAGGTCTGTCAGAAATTTACAGTTCTTACCCACAGCAATAATGCCCTTGTCGCCAATCTGTTTGAGATATACAGGAGATAAGACTAATCCACAAAGCAATATATTTCTTTTGTCAACAGAATGTACACAATTTCCAAAACCTAGTTCCTAAAATAAAGACAGACTATCGATAATCACATTTGAAAATAAAGTTCACCATCACATATCACAAAAGTAAATTTACTGTCCAAAATACCAACAAGTAATCTATGGTAAAGAGCATTGTTCTGAATAAAGCATCAAACACTTCAGCGCCAACTATTTAAAAAATCACTTGTCAGTGTAAGCAATAGACAGGATCCAAGATGATAGTAAAAAGAACCAAATTGAACTTTTCGTTCACTTATATGTGTAACCTTAACCTAAAGTAGTAACATACAGTGTTTTAAGTATTGCAGATATCAGCCGATATATACCATGATATATCTTGTATTCCACCTATGTGATATGGAACGCACAAGTAGTGGGATATATCCCACATGTTCGATCCGGTGAGCATTTTCGATTTTCGATCCTTTTTTTTTTTTTTTTTTTGTAAATCATGTTAAATCAATGTCAAATTGTTTCAAATCTATAATTTTTCATGTTTTGCATGAAAAATCATGGATTGAGAACTTCGATTTCGAGATTTGGAGGAGATGGGCCGAGTTGGGGAAAATCAAAGAAAAAAAAAATCAAAATTTTCCAATTTCTTACAAATCGGTTGCAATCTGTGTCCAAACATAAAATCAAACATGTATGTAACCTAATCTAGTGATTCCTCTTTTGCTTTTGAATGTATTGCTTGTGTTTCTACATATCTTCTTACATTTACGAATTATACAAATAGACTTTGAATATAATTGCATCAATTTAGCTAGATGGCACATAGATTAGGATCCCATACAAAGAAAACCTAATATGTTCACTTGCTTTTTGTAATGTTTTGATTTATAAGTGTGTATCGTTGTCTTTTTTAACAATCATTGAAGTTTCATTGAAAAATTCGATCAATTTCCCAATGTTTCCTCATGTTTCCAACAACAATGATACATTACGCGATACAACAATTATATCCCATGCGATAACTGATACATATCCGTATCCCAAGGGTGTGATACGTAACGCAATACTGATATTTCGAACACTGTTTGGGACAAGGTGATTGAAAGAATCGAAAGAAAGCTTTCATCTTGGAGACGTCACTACCATTCTTTTTTCTTTTTCTTTTTCTTTTTGTTTTTGGGGAGGGGGGCGGGGGGGCTTTTACCAATATGCCTAATGCCTATGTATTTTATGTCCCTTCTCAAATGGTCCAAGTCGGTTTTAGAACGACTCGATAAGCTTCGAAGAGATTTTTGTGGAAATGAGCTGAGAACAAAAAAGAAGTTCAACCTTCTTATGAACATTGCTCTTCTTGGCAAGTGGCATTGGAGATTTGGATTTGAAACAAGAAAATTATGGAGGGAACTCCTAGTGTCCAAATATGGTACCCAACCGAGTGATTGGGCCATTAAATCATCCTCTCTCTACCGGGCTTCTTACATTTGGAAGGTGATTGTCTATAATGAGCACTTGTTTCGAAGCAGTGTTTCTTCCTCTCTCGGGAAAGGAAGTCGCATTCGCTTTTAGGTGGACATTTGGTGCAGCGATAGACCTTTGTAAGATCTTTTTCCGAGTCTACCTATCATTGCCCGAGATCGTTTCATCTTTGTTAATCAATGCTATGCATTGATCAGTGGCTCTATTGTTTGGTCCCCGCCTTGTAGAAGGAATATGATGGATGATGAACTGGACGATTTTCTTCGCCTTCTTGATCACTTAAAGTTGGTAATGTTGCAACCCTTTGAATAAGATTCCATGATTTGGAATGTTCATAGATCTGGGACCTTTTCAATGCGGTCATTTTATGGTTTGATATCTAAACCAACCATTGCTTCCACCTTTCCATTCTGGTTTTGGTCATATGGGGCTCCTCCTAGGATCGCGGCGTTTGTATGGCTTGTGGGGAGAAAATGAGCACTCACAATAGATAATCTTCAAAGGAGGACCCTTATTCTTCCAACATATGCTGAATGTGCATGGGAGATGCAGAGTCGATTGATCACCTTTTTATTCATTGCCCCTTCACTAAAAAGATTTAGGAATATTTTGTGTCTTTTTCACATTTCGTGGGTGATGCCAAGATCAGTTGACCAAATTCTTTGGGCCTAGCATGAAGGGGTGGAGAGTGAAGCTCGGAAAGCTATTTGGAGGCTCCTTGCGATGGGAATTTTGTGGTTTGTGTGGAAAGCCTGGAACGGTCGCTGTTTTCACAATAAGGAAACCTCAGTTGAAGAGGTCATTTTATGCGTGAAAAAGGCTGTCTCGGAATGGGCAAAATGACCTCTATGAACTCTATGACAATGCTAAAATAAATATATGCGGTGCCCACCAGTGCTTGTAGTATCAATATCGTTATATGTATCGTTGGTTGGCGATACGGAAACATGTATCAATATCACCGATGTTAACGTTGATACCCAGAAATTTATAGCAAAGGGAAACATTGGGAAAACACGAGGAAATGATGGGATTTCTCAATGAAACTTCAGGAGATGCTAAAATACACATATTTGTGTATTTAAGAATCAAATGATTGCAAAAAGACGCATACACAACAAGTTTCTCTTTAATGGGAGTCTAAAAGCATGTAATGTTGACCCAAGGAAACATTAGAGAAACATGGGGGAAATGGTGGAACTTTTCAATGATACTATAAGAGATGCTCAAATACACATATTTGCATATTTAAGAATTAAATAATAGTGAAAATGAGACATATTTGCATATTTAGGAATCAAATAATAAGTTTCCCTTTAATGGGGCCTCAAAACTTGTATCATTGACTTGAGGAAACATAGAGAAAATGGTGGATCCATCCATCCATCCATCCCTTCATACACATGCATCCATACAAACACGCATGTATAATCCATCCATCCATATATATATATATATATATATATATATATATATATATATATATATATATATAGAGAGAGAGAGAGAGAGAGAGAGAGAGAGAGATGCTCACACACAACTAGTTGGACTGTGAGTTTTGGTCCAACTAGCTGGGCATTAAATGACAAGAATGCCTTTTTGATTCACATGTAATGCCTCTTGTAAAAGATGATGTAATACAATGTCCTACTCACATAAGATGGTAATAAGTATTAAACATCCTCTCCGTTCATCACATAGGACCCATTACTTAGATGTTATTTACAAAATTTTATTAAAATATATTAGTTATTTAAATCACATATGGAAGTTAAATTTAAATTAATATAATGCATTTTTGACCACTCCAAATTTCTCCTAAAAGAGTGGTACTCTAATCAACCATTGATTAGAAGAGAAAAAAAAAATGGCCTCTCATATTATCATAAGGTGTTGTACTTGATAAACAGATCAGATATATGACGCATGTAGCGTATTGTACAAATGCATCACACATGTAAAACTCCTAAAATATAGCCAGAAAGTCTGTAAACAAGACTACGCTCTCACTTTCTCTCCCTTCATTTATTACTCTCTCACCGTTTAAATCTCTCCTAGTTTCAAAATCTCTCTCCAAACAGCACGGAGGAGATGTGGGCTTGGCGTCCCATCCTGATATGCACGGTAAATCCACTCCAACCATTATGTGAATAGTAGAAATTTAACCATAGAGCTAAAAATACAAGTAGATTTGTGATTAAGTAGGCCAAACCAAGAGACAATAGAAAAGGTGGATGCCAACCTTCGATTTTTATAAGGCCAATGGTGATGTTTATGGACAATCCACTCTTACAATCAATTAAGACAGATATAGCCATGTCTAGATCCTAAAATTCAGGTTGTCATGCAATTTAGGTAGGCCACAAAAATTAAACAACTTTGATAGGATGTCCACCATTAATTTTCTACTGGGCCTATCATAATGTTTATGTGAAATCCATTCCAACTATTAGATTTATTTTGATAAGTTATACATTTGCACCAAATATTAGGGCATGCATGATTTGTGAGCCATATCTAATTAAAAAGTTTGGATGGTGACTATATCCCTGCATATTTATTTTCACCTCTACAACTTACCTGAACCATAAAAGTTGTTGATTTTTTTATTTTTTATTTTATTTTATTTATTTATTTATATATATACCTTATAGTTAACATTCCATGGCACACCTTATGGTCAGAGTAGATTTCACACATAAATCAAGGAGAGGCACACCATTTGCTACAGACCACATCATTATTCGTGTGCCATGAAGACTAGTGGCTGGATTCACGTCTCAGATTGCATGGGAATGCAGAGGCTGCACGTCAGCCATGCAAATAATAGGGGGTGGATTAGGGTGGGCCCACATTGACTTGTATGTAAGATCCACTTTGATTATATGGTGTGTTATAGAGATTTACCAAACTCTGCATAATTTTTGCCGTAAGTGTAACCTTAACCAAATCGTGTGTCAGCATAATTTTTGGACCCTCAAAGTAATAATGGATCACGGCACACTTACTGTTGGATAGAATATCAAGAGAGAGAGTAATAAATGAATGGGGAGGGAGAGGCTCCCTTTTCAATAAGAGGGATTATAGTTTGGAGTTGTACAAGTGCAATTTATTCAAATAATGGATCAAATATGTAAGGGATCTAGTCCATTGAACAAATATAGTAACTTGTAATCGTGTGTAAAAAAAATAAAAAAATTATTTTCTATTTAGTAGTTAAAACAATTATAGGAGAAATTTGGACAACTAAAAATGCATTACAAGGGTCTAGATTTTACTTGCACCTGTAAGTAAAGAAATAAGTATATTTCGATAATTTTTTTATTATAAATAATATCCAATTAGTGGGCCATTTGATAAACGGTCCATAACTTTAATATGTGTACCCATCTTTATTAAGTAGAATATAGTATACGCAATTTATCCGGAAGATAATTACGTATTCACAACCCCCAATTTAATGCCCAGCTAGTTGGACCAAAACTCACGGTCCAACTAGTTGTGTGAGCATTTCTCATATATATATATATATATATATATATATATATATATATATATATATATATATATAGAGAGAGAGAGAGAGAGAGAGAGAGAGAGAGAGCTCAAACTAGCTGTACGTCAAACTACTTGGTGTGTGGGGGCCACCAACGTGTTTGTATGACATCATGTTTGTCCAGCAAGGTTGCCCCACCATAAAAATAGGACGCCCCCAAAATCATGACAATCCAATCATGAAAATGGGGTGCTCCACGGCTCCATGTAAATGCGGAGTTTTTAGGTGTTATTTCATGGTTTTCTATGGTGTACCCCACCTAATAGCTGAATCAACCTGATTTTGGGGCATCTCATTTTCATGATCGGATCATCTTAATGGACGGGGCGACATGTTGTACAAACACTATGGTGGGCCCCACATGCCAACTAGTTGGATGTACTGCTAGTTGTGTGTGAGCATTCTATATGTGTGTGTGTGTGCTCACATACACACATGCATTTCATCATACATCCATGCACCCGTAAAAAAAAAAAATCCAAATGAATTTTTTTTAATAAACAGATTTTTAGCAATACAATGGTGATACAAGCAACACACGGAATTTACACGGTTGAAAATATCGGACATTGGCGATATCGATAAATTGGTGATTCAAGCAACACTTGGAATTTACACACTAGAAAATATTGGTGATATTGATACATTGGCGATACTTGGCAATATATCGTCGAAACCTGGAATTTATGATACTAATAGTGTTGTCGATATCACCGAGCTAGAGATACAAATAATATCAAGGATGTTATCAATAATATTGGGGATACTACGAACAATGGCGCCCACATAGGCCAAATAAAAAAGGTTGAGAAGTTTTCTAAAATTCGAGAGTTCATCCTCCTCTTTGAATCAACATGACAGCTTTCTAAACTCGTCTGATTTGGACTCATTTTGTAATAAAACAGCCTATAGGTACACATGTACTAACACAAAGTTCCTTTTACTTTCTTTTTTGAATAATGACTAAAAACAAAGAAAATATTTGCAACCAAAAAGCAAGAATGGTAGAATAATGAATGTCCCTCTTATCACTCCCTCAAAGGCATGGTTATCAGTCATCCCATTAGGTTTTTTTTTTTTTAAAAGCAACAGCAAACTTTCATTAGAAACGGGGAAGGAACTACAAGGGGAAAGGAAAAGGAACAAAGAAAACAGGCAAAACAAAAAGAGAGGAGCAGCTGCCGAGGAGGCAGACCGCCCCTAAGAACCTAAAAACGACATGTCGAAATCCCTTAAATCTTTAACATTACAAGCCCATTCGATCACCATATTTTTCGCCCTCAATCCTACTACCGAGCGGGAGGAAGAAACATCATTGAAACAGCGATTGTTTCTTTCTTCCCAAACAACCCACAAGATAGCAATGATTGACAACCGCCATATGATGGATTTAACCTTCCCAACTTTCTGCCCATTCCAAGATGACAGCAAGCCTCCCACCGAGTTGGGGCTACACCAAGAAACCGAAAAATGCTGACAAAAATCGGCCAGAATAGAAGAGATAAAGGGGCTATGGAGAAGCAGGTGGTCGACCGATTCTGCATGACTCATACAGCAGAGGCAGATGTTTACAATCTGCATTCCTCTCTTGAGGAGATTATCAACAGTAAAGATCCTATTACGGCCAATGTTGTCGAATCGCATATGCGATCATGTGCAATCACATATGCCTATGCGCATATGCGATCGCACAATTGCATATGCGATCGCATATTTTTATTTATTTTTTTTGTGAAAAATTTAAAAAAATATATGTATTAGGAAAAAATTCAAAAAATTGTAAAAAAATTATAAGAAACTGAGGAGAACTTTTCTAAGTTAATAGATAACTAATTTTACATATTTAAAATACATTTGGAAGAGATAAAATCAATTAAACAATGAATTACACATCAAGTCATCCACATTTAACAATATAGTTGACAAGAAGTAACAACAAAATCAACAAGCTATTTATTTATTATGGTAGAAAATCAACAAGCTTTCTTCCTTGAAACTTAAAAGTGCTTGAATCTTGATCTTCCAACTTCCAAGAGAGAGGGAATGTGAGAGAGAGAGAGAGAGAGAGAGAGAGAGAGAGAGAGATCACTTGGAAGTAGGAAATACAAGAGAGAGGGAGATTAAGACACTTGTAATTAAGAAATGTAAGAGAAAAATAGAGTAAGAGAGTTTTGGGGTGAGAATATTGCAAATGGAGGAGATTTCGAAGCCTTTTTATAGACAAAATGTTATATTTTTGCAAAAAAAAAATAAAAATAAAAATCAATGTGCCATGGCCAATATGCGATCGCATATGCTGTATGCGATCGCATACATCGCATATGCGATTGCATATTTTCGCATATGCAACATATGCGATCGCATATGTGCCAGATCGCATACGCGATCTGCACATAGATATGCGCATATGCGATCGCACGTGACAACAATGATTACGGCCTGCAAGCCAAGCAAAGCAGGTAAATTTGGGAGGGGCTGGATACTTCCAGATGAAAGAGGAAGCATCTTGAGGTTGATGGATCGCCCGGGTAGAGGCAGCATATAGCGACTTGACTGATAATTGGCCCGACTTGTCCAGGTGCCAAAGGAGGTTGTCATTCTGATTACTGAGAGGAGCCGAACAACTTAGGCAGTCCATGAGAGCAGCAAACTCGAAGGCCTCATCATCCGTAAGAATTCGGTAAGTCCTGATATCCCACACAGTTTTGCCAAAGGAGATAGAGTAGCAGTTGATGATGAGGGTGTCTTTTGAGGGGGATAGCCGATATATTTGAGGAAATTGCAGCTTGAGGGGCTGATCCTTGAGCCATCTATCTTCCCAAAGACGAATGGACGAGTCATCGCCCAAGTCGAAAGAAGAATGCTGGATAACAGATGAATTCTGTTTGATGATGCCTTTCCAGATATGGGAAACGTTGTAGAGCGGGCCATCTTTAGGCCACCAATCCCCAAGAGAAGAACCATACTTCCCTTTGACGAGCATCGCCCACAGAGCCGTCTTCTCAGTGGCGAATCTCCAAACCCTTTTCCTAAGCAGCGCTGCATTCATAGATTTGAGATTTTTCACATTAGCCCCGCCATCCTTGAACACCTTGCAGACCTTGTTCCAGTCCAGCAAATGAAATTTCCTCTGATTGTCTTTGCCAAACCACAGGAAATCTCTTCTAATTTTATCAATGACCTTAAGCACCTGAGCGGGACACCTGAATAGGGACATGAAATATAGGGAAGACTCGACAAAGCCGCTTTAATCAGAGTGAGACGACTGCCAATAGATAAGTAGCGGCATTTCCAGGTGGCTAGAAACTTTTGGAATTTACTGATGATCTTATCCCACATGGACTTCGGCAGACGCCCCACTGCCAAGGGAAGGCCGACGAATTGCGTTGGGAAGGTGGCGACCTAACAACCAAGAGTATCTGTGTAGAATTTGAGGGAGGGAGGGGGGACGTGGATGCCCATAATCTTGGATTTAGACAAGTTGATCCTGAGGCCGAAGAGCGCTTCAAAGCAGCAAAGGCAAATGAGAAGATTGTCATCCCATTAGGTTTTTTGGGCATTAGAAAACAACAATTGTCCATAGAGGCCAAAAGATTTTTGAATTCCTGAATCCAAAAGGTAAGCCAACCCGATCACCCAAGACCCACCGAAGCACGACACAAGCTTCCTATTATCAACATGACAAAGAGGGAAGGAAAGAAAAAAAAAAAAAAACACAAACCGGTTCTAAGTGTGGATAACTTCGATAATAGGGAACTCTCCTCCATACATGGTCAGGAGAAATCCCAAATGATCTCACCCTTTTCATCTCTCAATGTACCTTAGAAGCAAGGACTTGAGAAAGCCCTAGGACAACCTTCAAAGTCATGATCAAAATGACCAGGCTTTAGGTGACCCCCAAGACATATTTGCTGACTTTGGGACCTTCCTAACTCCTAACAACAAAACAATCCAGTCCCTCCCAATGCCCAAATGGGAAATGCCAATGAACTCTGGTGAGGCGAGAACTAATCAACAACAACGGAAAGGATTCTATTTTTTATCAAGTATATCAGCTCCTTCTCATCGTCAAACATCCTTTTATTACTTCTCCTCCCCTAGACCCCAAATGATTGCAAAAGACATTACTGTCCACGACATGCTCCTTTTTGTCTGAAATGGAGCAAGCAGCCTACCATCAATCACCTATCGGAGCAATGCATGTAGGACCAACTCATCCCAAACAATCTGAGAAAATTATCCCAAAATTACCATAGCCGTGGAGCAGTAGAGAAACAAATGGTTTACCGTCTCCTCATCCTTCCAGCACAAGGTGTTTTGTAACGGTAACGGTGGCCATAACAGCCACCACCGTTACCTTTACGACACGGGTCGTAACGGCTGTTACGGCCCCCGTAACGGCCGTTACGGTCTCTCTTTTTATTGAAAAAAAAAATCCCAAAAAACCTGTATCTGCCCCATAATGTTGATTAAAAAGTATGGAAAACTGTATATTCCCCATAACAGACAATTATGGGGCTGTTATTGCCTTTATAGGGGACGTAACGTGCCGTTAATGGCAATTACAGGTCTTTTTTTTTCCATAACGGCTGTTATGGCCATTACGACCCTGTAACGTGTAACGGTTGCCACCGTTACCTTTACGTAACGGCCTTTACGACCCTGTAACGGCCTATACAGCACACCATGAGCACAAGACACAAATAGAAAGGAAACCAACCTCTTTAAAAGGTTGTCGACAGTAAGAATTCTATTGACAGTGGTTGTCCAGGCAAAAGCTTGCAGCTGAGGGATGAGTTATGGACAACAGCATCTATTTTGGCTTCAAACTGAAAGTAAAATCCCCCCCTTTTCTACCGCATGGTTCCCCTCTCAGACGTGTATATTTAGGGATCAAATCTGGTCCCCTTCCAGGTCCCATATTGAGACTGATGTGGCCCACTCCCAATCCCAAATCCGTCTTTGCATCCTGCGTGCAAGCTTGCTTCTCCTTTTAGACTTGGATTTGTTCTTCATGTTTGCTTCAGTAGGGTCAGTCCAAACTGGTCCAACCACCGACCACCCGTGGTACCAATATAACGATATAAAAGAATGAGTAAAATAAAGGTTGTACCAGTTGTCCTGCACAATAGGAAGGCACGACCCACCTGACCCAGACAGCTGCACCAGTCAACCTGGAGTTTGAATGGTTTCCTTCCCAAAACGGGGCTTTTAGTGAACTGACCCATTGTAATGGAAAGGTCCAGTACAACCATCTGGTCTGGTCCACGTTTTACAACATTGGGGAAAGGTCTTACTGCGTTCTGCTACATACACAATGGTTGAACGTGGTTAGATCTGATCCCCTGGTCAATTTCTAGTTAACTACAAATTTATGTTATAAACAGAAAGTACACTAGTGTGACGCTGGTGTCTGTATTTGTATCTTGGTTTCCTTTTTTTGCTCTACCATTTTCATTTTTTTCTAAAAATCTTCAGATTATCCATCGAAAGATTCCATCACAACAACACATTCATTAAGTCCAACACAGAATTTCATACTTCTACTTTATAGTTCACGTGCTTGTTAAATCAAATGGCCTTCAAGGAAAAAGCTTATTTTACATTGAACATAACAAGGATAGTTAAGAGTATTAAGAGGCCCTTGTCTCCGGCTCATTAGTAGAGATGGTAGAGACAGTGTAGTGTGTGTTACTGATCCAGGGTTCCATCACTGGTCGTATTACCTTGTAAGTATTAAGAGGCCCTCGTCAAGGTAATAAAAACTAAGCAATAAATGAAAATCTGCACAATTATCACAGAAGAATATAAGCTACCTCGTACAATTATCACAGAAGAATATAAGCTACCTCATAACAACGTCGAATATGAAGTTTCTTCAAGTTCCTGCAGCCCTGAGCTATATTGCATATTGCATCATCACCTATACTCGAACAATCTACCAAGTGAAGTGCTTGTAGGAGTGTGCAGCCTCTTCCAACTTCAAAAAGAGCATTATTGCCAATCCTTTGGCAGTACAACAGAGCCAGCTCTGAAAGTGCCCTGCAGATTAATTGACATGGCTCAATATATTTGAATACAAATTTCGTCTTTAGATTAATTGACATGGGTAAATGTAATTGAATACAAATTTCATAAAGTCCTCCATGCCATACCAAAGCCACCAGTTAAAGAGGGTTTTTTTTTTTTTTTAATGGTACAAGTTAAATAAGTTAAACAACGTAAAACAAGCACCAACGCATTTAAAAATGTATCCATGCCATCATTTCATAAAGTATAAGCACTAGAACTGAGAGAGAGAGAGAGAGAGAGAGAGAGAGAGAGAACTCACGGGCAGGATCTTCCAATAGACTCTAGTCCAGATGTTCCAATGTTATGGCAACCATTAACTTCAAGATGTTTAAGTTCAGTGCAACCAGTAGCAATTGCTTCAAGACTCTTGTCGCTCAAGAAATAGCAGTCGCTTAGTGTAAGATTAGTTAGCTTCTTACACCCATTACCAATAGCACATAGGCTCCTACAAGATGTATGAAAGTAGTCAAAAATGAAGCACATTTAAAAATACAAGATGCTGATTTTTTTTTTAATATAAGAAGTTCTGGTCACACAAAATGGCCTAGAAAACTGTATATACTGGCCGCTATTAAGAAATGCAAAACAATTTAGAAGATCAGATGCCTGCCAAGCATCATTACCAGGGAGGGCATTGGTATGAGTGTAGGGGACAGGTGTGGCAATGGTACAAAATCTAGGAGTTCAACCCACTTTATCCCAAATGCAAGCTAGTCAAAATAATGGATCTAGATGATATAGAATGTGTCAAATGATGAGGAGACATCCTAGTCAACCCATGGTCGTGGTGGAGTTGACGGTGATGGTGGCAGTGGTAATGGACAGAAGACCCAAGATTATGGCAACCAACATGGCTATCAGATGGCATTTCCATGGCCAGAATTACACCCGTACAGCCACTACAGCTGCCATCTGGAGAAGACATGTACAACTATTTATTCAGTTACCCTCATCAGTACTGTCGGTATTGATATGGACAATCACACTACAACCACCTCGACAATGACGATTTTGAGCCCCCTTAGCAACCATATGGTATTGACAAGGACAGGGCATGTTGGGAGAGAGAGGCAAGAGGATTGTGTAGACAAAGGCCAGCTACCGCAGCTAGATGTGCTAGGTGTGACGGTTGATGCAGCCAGCCGGTGCGCTAGTAATTGTAGTTGGTGGGAAGGAAGGAAGAAAGAAAGCAAGGGAAAAAAAAAAAGGGGAAACAAAGAGGAAGAGAGGAAAGGAGGGCAGAGAGTTTTTTTTTCTTTTTTTTTTTGGTGTGGATCTAATTCCTGGCTTTGACGCAATTTAAAAAATCATTTGGTGTGTGGAGGAGAAGAAAAGGAGAGGGGTATTTTGGGAGAGTGAAGAAAGAGGGTTGTGCAGACAACTAGACATCTCTCACACCCAAGGTGTACTGTAACGGTAACGGTGGGCATAACGGCTCGCAATGCTACCATTAAAAGGGGGCCATTATGCCTTCATAACAGTCAAGTTCTTTTTAAAGGAAAAAATCCAAAAATCCAAAAATAAAATAAAAATAAAAATAAAAAAGAGAGAGAAAAAAAAGAGTCTAAAAAATCATGTATATTGAGAAGATTCCAAATATGTATTCTTTCGTGGTTTTGAACATGTTTATAAAGGTGTGGCAGTCCAATCTTTGGTAAAAATATTGCCTTGGATCTTATTAACCTAATAGTCAGAGTCAGCCGATATCTCATGAAATAGCACAATGTATCGTGGAAATATCGATACATTGCGATATTTCATCATATCGCAGTTAGATTCTTCCATGTATCGACAATACCATCGATATGTATCATCAATACATTCCAGCTGGCACCGTCATCTTGAGAAACCAAAAAAATCCCAAAAAACAAAACCCTCCAAAATCGCATTTTCTACCAAATCTGTTGCTTTTAATCCCTTCCTAACCAGAAACTGACAAACACTCTTCGATTTTTTGGAGGGTAAAGGCGGTTTTGGTATGGAAATCGAGATTGGAAAGCAGATGGACTGGATTTGTAAACAGCAAGATTTTTTCAATTTTAATCATTTTTTTAATCCCTTAGAATGACTCTAACAAAGATGGAAATCCATGATTTTTCATGTTTTGAATGCCCAATCACGGATTTCAACCTCTGATTTATTTATTTATTTTTAAAAGGTAACGAAGGAGATATATTAAGAGAGAAAAAACATACAAGGAGGACTGCTGAGATAGCAGCCAGAAAACAAACTAAGCGCCTAAGAAAGCAAGATTATAATCTTTTAGACCCAAAACATTGACAACCCATTCAATAATTAGCTTTTTAGCAAAGGATCCCACTTCTTTAGCTGTAGACAGAACGTCGTTGAAGCATCTATCATTCCTTTCCTTCCAGACAGCCCACCAGATTGCGATTATGGCCATTCTCCAAATTCTTGTTAGCACTTTCCCTAGTTTGTATCCCTGCCAAGCTGCTAGGAAGGAGGCTGCAGAGTTAGGGATACGGCCTACTGTGTTAATTGGGGAAAAGCCAAAATTTCCCCCATTTCACTCATTTAACTTGCAATTGATGTGTGGAAAAATCATATTGAGTAGTTGGAGGCTGATCTACAAATTGACAGAAGTGTTTGGAAATTTAGAAGAAAAAAAATTATTAAAAAATATTTAAAAGTAATTAATGCAGGGGCATTTTCACACCGGGCTCGAGTGGGGTAGCCTATGGGGTGCGGGGACACACTTGGGGTGAGTGGCCCATGTGAAATGGAACCCATGTGAAGTGGGGCCCACGAGGGGGGTTCGGTCGAGGTCCTAACCCATGCGATGTGGAGCCTGGGCGATGAGATAAATGGGATTGATTCGCCACTCTCTATCAGTTCGAGCTTTTAGAGCAAATGACTAGTTGTCATGCATCAAAGTGGTATCAGAGCGGGAGGTCTCATGTTCGAGACTCCTCACTGGGGGTAATTAATGCAGGGGCATATTCACACCGGCTCGAGTGGGGTGCCCTGTAGGATGCGGGAGGACACACTCGGGGTGGGTGGCCCGTGTGAAGCGGAACACATGTTAAGTGGGGCCCATGAGGGGGGTTCAGCCGAGATCCTAACCCATGCGATGTGGGGCTTGGGCTATGAGATAAATGGATTGATTCGCCACTCTCTATCAGTTCGAGCTTTTAGAGCAAGTGACTAGTTGTCCTACATCAATAATTAAGATTTTTTTTCAATAATTCTAGATTGATCAGCAGTTATCTGGGTTTAAAATTCACATGTTCGGGAGTATTGGATGTTCATAATATCAATTACACTCAAATTCTCAAATTTGGAGAAATTGGGGAAAATCCAAAATTTCCCCCATTTCACCCATTTAACTTGCAATTAGGGCCTGTTTGATTTTCTAATTACACCGGTAAATACATGGAATTACCATATTATTACTTACTACACCTGTTTGAAAGTCGCCAATTAGACGTGTGGAAAAATTGCATTAGAGTGGCCCCACCATGATATATTAGAGTTATCCACACCATCCATCCTTTTAAAAATACTAATGAGCCCAAAAATGAGGAAAATTCAAGTGGACCACGGAAGCTTAAGAAAAAATTTGGAATGGTTGGAAGTTATTTTTTTGATGTATTGTCATGTTAATAAGGTCACACAGTTATTATAAAGTGGAAATAAAAATAAGTTTGATCCAAAACTTCGGGGTCTTCAAGATGCTTTCAATGGTAGGAGTTCAATTCCCATTGTTTACAGCTGTGTGGTCCACTTTATCTTTGGATTTGCCTCTTTTTTTGGCTCATGCCCTAAAATGAGTTGGCTAAAGGGATGGACGGTGTGGATAATACACAAACATCAAGGTGGGCCCCACTATTTAACTTTTTGTTCATCGGGTGATGTGAAGAGTGCTATAAATGAAAGGTTCATGAAATCCAACCCAGTAACACAGGAGGTAAATAATTATTACCCATTTACTTGGAATTACTACTGTAATTGGAAAATCAAACAAGCACTTGAGAGTGTGGAAAATTTGCATTAGAGTGGTTAGAGGCTAATTTGCAAATTGACGGAAGCTTTTGGAATTTTTAAATGTATTGCTTGTGTTTTCATACATGATGCATGTCTCCTTAGATTTATAAATGATATAAACTAATTTTGAATATAGTTGCATCACTTCTGTCAGACAGCGCATAGTTTAGAATCTTGCACAAGGGAAACTTATTATATGCACTTCTTTTTTATGATCTTTTGATTATTAGGTGTGTAATGATGCCTATTTTAACATCCCTAAAGTTCCATTGAAAAATTTGACCAATTTCACAATGTTTCCCTAAAACAGTGATACATTATGCGATACATCCGGTATTTCTCGTGTGATACCTGAAATGTTTCACATCCCAAGGGTATGATCAGTATTCGTAGTATCAGTCAGTGTACGAAGTATCGGTATCGCTACAAGTTTCATTGGCCAGGGATATGGAAACAATATTGATATCACCGATAATATTGTTGATAACTGAAAATGCGAGGAAACATGGGAAAAATGATGGAATTTTCAGCAAAACTTCAGGAGATGTTAAAATGTAAATATTTGCATATTTAGAAATAAAAAATTTTGCAAAAAAAAAAAAAGCATACATAACAAGTTTCCATTTAATGAGGCCTTAAAAGCATGTGTTGTTGTAAGAAATTAGTCCAACCATCCCATCCGGCTTATTTAACCATCCAACCTTCCATCCAAAAATCCATCGATATTTCAAAATATCAATAACACATGATATTTCACCAAGAAATCATCAACAATTGGAAAGGAAACGAAAGATTGTGCTCTCAATATCACGTATGTTGCGATATTGATAATATCGAGATATTATCAATATTATCAATGACAAATTGAACACTACATACAAACATGTGCCCATAAAAAAAATTAAAATAATTTTTTTCTAATAAACAAAATTTTGATGATATCAATACGTTGGCGATATTATTGAAATATCGTCGATATACTTATGATACAAGCATTACCTAGAATTTACATAGTCGAAAATATTGGCGATACATTGGTGATATTGATGCATTGGCAATGCAAACGACACCTAGAATTTACATAGTTGAAAATATTGGCGATTACATTAGCGATATTGTTACGTTGGTGATACTTAGCTATACATTCCTAATACCTGGAATTTCCGATACTACTTGTGTTATCGATATCGCTACCAGTGTTATCGGTATCGTTAAGCTGGAGATAAAGAAAATATCGGAGATATTTCAATAATATCGGAGATAATTCGAACACTGGTATCAGTATCATTACATGTATTGTTGGCTGGGCACAGTGTATTGAATAGAGTTGTAGTGTAGCGTGTAGCGTACGCTATGTAGCGTATGAAATAAAGTATTTCCGTTGTATTGTACGCTACAAGGGCTATAACGTACACTACACATAGGTAGCGTGTAGCGTACGTTGCGTACACCTCAGGACTAGTAATTTTCTTTAAAATAAAAGCTCTGTTTTATTATATGAGTTAACAAATTGTTTTTAAATGGTGGTGACCCATATTTTTCTTACGTGGCAGCATGCAGATCCATCCAAACCATCCTTCACACACGTGGCACTTTGTAGGTTATAAATATGTACTCATTTGAACATTTTTACAATCTATACCATTAAAAAATGGGCCTTGAAATGTATGGCCAGGGTATCCCAAATCGGTTACGTATCGGCCGTAACGGCCGATACGTAACGGTAACGATGGGACCCGTTACGCGATACGGGGTCGAAACGGCCGTTACGGACCCGTAACGGCTGTTACGGTCCATAACCCTAAAGAAAAATGAAAAAAAAAAAAAAATGGTTTAAAAAAAAAAAAAGACATGCCTTTTTTTTTTTTCTCTTCTTCTTCTTCTTGTTGTTGCGACTGCAGCGGCAGCCCTTCTTCTTCTTCTTCTTCTTCTTCTCTCTCTCTCTCTCTCTCTCTCTCTCTCTCTCTCTCTCTCTCTCTCTCGGTTCGGTCCCCTCTCTCTGTTTTCCCTCTTTTCTTTTCATTTCCCTCTCTCTTTTCTTTTCTTTTTCCAGAAAAACTGAACGGAATGGCGTGGCTGTTTCACAGCCACGCAGTTTTCTTTTTCTTTTTTTTTTTTGTATAATCTGCAGTGCACACTGCATAGTGCACACTCACTATTTTATTGCGTGCGGTGAGGCCCACCTTGATTTATGTATGGTAAATCCATGCCATTCATAATTTTTCAAGTTTATTTTAAAGCATGATCCTTGAAATGAAGGGATCAAAATCTCAATTGGACCACGCAGTTGGGATTGAATGCCCACTGTTAAAATCTTCTTAAGGCCCATTTTGTGATCTATCTAAGATTTGGATCAGCCTCATTTTTTGGTCCATGCCCTGAAATAAGTGGGCAAAAAGGATGGACCACATGGATATGCAACAAATGCATTGAGGTGGGCCCCACTTTTAAAGGCATGCTCACTAGTGGTCCATTGAAGATTTAAATCTACCTGAATTTTTGGACCATGTCTTAAAATGAGTTGGCAAAATGGATTGACGGCATGGATATACAAATATATTGAGGTGGCCCGCCTAGCCCACTAGTGGTTCACCTAAGATCTGGATTTACCTATTTTTTTTCCAATACCTTAAAATTTTCTTAGGGTCCACTGTAATGTTTATTTTTCATCTAACCTGTTAATAGGGTCACACTGGTGTGGACGAAGGGAAAACACACATGTCAGCTTGATACAAAACTTTTGTAGCCCCCAATAAATTTTTAATGGTGGACGTTTAATTATTGTTGTTTCTTATGATGCGGTCCACTTAAGCTTTGGATCTGCCTCATTTTTGGGCTCATGCCCTAAAATTATTTGGCAAAATGGATGGACGATGTGGAAATAACACATTCATCACGGGTGGGGCCCAAAAAATTTGACACTCGTGTGCTACACTTCACAATCCGAGTCCCACCTAATTCGGGCCCTTAAAAAATTGTAAACACACATGTATTAACTTAAAATTTACCAATTAAATTATGGACTGTAATTGCTAACTCACAATGCGAAAATCAAATTGTTTGAATAGTTTTAATTGTTAATTTGTGGACTCTTATTTTTTAAAATTGGGCCTTTTGATTTTTTTCATGATTCGCTATCCAATAAATGTCCACCAATTCATAAGTGGGATAATGCCAATAAATTGCATGAATTTGATGCTGATTTAGGGCATGGATTGGTCTTCCAAGTCAGCCCCAAATTGGCAACGCCATCTACCTGAATTTAATTTCATTTTTTTAAAAAAACTATTGGGAGAAATGATATCAAATTGTTAAGTATATAAATTAGATATTTAGAAAATTAAATATATGAATTTTGTAGTCAAATTCAGGTTATCTGGTTCATAAATTCATCAGACAGTCCTATATAACTTCTCACCAAAGAGTGGACCATTACACCACCATAAACATGTTCCAATTTATAAATGAATGCATATTTGGAATTGCTTAGAATATTCCGAATTTAATCCATATTTTTTTGGCGAAAAAAAAAAATTTTGCACCGTTATGGGCCGTTACGCCCCCATATCGTCGTTACAAAACCGTATCCGTATCAATATCGGAGGGCACCGTTACGCCAACCGATACCAATACCGGATACCTTGTGCATGGCTGAGACTTTTTCCCTTTTAGTAGATGGTGGGAGACTCATATTATAAGAATTTTTTTAAAACTTAAAACTATCGAAATAGGGCTTTCGAACAGCCCTATCTCAGTGCCGCAATTACTGCCATTTTCAAGCTTTGATTCCAATCTATCAAAAGGCCCCTTGAAGATCGGATTTTAGGCATTCAATCGGACCTACAAGAGCATCTTCTTACTAGATTTTCAAGAGCATTGAAGCCCAAATAAGGGAGAAATCACGTTTCCCTCTTTTCACAGCCGCGCGGACACGTAGCTCCCAAAAATCCATTTTCAGTTGATTAAATCTCTATTTAAGGTATGTTTTGGCCCTTTAATCATTGTTAATGACTTTTCTTTTTATTTATGCTGAAAAGTTGTTGTTTTTTCAATTTTTCAATTTTTTTTTCTTTTTAGGTCGGTTCTTATGTAACAAAGATGCATGGGGGTTGTAGTCTGTATGGCATAGATTTGATCCATCCAACCATCATGTGGGACACATGCATGTGGTCCACTGTGGTGTTCTATGCCATGGCCCACACGTGTGGGGTCTTTTTTGGTGTTTCATGCCATAGCCCACATGTGTGGGGTCCACTATGGTGTGTGTATGGCATGGCACACATGCGTAGGGTCCACTGTGGTGTGTGTATGGCATGGCCTACATGCGTGGGGTCCACTGTGGTGTGTGTATGACATGTATTGTACTCGATGCTCTTAACTGTGGGATTTTTATTTTGAAGAATGTGACATTTATATATTTTTCTTTTTTAAAAATAAAAATAAAAAATATTAGTAGTGTGCAACTTACGCAGCACGCTACCCTATTTCGCTACAGGCTACGGAGGGTTGAACGCTACGCAACACGCTACCACTATTTAAAACATTAGTTGGGCATAAGGAAACATATATCAATAGTGTTGAATGTTGATATTATCACTGATACCTGAAAATGTAGCGCACTGAGGGAAACAATGGGGAAACACAAGGAAATTGTGGAATTTCTCAATGAAAGTTTGGGCAATGCTAAAATATACATATTTGCATATTTAGGAATCAAATAATTGCAAAAAAAGACACATACATAATAAGTTTCTCTTTAATAGGGGTCTAAAAGCATATAATGGTGACTCAGGTAAACGTTAGAGTAACATGGGGAAAATAGTAGAATTTTTCAATGATACTTCACGAGATGCTAAAATACATATATTTGCATATTTAAGAATCAAATAATAGTGAAAAAGACGCATATTGGCACATATAGGAATCAAATAATATTTTCCCTTTAATAAGGCCTAAAAGCATATATCGCTAATTCAAGCAAACATTGGAGAAACACAAGGAAAATGGTGGATTCATCCATCCATGCACATACATACAAACACACATGCATGATCCATCCAATCCATGCATGTGCGCATACACACATCCATCCATCCAACCATCCATCCATGCGTGCATGCATCCATACATTCATGATCCATCCATCCATCCACGCATGTATACATATACACACATACAAACATGCATTTCATCATACAACCATGAGCCCATAAAAAATTTTCATTTGAAATTTTTTTAATAAACAGATTTTTTGCGATATCGATACTTTGGCAATATTATCGAAATATCACCAATACACTGGCGATACAAGCAACACCTAGAATTTACACAGTCGAAGATATTGGTGATACATCGGCGATATCGATACATTAGCGACACAAGCAACCTCTGGAATTCACACAGTAAAAAATTTTGGCAATACATTGGCGATATCGATACATTAGTGATACTCAGCGATATATCGTTGATACCTAGAATTTTTAATACTACCCGTGTTATCAATATTGTCGAGCTAGAGATACAAATAATATTGAGGATATTTCAATAATATCAGGGATACTCCGAACAATGGGTACAATACATCCATCGATACCGATACTAAAAACATTATTGACAGGCTTAGATTGACCCCAAATTGACTGAAATTCATGCAAGCTATGGCAACCATCCCACTTTTGCACATCTCTAAGCATTTTACATCATTCCCTCAAAGTAATTTTAAGGAAAAAAAAAAAAAAAAACTGAAATTAAAATCGGATGAATGGCGTTTCCAATTCAGTGACCACTCTCTAATGCCCCCAACTCGGCCCAAATTTCATGTAATCTATGGCCCTCAACCCACTAATGCAATCAACCTGAACTTATGATTATTTCATCACCCAACTATCAAATCGATGAACATTTATTGGACGGCGAATAATGGAAAATATTCAATGGTCCTATTCCAACAAAAAAAGTGTCCACAAATCAACAATTATGATCATTCTAACAATCTGATTTTGGGATTGTAACTTAGTAACGGCAATTCCCAAATTTTAATCACATTAGTTTTATGTAATATGTGCCAAGTGTATAATTTTTTGATTGTAGGTGTTTCAAGCGTCATACGCAACCAGAGTAGCATGTCTCGTGCTCTCTTTTAAAGGCCTGGCTACAATGAGGACATGTCACCCCTCTATTGCCTTTTTTTATGAAGTGACAAGAGAGAGAGAGAGAGAGAGAGAGAGAGAGAGAGGCGTTGTAGGCAAAGGAGGAGGAGAAGACGAAGAAGAGGAGGAGAGTCCCATCCCAGCCCTAGCTTTTTATTTTTTAAGAAAGAAGAAGAAGAGTCTCATCCCAGGTATGCTAGATCATTTTTTCCTTCTCTAGAAAAAGTAGGGTTTTTCTCGAATGTATTGTGCGTAACGGCCCAAGGTCATTACACTGGGTCGTAATGGATTGTTACAATCCCGTTGTGACCATTATGAGACTGTTACAGTCTGATTTTTTGGGAACGGGCTGTTACGACCTGGTAACGTATAACGGCCACCATTACAAAACAGATACAGCACACCTTTCTCATACCTTAATCTTTTATTATAAAAAAACCCTAAACAAAATAATATGGAGGTCAACGGGAGCACCAAAACATAACAGATGCCCACGCAATAAAATACTCCACATACTTCCGAAGAGACGCACTCACACAAATACACAATATCCTATGATGGTTAAGTAATAATACTTCATGAATATGTTTATATGACTAATGTATTTCTGAACCCTTGCACTGCTTGATGATGGAAATTGCTAGTCACTAGATGATTAATGACATCATGAATTAGGATGGCACTACCTACTTGTAAATTGTAATGATGAGTCACCGATTGTAATCTACAGACTCTGCAATCTATACTCTTATAAGTCTATAATTAAGACATGAGGTGATAAAGATGATTGTTGATATATAACATATCCAATCAACTTGGAAGAGTCACTAAAATTTAGAATTCAACAACTTATCATCTCAGCTTTCAACAGGTCAGCCTGGCAGAGAGCATTCTTACAGAGGAATGACCTGATGCACTATTAAATACATGTAACAAAAACAAAAAAAAAAAAAAAAAAAAAACGATACGCTTGGGTGTTTTAGATTTCTTTTTCAGTTTTTCTAGCATTTCTTTCGAAATTTTTTGGAGGAAAATAGCTTGGCCGATATGCCCCTCAAAACTGACTTTCGGAATCTAAGAGGATTAACCAAAGACAACATCAAACACAATGAATAATTATACACTTGAGTGTAATGAGCCAATTTCAACAAGGTTAACAAAATATACAAAAGCACCAAAACTGGATGTTTCTATACATAATGAAAGCAAGGAACAAGATCCAATAGAGACAAAAATATGACATTTCAATGGAAGACAATGGAATTCGCATGAGGACACAAGATTCCTAGTGAATGAAAAGGAAGGTACTTGGTTACCAAATGGAGAGGTGTCCTTCATTCATGTTTGTGCGATCAAGGACTTTTGCATAGCCTAAATGTTTTCAATATTGGTATCAACAAATGTATCACACCCTTGGGATACGGAAATATATCGATTATTGCAAGGGAAATATTGGATGTATTGCATAATGCTTCATTTTTTAGAAACATTGGAAACATTGGGTAATGGGTTGAATTTTTCAATCAAACTTCAGAGGATGTTAAAAAAGATATTTTGCACACTTAGAAATCAAAACATCACAAACAAAAGTGCACATAATAATTTTCCTTTATGTACAGTCCTAACTAAGCGCTGTCTAATAGAAGTGATGCAACTATATTCAAAATCAATTCATATCATTTATAAATATACGAAATGGATTAAAAGTGGAAGATTTCACAAAAAAAAAAAAAGATTTGTAAGTTTTTTTTTGAATTTTTTAGTCTTTGTTGTCGGTATTAATGCATCGATGATATTATCATCGATACACCATCAATATCGACTACACCATCGTCGACACATCATCGATACATTGCAATAACGTCATCGATATCCAAAAGTCCCACAATTTCTTGCAGGTTTAGTATCATTGAGGTGTGATCGATATTGTGAACATTGCACCTACCTAATCGGATGGAAAGGAAAACCCCGGTAGGAGCTCTCAACTCGAGCACAAGTTCTCTCCAACCAAAGGAGTGTAAGTGCTATGATTTGATTCCTCTTTGATTGTCAAATTTTGTGTGTCAAAACGTCTCCGTATGTTGTGTGTTTGTATCTTGATAAATTTGTTCGAGACACATCGTCAACACTTGATGTCTAGCTCAAAGAATTCTTCAAGCTTCATGATAATTCAAGCTACAAAATGAAGAGAGATCTCCAGGTCAAGACTCAAGTTCAAGTGCAAGTTCAAGATTCAAATCTAAATGCGGGACTCAAGTACAACTTAAAGTTACATTGAAGCTTCTGAAGTAGTCAAGCTACATTGAGAAGAAATCAAGCTTCGTAAAGATCAAAGTCTAAGCAAATGAAGTGTTCAATGTCTATACTTAATGTTCCAGGTTTGATAGACCATTAGATTGACCTTAGGGTAGGTCACTTTGGATACATAATCCAAATGAATGTTACTACATGAGTTTGGTCTACTCTAAGACCAGTCCTAGACTCTGTTCGACCAGTCCTAGTACTGCCTCGACCAGTCTAAGAAATTCCAAGACCAGTCCTAAAATGGTTGCAATTTATCGGATTTTTTTGGTTCGACTACGACCAGTCCTGGAGTCTGCTCGACCGGTCGTGAGATGATCTCGACTCGACCTTCGACCAGTCGTAAAGCTTCGACTCAAACTCCAGCGACTAAATCAAGGGTCGCACGACCAGTTGTAGAGGGGTCTCGACCGGTCGTGGACTATTCGACTACTCGTGAACTACCTACGACCGATCGTGAAACGGGCTGATGCGATCACGCTCAAAAATTCAAAAATCAGTTTATTTCAAGACCAGTCGTGGTGACCCTAGGACCAGTCGAAGACGAATTTCTTCTGCTATAAATAGCACACGAATTTCAGAGTTTTACATTGAATATTAAGTTAATTCAAGGCTCCACTCTGAAATAAGTTTGTGTTTAAGTTTTAAGCTATTTAGTGCATAATTTCTTTCTCTTTTTGATAGCTTATTTAATTTGATTTTGTTTCTGTATTCCAATCTAATTTGAAAAGAGGAATTGACATATTCCTTCTTCTTGGAATCAAAATCAAATATAGCTACTAACCGATTTAAATCTAAAATCAATTAGAAATTAGAACCATATTAAAGTGAGTTGTGGACATTAAACTTCTATATTCAACGTCTACTCCAATTGGTTCTTCTGGGCAGCTACAAGAGGAGAAATCCAGGTATTTTACAATTCTGTAAATTCCATTCCTTTTTGGTTTTTGTTTGGGATTCGCTAGAAAAATCTCAAATTGTGTGGTTATTTGAGGAGAGCCAGAAAACTCAGAAGTGTGGGTTTTTGGATTGTGTAAGCCCAAGTTAAAAAGACACAATTGTAAAGGTTTTGGGTGAACCTGTGAAAACCTATTTGAGAGTGAACGCTAATATCCCCTGTGTGAGGATATTAGGAGTGGAGTAGCATTCTGTGTGGCTGTTGAAGAACAGTTGGTGTACACACAGGCGAACCACTATAACTCTTTGTCTTGTGGATTGAATGCTTGCTTAATTCTCATATCTTTTATCATTCGATTATGTGGAATGTACATGTGGATGTGAATGTTGTAACGATTTACATTTCAAGCAAGTGTGGAGATTGTTGTAATAAATTAGATTTACATTTCTGCATTTAATTTCAATTCTCTGCTATTCATTTATCTTTATTAAAATTGAGTTCTTGATCCAAAAGAAGTTCTAGAAATAAGGTTGTCCTACCATAAGCCTTGTTTATTATGGTGTAAGGTTGTCCTTAGAACTGAATTTGTATCAACCTCTCAATACTTATGTATTAAGGTGATTTGATTTCAACATTGATAATTGATTTATAACTGTAAGGCTATTGTTTAAATTTATTCCGTTGATTTTATTTTTAATTTAGCATAGTCCTATTCACCCTCCCTCTAGGACATATAGCTTGGCCTTTTCAAGGAGAACTAACGAAATTAATCCCATTTGAGAACCATGTGACTATGATGTGTTATAGGCCTTATGGCCGATTTATGGGAGGGATTTATGATTGTGATGGAATATAGGAATACTTTATTAAAATGGATGGTTAGCATTAAATTATTGGATGGTGCATTTGGGGTTTATTTTGCTTTGGAAAAAGTATAAATACAAGCAAAAGACTATTTATGGATGGTTCACTTCCTAAAGTTTCTTATGCATGGAGAGATTCTTCTTCTTTTTTTTTTTTTTTTTTTTTTTTTTTGGGGGGGGGGGGGGTGGTTTGTAGCAGTCGGTTTGCCAATGATACTAACTTCGTGTTACTAATGTCCAATATTGTTCTTTTATTTCATGTGTTCCTTTCTTAGCATCACTAACCCTTCAATCATCATCATCATCATCTAAGCCTTATCCCAATTAATTGGGATCAACTACACAAATCCTATTCTGCTATTCCAAATATCCTCGATGAAACCGTGGGTCGTCAACTCTTTTCCGACAACCTCCATCCATGTCCATTGCGCCTTCCCCTTGCCCTTTTATAGCCTTCAACTTGAACAAACGCACTCTTAACCAATGCAGTTCTCGATCTCCGATACACATGACCAAACAATCTATACTTTTCCCCATCTTCTTACTTATTTCGGCTACTCATAACTTCCCTTGAATGTGTTCATTTCTAACTCTATCATTCATTCTCTTGCTACTCATCCATCCCGATGTCCACATTTCATCTACACCATTGCTATGAGCGTGTGCCGTGTTGTTCCATGACTGCCCAACATTCTATCCCATCAAGAATGGCTAGTCTTATGGGTGAATAATCCCCTTCGGTTTGCTTGGCATCCAGCAATCATATAAAACTCCATAGGCACCACCTAGCTCTAGTTCATGAGCAATATCCATCTTAATCTCTCCATTCTCATGAATTAACCACCCAAAATATTGGAAGCGATCATTTTGGAGCCATCAATCTTTAGTAATTCCTCATTTCCACTTCTATGGTTACTAAAATTGCATTTCGCATACTTTTTTTTTTGTCCAGCTAATTTTAAAACCTTTAGATTCTAAAGCATCCCTCCACGGTGTTGAATTCACAACTTCCCTTATCTCATCAATCAAAACACTCACATCTGCAAACAGCATGCACAATGGGACCTCTTCATGTAAATGATTAGTTAACTCATCCATACCGGTGCAAATAGATGGTTAAGAAAGAAAAATACAGTAATAGTCCAAGGAAAGGGGAAAGATTGGACAGCTAGGATCTTCGAACATATGAGATTTTCTTGGCACCCCCATCTAGGGAGATAAGATCAACAGTATGAATGCTGAAGCTGTGCCTGACTTGTACACACTTGGTGAATGAAGAGACCATTCGAATTCTACTACATTAAACCCTATGATTTCACATGAAAATAGTATAATTCTCCATCTGCATTCAATTGTTGAAAGATTTGGTGTTCATGTAAAAGAAACTGAGCATGAGGGTTGAGTTGAAATTGTGACTAGATGTTTCCACTTTATGGTAATTTGGTTTGACTTATTGAGCAGAATGGAGAAGTTCATGCCAAATTTAAAATTAAAAAATAAAATAAAATAAATAAATAAAAGAGAGAGAGAGAGAGAGAGAGAGAGAGAGTCCAAGAATAGTCAGTTACCAACCTATCTGTAAATCTCTGGAAACTGTATAGGGCCAACAACTCCAGTGACAAACAATAGGTTCCCACAGCTAGCAGAGCCTCATCTGTCACATTTATACATTGTAGCTTCAAAGCCTTCAAGGCAGGACATCCTCGTGCTACAGCAAGCACCCCTTTGTTCTTGATGAACTCTGAATCCAATGACAAGGTCTGAAGGGATGTGCAGTGAGATCCTACAGCTTCCAAAGAGAGATCGGTGATCTTTGCACAAGCTGCTACACCGAGAACTTTTAATGACTTCCCACAGCCAATGGCTAATTCGGTCAAACCCGCATCAGTTAAGCCTTCACAAAAACGTAAATTCAGATCTTCAAGCTGTTTGCAACACTCTCCAACAGCCGCAAGACCTTGATCTCCGACATAGCAGCCCTATTAACAAAAGACATAAGAAACCGATATGTCATAATTACTGATAAAAAAATCATGTGTAACAATTCTTAAAGAATATGAGAAAACCAATGGCCATAGTATAGTATTGGTTCAGGCAGAGAAGAAGAAACGAGAGGCCAATTATTGATAACCTATTCATTAACCATTCTTTAAAATCAGAAAAATATTAGGCCAGGCAAAGCTACCAATGACACCAAAACACCATGAATTAAGTAATAATTTACCAGAAGTAGTCACTACACTTTCTTAAATGTCAATTAATACATCCAGATAGATAAAATCAGCATTGAACTTCGTCAAATAGCATCTAACGTTGATTTGTAAGTCCCTAAGATAATTCTGATAATAAAATGGACAAGAAAATCATGCCAGGTAAAATAGTAAGCACATCATATATTTAAAAGTTGATTATTTGATTTAGGATGTTGCATTTGCAAATCTCATGAGTGCAGAGTGCCTGGTAAGGGACAGGAACATAAAAAAAAAAAAAAAAAAAAAAAAAATTAGAAGTTTTTTTTTCCCTCTACCAATGCAAAGTTAGTAACTTCAATCTCTACAGGGTTTTCCATGCATTTTTTTTTCGAAGGTAGGGAGGGTCATGCAAGCAAGGCCATTAGGGATAGAAGAGGGGGAGGCAATTTGATGGGGACATCATGCACACGCCTCCTCTACGCACGTATTTGAGGAGGAGGCAGGCCCCGCTTTCGATTTGGATCGACAACGACATCTTTGGAGGGCCTCATAATTATGGGGCTGCGTTATGGAGGATTAGAATGGACCCGATCATCACATAGATTCTTCCATCGGATCTCATGATCGTGGCCCACTACTTTAGATGATCTAGGATTTTGAGTTTTGACTATTTTTATTATTAGAAATATCATGAACGGCTTTGATTGCTTAGATTAGTTATTTTATTTGTTTTAGCTTTGGTATTAGTGCGCACACACGGCGCAAGGGTAATTTTGTCTTTTTTGGGTTTAGAGTTTTCTTATAAATAAAGCAATCCCATGTAGGTATTCTCATTGATATTTTTATGAATAAAATAATTCCTGCGTTTCTTCCTCTCTCTCTCTTTGGGTTGAAGAATCGAATTGGGTGCAAAGCCCTCCCTTCCTCGAAGGGCTAACTACCGTGGTGCGAAGCCACATTCACTCCAAATCATCTCCATCTTACGCACCACATCCATCACCCTTTACACCCCTTCCACCTTCAGATTCACCCATTTTCGCATCCAAGCTTTCTCTTATAGCAGTGCACAAACAGATTTTCAGATTCTGGCTCATCTGACGGGCTGAAACTTTGGCGGAGTACTACGCACAAACCTTGCGTCGAATCGACGTAAAATTTGGTATGGAAGCAGCCCATCCCTGGCCAATCCCAGCCTAGAAGGCGGTTTTTGACTTTGTGGGTCCCAAACACGTGCAGACGACCTGTCATGCACATGCGTCCAGGCCCTTCGGCTGTCCAACGTGCGCGACCATCCCAAGTTTTCTTCTCTCCTCTATTTCCTTCCTTTTTGCCTAAACAAACTTCATAACCCAAATCCCTAACCCTAAAGAGTCCCAAATCTCAATTATTCCCAATTTTCAAACCCTATATTTTCCCCCAAATTGAAACTTAGTGAATCTCTTGAGTTAGGAACAATCCTTTGCAAGAATGGATGATTCTTACACTCCTTTGGGCTTGTTTGGCTTATAATTTTATTTGATCCAACCCTAAAGTTGTGTAGGCTTGGACCCCCATAGATTCCCCTTTTTGAATGTTTGATAGTATGTAGGAGTGGAATTTTGTGACTGTTTCATTTGATATAATCACAAGCTTGATCTCTTGCACTCCATATTTAATTTCATGTCCTGCATCACAATTGGAGCATCACCAAGAAGGATCCAGAAGGGAAGGATCCAGAAGGGAAAGGTGGCGTTGAAGAAGAAGGAGAGCATGGAAGGTGGAATCTGGCCGAAAGGAGAAGGGCTACAGTAAACAATATGGATTGAGCACTCGTATCCTTATTGGAGCTACCACACTATTCGTGGAGAACTTCTTGGAATAATGGTCAAAGCTACATTTTTTTTCCAAGGTGTTTGGGGCATTAGGGTTAGTAAAGGAGGTTGTTGTCCCTCTAATTAGGGGGTCTGTGACAATTCATGGGTTTGTCTGCGTGCAAATGGAGAGATCAAAGGAGATGAATCTTCCAATAGCCTCACTGAATGGCAAAAGCTTCAGTGGGAGGAGGTTATCAATGCAAAGAGCACGGTATGGTTCTAAGGTGGTGAATCATGCAGCTACTAGGAAGGAGGAAAGGAAAGAGAAGGGAGGCTTGGTTTCAATGAAGAGAGATAATAGGAGTGACTTAAGGAAGGTTGTAGGCAAAGGGGATTATGGCAAGGGAAGACATAGGTCCTACTGAGATGTGTTGGTGGATAGATTTTTTGGGTTAGATAAGGTCAGGGGAGGCGGTATTAAGGAAGGAGACAAGAGGACACATAAGACGGAAGGCAGATGGGTGTGGAAGGAGATGGCGGTCGGCGACATAGAGGTGAGACAATGGAGCATTGATCGCAGATTTGGGAGACTGGTTAGCTCAGTGTTCTGGCTTAGAGGAGGAAGATATGATGCCCAAACCTCTCGACGATAAAGAGGCTTGGATCTCTCTCTAGACAAAATCATCCTTGTCAATGCTCTATTCAAAGACGGGATAGAATCCATGAGCAAGTGGTTTGAGGTTGGCGTTCAGGTGGGAGGACGCCTGGTTTCAGATATGGCAATTGTAGTTGGAGCTCTGGTTCCCGATAGCTTTCATGGTGGTGGGTTCAAGTATCAAGGAGGTTGTCGACCCTATGACGGAAGGCTACGAGGAATTGCAACTTTGCAAGTGGCTAGTTGTGTTAGGAGGAAGAAGATGGTAAAAGTTCCGAAGCAGATCTCTATCATAATAGGGAAAGACAAAGTGTCTGTTTAATTGGTGCAAGAGGTGAAATGGGGAGAGCGGAGCAAGTTGGAGGATGGCAAGAGGACGAATATCTTAGCAGATCAGGTGGAAAGGAGCAGAGGACCAGCAAAGAAAGACGAAGGAGTACATGCTCAATGGTCAAGTAGACTACCTAATAATGGCTTGCCTAAGTGTGGAGCTATGATTGGTTCGCAGGCGGTAGGTGGCTAGGTAGAGGGCCACGTGCGACACGTCCGAACAACTATCCAGCATGGTAGGTCAGCAAATGAGCTCTATTCATGCAACCAAACAGCTGCTTGGGCAATTGTTCGACTCGGCGTCCGAGCATCAGTGAGTCAATCACATGTCCCGATTGGTGTTCGGGTCAGAGGAGGAGCGGACGGCTCAGGCCACATGTCAAGAGGAGCCTGGTCCACAGGTGTAGGTGGAGAGAGGACTGGATAGTGCACCACATGTTCGAACAGCTAGTGGGCTCAGCAAAGTCAAGGACGAGCTTCAGGCCCAATGTGAGAACAAGGATGGTTCAGAGAGGGTAGGCGGCAAGGCAGTGTTGGAGAGGTTACCACGTGTCATGGTTGTTGCTTGAGCCAAGAGCCCCACACGTGAATATTTTCCTACTCATGCGAAGTTACCAGATAGAGTCGCCCGTGTCGCTATCAACTTACCTTTTCACATGTGTAAGAGTTCCCGCTTTTCATTGATCCAACCAACAAGTCTTTTTTCCTTTGATTTGCTTGCAGTTGTGAAGTAAAGCCGGAAGTTCAAAGGAGGTTCGTACCTCTACTCCTTCCACTCTCAACTCTTGTCTCTCCTTTATCGAGCTCAGGTGATGGTCAGCCTCTTGCTTCAATTCCTTCTGCAAAGAGCCGCTTAAGCTCAGGTGTAGTTCTAGCTCGCATTTCGTCAAACGAAGTAGATAAGGCGGAGCAGGCCTTAGTTGTGGTGTTTCAAGGTGACGAGTCTCTAGAGGGGAAGAGCAACGATTGGTTTTACGAGAAGTTCAGTTTAAGGGTGAATCTTTGTCGAAGGCTCATGCCACTGCTACAAGTGGCAACAGGCATTGGAGAGGAGTTGAGTAACAGGAAAGGTCTTCCAGCAAGTGAGTGTTTTGCCAACAAGGACGGATGGGAGATATACCAATGGTTCAGGGCATGCAATGGATCAAGGAGGCAATTGGTTATGTTGGCAAGATGGTCAATGTATCTTTCGAAGATTTCGAAGATTTCGAGGATTTCATTGCATTGTTCCAATTCATGAAGAGAGTCCAAAAATCCTAGGCTATAAATCAGGGGGAGGTCCAAAAATCCCCTAAGGGGCGAAGAGAGTTGGCTAGCCTCGGGTCCTCAGTTAATTACAGCACAAGGGTAACCTTCAGTGGTCAAAAGTCGGGCAAAGGCATAAGGGTGGTACATTAATGAAGCCCTTTAGCTGGAATGTGAGGGTATTGGGGTGCCAGCAGAAGAGGATCCAGATTAAGGATCTCGAAAAACATTTCAAGACTTGGTTAATTACAACGTAGGAGACCAAGCTTCAATAATTCGCCCAGAAGATGGTACATTCTGTTTGAGGCTATAGGAATAACGACTAGGTGGTTCTTAACATTGTAGGATTTGCAGGGGGCATGGCAGTAACTGGCGACAAAGGTGTGGGAAAAGGAGTGGTGATCTTTTTCAATATCAATGCAATTAAGGGATGTGGTGTTGGGACTCATGTGAGTGTTTACGAATTACAGCAATCTATGGGCTAAACAAATTAGCTCAGCGGTCCTTGTTCTTGGCAGAGCTAAGACTCAATCCGCAATAGGTGATAGTTTCCATGGTGCTTGGGGAGAGATTTCAATGTAGTCAGATTCACCTAAGAAACTGAATGTAGGTCGCAATATGCATAACATGAGGAATTTTTCAGATTGGGTGGACAAAAACGAGTTGGTGGATATTCAGAAAAGTGAGATTGGGTGAAAAGGAACGAGTTGGTGGATATTCTAGTGGGAAAGGTGAGATTGAGTGGACAAGAATGAGTGGGTGGATATTCCAATGGTAAATGTTATGTCACTTGGACAAACAGGTAAGAAAGGTTTGTTATGATTAAACTTGACAGGTTTTGGTTCTTTCTGATTGGGTGAGAAGTTCCGTCTAGTGTAGCAAAGGGGTCTCCCGAGGCCATTATCAGATCATTATCCGATTATTCTGGAAGTAGACAAGGAAAATTGGGGTCCAAGAGCATTCAGGCTCAAGCTGAAGTGGCTAGAGGTGGAGGGCTTTTTAAAGTTGGTGAAGGTGATGGAACTCCTTTGTGGTGGAGGGATATGCAATGTAAAAAATTGTTTCAAAAAATAAAATTACTAAAAGATAAGATCAACATATGGAAAAGGGCGGTGTGAAGGAAGTGGGAAACAGAAGTTAAAAGCGTTCTTTGAGGCATTCAAACTCTTGATATTGATGAGGAGAGGAGTTATCAGAGGAGAAAGCCACAAGGGTCGAATTATCTGCAAAATACAAAAATCAACTAAAGGAAGTGGAGATTGAGTGGAGGAAGTGGTCTAGAGCAACGTGGTACAAAAGTGATAAGACAATAATTTTTTTCATAGCATTGCTATTGCCCGGGCCAGGAATAATAAGATGCATAGTGTGTTAGTGGACGGTAAAAGGGTTGAAGAAAAATCTCAAATTTTCAATACCATAGTTCAATTTTACAAGAAATTGCTCACAGGTAAGAGGTGGGTGTGGTCGCGGCTCGATAATTTGTCATTTAACCAAGTCTCTATAGTGGAAGTCGAATCTCTAGAAAAGTCGTTCTCTGAGGAGGCAGTCAAAGTAATGGTGGAAGCCTCGGGAAGGGACAAGGCCACGGGTCCAAATGGTTTTCCTATGGCATTCTTCCAAGTTATCTAGGAATTGGTGAAGGGTGACTGGTAAATTTTATAGCTGAGTTTTTTTATAGATGTCGATTTATCGTCGGACTTAGGCGCTTCCTTCATAACCATTATTTCAAAGAAAGGAGGTGAATGTTTAAGAGATTTCAGGCCAATTAGCCTTATTAGGGTCCCTTGCAAGATCCTAGGCTTCTAAGTTTCAAGCAATTCTAGCGAACATAATTTCTAATGTCCAGAGTGTGTTTATTGCCGAAAGACAAATCATAGATAGTGCGTTAATTGCTCACGAATGCATCAATTCACATCATAGAGGGAAGGAAGAAAAAAAAGTGCATCATCTACATGTCTAATATTAAAAAAGCATACGAACATGTGGATTAGTACTTCCTCGACGATATGCTAGGGACTTTGGGATGTGGGTTGAGACTGAGGTGGTGGATCCAAGAATGCATCCAGTCGGCCAAGTTCTTCATGTTGGTCAACGTGTCCACCAAAAGTTTTTTCAAGACTTCCAGAGGTCTCCGGCACGGGGATCCACTTTCTACTTTCTTGTTCATGGTGGTAGCAAAAGCATCCGTAAGATATTTGAAAGAGACCAATATGCCAGTCTCATTAGCGTGTTTAGGGTGGAGAACAGTGTTTTAGATTTCTCACATCCAATTTGCTAATGACACCATTCTATTTTGTGATGTGGAAGAGGATACGGAGGATAACTTGAGAAAACTTGTAAGATGCTTTAAATTGGTATCACTATCAGGCTTAAAGGCTAATATCCTTCAAAGAGAGATGTTGGGTATTCAAATCTCCAAGGAGGAAGTGCCGATGTTACTGAAGGTATTCAAATGTCATGTAGGGTCATTTCCATCTTCATATCTTGGCCTTTCTTTGTCTTTTGGCAACCCATGAAGCATCTATCGAATAAGGTAATCAAAAGAGTAGAAAGGAAACAATCAAGGTGCAAGAATCTATAAACTGCTTTAATTCATGTCCCTATTTAGGTGTCCCAAATCCATCTTGGATAGGCTAGAGAGCTTGAGGCTGGGTTTTTTGTGGCAAGGCACTAAAGGGCCTGTTTGATTTTTCGGCTCAAGTGTAATTACCATGTAAATGGGTAATAATTATTTACCTAGGTAATTACCACATCTTTCCCAATGCGGATGTGACAACTTACTTTTTTAACACTTAAATCGAGAAATTTACAACATCAATGTAGGGCCCATCATGATGTATGTTACTTATCCACACCGCTCATTTGTTATGACAGCCGAATTTATGGCATGAGCAAAAAAATGAGGCAGATCCAAAGCTCAAGTGGACCACACCACATGAAACAATGGGAATCGAACACCTACCAATAAAAACCTCTTAGGGCCCTTAAAAGTTTTTGGATCAAGCTGATATTTCTGTTTTCCCCTTATCCATGTCTATGTGACCCTATGAACGGGTTAGATGATGAAAAAACCTTAATATGGGCCTAGTGAAGAAAATAATTTTCAATGGTGGATGAATTAAGGCCACTGTTTCCTTTCATGTGGGCCACTTGAGTGTTGGATCTACCTCATTTTTCGGTTCAAGCTCTAAAATGTTCTAATAAAATAGATGGACGGTGCGGATATATCATATACATTACAGTGGGGTCCACATTTAAGTCAACACTTTTGTTTCGATTTTCGAGGTGGAATTACTCATATTTTCAAACAAGGTGAAAAAGTAATAATTACTTATTTACCATGATTTACATGTAACATGGAAAATCAAACAGGCCCAAAGAGAAACAAAAGTTAAGTCTATTGAAGTAAGAAGTGGCGCGCAAACCTTATGGGGAAAGGAGAGCATGTATAAGGAAGTTGGAGTTGGTAAATCTTACTTTGCTAGGTAAGTGGTTGTGTAGATTTGGCACGGAAGAAGGGAGCTTAGGGAGAGATGTGATTGCTAGTAAATACAATATTAAGGAAAGGGGAAGGTCCGTAACGGATTCATCCTTATATAGGGCTTTAGGGTTGTGGAAGGCAAATGCTAGGTTGGCGGTTAAGTTTAAGGAGGGAGTCAGTTTCTCATTAGGTGATGGGAAGAGGATTTGTTTTTGGGAGGATGTGTGGATGGGAGAGAGGACACTCCGTGCCAATGTTGTCAAATGCATAAGCGATCCTGTTTGACCCCAAGGTGTTGTGCACCTATGCGATGGCACAACAACCCAAACAATTTTATTTTTTTTTTGAAAAAAAAACATCAACGAAAAATGAAAAAATTATGTTAAAAAAAACATGTAAGTGTAGCGAAATTTTATTTTTATTTTTTACAATTTTATTAAAGTATTAGACTATAACGAGTCAACTAACATCTATTCAAATGAAGGCATATACTAAAAATGTGAAGAAGAAAAAAAAAAAAAAACAACATATAAATTTTATTGATGTTATTTTAAGAGAGAATAAGAGTAATAGAGTGTGAGAGAGAATAAGAGAGTAAGAGAATTAAGAGGGATTGAGAGAAGAGAGTATTAGAGTGTGTGTGTGTGTGTGTGTGTGTGTGTGAGAGAGAGAGAGAGAGAGAGAGAGAGAGTATTAGAGTTGTGAAAATAGGGGAGTGGGATTGCCTATATTATATATAGGCAAAAAAAAAAAAGTGAGAGAAAATGAAGCGTAAAATAAGTCCCAATAGTAAAAACATATAACCATTAGGAGGTTATGCCATCGCATATTGGGTCCGATGGCATAACCACATAACTATGATTTATACAGTCACATACTTCTCTGTACGACTACATAAGCCACAAGGGTACAATAACCACATATGCCACCGCCATCGCATATGCCATTTTGGACTAGTGAATCGCATATGCCACCATGGCATATGCGATGGCATAAGTGCTTACGCGATCGCATATGACAACACTGCTCCATGCAAAGTTTCCGAGGTTAGCAACATTATCTCCAGAAACAAATATTACCATCGTTCATTGCTACTCTCTTTCTAGTGAAGCAGTGGATTGATCTCCTCCTTGTCGGAGGAATTTAACGAATGAGAAAGCAGACAAATTCATCCGGCTCTTGGCATGGCTTCATTGCTTCAACTCTTTAGGTGGAAGGGATGTCATGGTGTGGAGCAAGGAAAAGTCGAGTCGATTCTCTATCCAGACATTCTACATATTGATACAAAGGCCGTCGTTGGGAGAGAGAAAAGGACACACCGCTTATGTTTGTTTATATGGAGCCCCTCCTAAGGTGGAGGCATTTGCTTGGTTGGTGGGCATGAAGAGGGTACTTATAATAAATAAGCGTCAAAAAAGGTTGATGGTGATTCCCAAAATTTGTGTGATATGCATGCAGAAGGTGGAGTTGGTAAATCATTTATTCACCCACCGTTCTTTTACTAGAGGAGTGTGAGAGAGATTCTTTGACTTCTTTAAAGTATCATAGGTGATGTTGGGATCCACTGATGGCCTCTTCCTAGCATCGCAGGGGGGGCAAGGTTGGGGGGGAAAAAAGGAGAGAAGAGTGGTTTGGAAGCTAGCCTTGTTGGCAGGCATTTGGGCTCTTTAGGGGGAAAAAGAATAACCAATATTTTTGGAATCCAAGTGGGACGATGTCAGAGGTCTTTAGAAGGGCAAAGCTAGAATGTAATGGGATGGGCCCCATGCATAAAGGCTCATGATGACTATAATTTTTCTTATTTTTTGGGGACTTGGCCGTTGTTCTTTTCTAATAAAATCCCATTGCCTTTCAAAAAAAAAAAACAGAAGAAGAAGAAGGAGAAGGAGAAGGAGAAGAAGAAGAAGAAGAAGAAGAAGAAGAGTGCTTGGTTGATGTAGAACAATTAACCAGTTGCTCTAAAAGCTCGAACTGTTAGAGCATGGCGAATTAATGCTTTTATCTCATAGCCCAGGCCCCACATCGCATGGGTTAGGACCTCAGCTGAACCACCCTCGTGGGCCCCAAATCACATGGATCACCCACCCCGAGTGTGTCCCCGCATCCCACAGGCTACCCCACTCGAGCCCGGTGTGAAATGCGCATTAATCACCCCCAGTGAGGAGTCTCGAACACGAGACCTCCCCCATAGGCCCCAAATCACATAGGTCACCCACCCCGAGTGTGTCCCCGCATCCCACGGGCTACCCCACTCGAGCCCGGTGTGAAAATGCCCCTGCATTACTGGTAAGGGACATCTACACAAGGAATGTGCATAAGGCTTGATTACGTGCCTGACAAAGTTGATGGTGTAGAGTGGCTAGAGAGAGATAGAGAAGAAAGACTCTCTTTTACATGTTACAAGGTGGATGGCAGGCTCAAGAATGAGAGATGGGAAGGATTGCAGCAAACATACAGTAATGCAGGTGCTGCAGGTCAGATGTGAACCAGAAAAGGGGGAATCATGAGCTGCAAATTTGATAGACAGTTTATCTTGAAAAGAACAAAAGAGGAATTTGAAAGGATTTCCAACATGTCCCTAAACAAGTGCAAATCAAATATGAGATCCATTGTAAGCTGCAACTACAAAGGACAGAGAAGGGCTCGTTAGAAATTAAAATGGACAAATAGTGTTCTGTAGAAGTCATGCTTAACAGCTCATGTGGACGTACCCAAATTGCACATTTCATCATAATGGATGACATTCCAGTGGCAGAAATTCATTGAAATGCATTGTGCAAGATCCCGTATTTCTGCTTTTTCTGCCTCAGATCAATATCCATAACTTTTCAGGTCAGGCATGAAACGTTTTTAATATTGATTGGAGCAAGAAATCAGAAATCAACCTGCCAACCCATCTAATTTAGGAAGCATGAACAATGCACGAAACTGACAGAAAATCAGTGAAACATTGCACCTAGGATATCTATGAATGAAATTGTCTTTTGGAAGAAGATTTCTAGGAGAGTATAGGAGTGAACTGTCAATCATATTGAAATATAAGATATGAACCCACAATGACAGGTAGAGCAATTCACAGGCAAGGACAATTTGTTGTTTGCACGAATCTGGTCACCTTCATGTAGCATTATTATGCAAATAATGTTGAGTTATGATATTACATTAATCATGATGTGCATGTCTTTCACAAGGAACTTTTCTGCATAAGTGCACATATATGGTTGAATTTGGGTGAATCACCATTATCATACAGTAAATTGCAAAATAAACCTGAAGGTCAACCGAAGAAGATCAATTACATACCAGATGAAGTTGGACATATAATGTTTTTCCTTGAAGGATCTTTCTTTTTATGAGAGTGAAGCATGCATATATCAACATAAATTTACCTTGTACATAACCTTTGTATTAAATATGACATTTTCCCAGTACATTAGATGAGACATGCTAACAAACCATTTCATTCTTTTAAATATGACATTGCCAGTAAATTAGATGACTCATGAACATCAGAATTTTATGTGGTCCAGCATAGTTAAAGTTGTGCTAGGCACACAACTAGCCACATGCCTTAGGTATTTAGGCCATATGCACCTTGTCTTGGCCATAGGCAATACAACAACCCTGGGCTTGGGGCTATGGCATAGGTGCAAATCATCTAGCATGTGCCTGAGTGCAACCCAATAAAAGATGGGAAGTACCCACTAAGTGGTATTTTAGACATTTAACACCCATTAAGGGTGGAAACACCTTCCAAAGACCATATCATTGATCTGTGGTCTGGTTGTATCCAACCTCAGTCACTGCGGATGGATTGAGCGCACATGAGGCACGTACTAGGGGAAAAACTTGAGTCATTATAAGAGTTCTTAGACACCCAGGCTGCCCATTTCAAGCAATGATTGGACAATCCGGCTGATGAATTGGCCATTGTGAAGCATGCTGTTCGTGGGTCCTCTGTTGCTGATGAAACACAAAAGAGGAAAGTTCCTGAACCAACTCTGAACAGTGGTGTGCGGAGTGCCGAGTTGGAAAACTTTTTCAGGCAAATGGAACAGTACTTTAGGGCTGCCCATACCCTGGAGAATGAGATGGTGACCATCACAAGCATGCACCCGTTGGGTGATGCATAGCTGTGGTGGCAAAATCGTGTCAACAATACAACCCATTCAAAAATCGTTACTTGGTCTGAGTTGAAAAGCAAACTGAAGGAGTGGTTCCACCTATGTGTTGTCGCTTGGTTAGCTCATGATTCACTAGGAAAGTTGAAGCAAATAGGCACTACTCATGAACACGTCAAGTAATTCCAGTCCCTGATGCTCGATGTGGAGAACATGTCAGAGGACGATAAGTCGTTCAACACGTGGCTGGATTACAGCCATGGGCCTAGGTGGAATTGAGATGGCAGGGTGTGGACCTAGCCTCAGCGGTAGCGGTGGCAGACAGTCAGGTAGATTATATGTATAATCCTACCGGACGAGGTAGGTCGGGCCAAAATAAGAAGGATGCCTCTCACCAGTATGTCTTCCAAGGCTGACATTGGTTGCTTCATTTGTAAGGATCCTAATCAGGCACTACGATTGTACCGCTAGGGTGAAGCTGCCACAATTGTTGAATGCGACCATTCATGAAAAGCATACATCTGTTGGGCTTATGTATGATGAGACAATATTAAAAGACTACAATGTTCATGCGATGGTCAACATGGATACCATCCACAACTTCATTGCCAATAAAAGTGTTGTGCAGTTGGCCCTTTTGATGGTGAAAGGCTAAAGTGAAATCAAGGCAATGAACTCCAAGGCGAGACCGATAGTCGCTTTAGCCAAGGCTGTATCACTACAACTTGAGGAGTGGGCTGGAAAATGCAGCTTGATGGTTGTGCCGCTGGATGACTTTGAAGTAATTCTGGGCATCGGTTCCTGTTTATGGCCAAGGCTTGCATTGTCCCTCATCTTGGTGATCTCTTGATAACAGATGAGAAGAGCCCATGTTTTGTGTTGCCTTGGTTGTGAAGGGGATCATGGAGATAGTGTCTGCACTCCAGATTAAAGATGGGCTAAGGATCAGGTCACCTTGTTAGCCACACTGATTGAGGAAATGTTACTGACGGAGCACCTATCCATGAAGGTGTTGCTGCTTTGTTAGGAGTATTCGAATGTGATGTCTCGTCAACTTCCAAAGATGTTGCATCCTCTTTGGTACATTGATCATGTGATCAAGTTAGTGCCTGGTGCCTGCCCCCCTGCAAAAGGCACCCTATCGGATGACTCCGTCGAAATTGGCTAAGTTGTGGAATCAGTTAGACGAGTTGTTGGATGCCAACTTCATCCGAACTTCAAAATCCCCTTTATGGAGCGCCAGTGCTGTTCCAACGAAAGCAAGACAGATCTCTTCAGTTGTGCATGGATTATCGAGCCCTCAACAAGGTGGCAGTCAAGAACAAATACCTAGTTCTCTTAGTTGCTGGTATGTTTGACCTTTTGGTGAAGGCATGCTACTTTACCAAGTTAGATCTGCATTTGGGATGCTATGGAGTATGGGTTGTCACATACAATGAGCCAAATATGATGGTGGTGACCCGTTATGGTTCGTTTGAGTATCTTGTAATTCCTTATGATTTAACAAATGCCTCTGCTAAATTATGTATTTTAATGATGTTCTTAGAGAGGAAGGAGAGAGAGAGAGAGAGAGAGAGAGAGAGAGAGAGAGAGAGAGAGATATCATTAGATAGCCCTCAAGGTAACCAAGCCGTGTGAGAAACAGTGAGACCTCTCAGGAGTTTTATCCCCTGAAAACCAGAGCTTGATGTGAAGATAAGGTCTGCGATAGAGAGAGAGAGAGAGAGAGAGAGAGAGAGAGAGAGAGAGAGAGAGAGATCCTCCACTAGAGCTCCCGTCTTTCATGATTGTTCTCCTCAATCGTCCAAAAGGTTTTCCATTGGTGTTTTGAGGAACAGGAGCCTTTCGGATCAACAGTCGAGGGGAAGATCTGTAGTCGGAAGAGGCAAAGAAGCGATCTTGTGTTCTATTCTAAAGGCAAAGGAAGACGCCAAGAAAGATCGTTTGAGGAGCCTCCTTTCAAGAGAAATGCTTCACTAGTGCATGAGGCAAGAGCAATCCCCATTCGTGTTCCCAACAGCAAAGCTTCTTTGGTCAGCAAAGGCTCCCCTAGGCGAGCAAAAGATTTTGGCTCTGACTTTCCACCCCAGGAGGTCAACCGGGAATCATCAGTCATGCTTCTCTGGGACGCACGACATGTCTAAGCTGCCCTTTGTGTCAGTGGCTAACAAAGGCTTTTATTAATCTCCCCACTCAAGCTCCCTTCTCTTGACTCTTGGACAGCTCAACTATGACAAGCATGCCGAAGTCAAAGAGAGTTCTCACTCCTTACACGTGGCCCTTTTTAGTCTTGTCCTTTAGTCCTTTCCCCCTCGTTTCTCCCCCTCCTTCCCCGGTTTCATCCCTCAAGCAAAATGTCTTCAGTCTTCCTGACCCTCCCTACCTAGCCTTAGTCCACTCTCCTCAACACCTCCCCTCATCACTCAACATGTGCCTCCTATCATTCGACCCGAACCTCCCTCTCCGAATCTTCCTTTCGTTCAAGACTCTTGTTTCCCCTTGTTGCAATTGGCCTGTCTCTACTCTAAAGTGGGCACCCCCCCCCCAAAAAAAAAAATAATAATAATAATAATAAATAAAATCATGAAGCCTCTACCATTCAGGCAGTCCCCCTCGTGAACTCCTCTTTGATCATCCTCGACATCTCCCCTTACATGTTCAAGTTGAGGCCTCTCTAGCCATCAATCTCTTCCCTTCCCTTCATCAATCCTCTAGCTCCTCTCCCCAAACCTATGCCAATCCCATTTGCCCCCAATGGATAAAGAATGCATATATTGAGTTTGGGAAATTGGTTGGGGACCCCTTTGGAGATCGAGATGATGATTAAGTAGCAATCTTCAAATTTGTCGAGGCGAGAGGTGCTCAAGCCACTCATGAGGGAAAATCACCAAAAAAGGCTGGAGAGAACTCGTCAACCTCGAGTCCTCAATCAACTACAACACAGGATCCAGCTTAAAAAGCTCGAAGAAAGGCAGAAGGGTCAAACAGGTTTCCCAATGAAGAACATACCTTAGAATGTTCACGGCCTTAGATGTGGGTAGAAAAAGCTCATGTCAAGGACGTGTCGTAGGTTCAAGGTGCAAATTATTACTCTTCAGGAAATCAAGCTTCATTCTATTAACCGGTTGGCGATTGATTCTATTTGGGGTGTCCCTCACAAGGAAAGGGTGACGCTCGACGCATAAGGCTCTACTCGGTGGCTTGGGACACTAGAACTTGGGTCAAAGAGGTTGCTCTAGTTAGAGCGTTCTCTATTTGTGGTTGCCCTTCTTTTGGGTTTAAGTGAGTTCTCACAACATTTTACGGCCCTTGTAAAGCTTCCTCAAGGTGCCTCCTCTATGATAACCTTAATGCGGTTAGAGTTAGATGATCCCTACCCTGGTGCCTTAGAGGGGACATTAATGTCATCCACTTCTCCTTTGAGAAGTCAAATGGCAACCGTCTATCTAAAAGCATGAAATTGTTCTCTAATTAGGTCAATGGAAATGATCTTGTGGATCTCCCCTTTTTGGATGTTAAATACACCTTGTCAAATGGTCAAAATCCCCATGTCCACTTTTGCCTCAACAGATTCCCTACCTCTCATGACCGGTTGGATGCCTTTCCAATGATCTCGCAATGCAGTCTACCCCACCCCGTCTCTAATCATTACTCGATCCTTTTGCACTCTATCGAAGACAGCTAGAGTCCTAAGCCTTTCGTATTCGAGCTTTCGTGGCTCGAACTGTAAGGTTTCCCTTAATTTGTAATTGGTGGTCCTCATCCATTTCAGGTGGCCCGAGTCTATCCTTAGCCAAAAGCTTCAGCTCTTAAAAAAATATGTTAGTGCATTGACTGAAGGAGTCTCTCAACAGCCTCGTGGTCAAAGTGAATAAAATCCTCTCACTATTCAGCTTTTTTACACTAAGGAAGAAGTTGGCCTGCTTTCTGATGAGGAGAAATCCTCAAGAGCAGCTCTCCTCGTTGATTATTCAAGCAAAGTGAAGCAAGAGGAGCTCAAGTGGAGGCAGTGTTCACATGCCCTATGGCTCAAAAAAAGGAGAGAAGAACACCCACTTCTTCCACTACATTGCTAGTGCGAGGGTCCATCATTCTCCCACATTCAGTTCACGGATGATACATTCCTCTTTTGTGATGCCACGGAGGTGGTTGTTGAATATCTTCAAAAAATCGCCCGTTGCTTCAAGGCTATCCCTAGCCTCAAGATCAATCTCTCTAAAAGTGAGATGTTGGGAATTAGTCTTTCTCCCTTAGCCCTTTCTCGATTAGTGAAGGTTTTTGGTTGCAAGGTTCTTTCCATTCTCATACCTTGGCCTTCCTCTATGCATTGGGAAGCCGGCCAAGCACCTGTGGGATGTGATCATTGAGCGAGTTGAACAAATGTTGTCTTACTGGAAGAGCCACTATTTGTCTCATTGGAAGAGCCAAAATGGACACTTTTGTGGTAAGGGACCTCCAATGGTCACAAATCTCATCTTCTCAGTTGGTCTGAGATCCGCACACCTTTCTCAAAAGGGGCGCAGGCATCTAAGATTTGGTTGTCATTAACTCAACCCTTCTAGGTAAATGGTTCTGGCATTTTGGCTCAAAGGCAAACAACTGGTGAAGAGAGATCATCGCCAACAAGTATGGCATTGAGATTGGGGGTTGGTTTTTCAAATATTATTCTCTTTACAAAGCTTCTGCAGTGTTGAAGGCCATTGCTATTCTAAAGCTCCATATGTAGGATGTGCTTTCCTTTGCCCTTGGTAATGGGTAGTGCATCCATTTCTGGATGGATTACTGCATTTCTGATAGGTCCCTCCTCTCTCTCTTCCCAGCTTGCCGTGTTGCCTCAAACTAGTCCATTTATATAGCTAATTGTTTCTCCGATGTGGGGTCTAAGGTATGGTGCATCTTTATAGGACATATCTGTCGAATTTGGAGTTGGAAGAAATTTTTCAGTCTTCTGGATCTTTTTGCAGGGAGTTTGTCCTTCCCTGAGAGCAAGGTATCCCGAATCGGTATCGGTTGGTGTAACGGTGCCCACCGATACCGATACCGATACGGGGGTGTATCGGCGATACGGGGGCGTAACGGGCCGTAACGGTGTAAAAAAAAAAAAAAAATTGCCAAAAAAATATGAAAAAAATATGGATTAAATCCGGAATATTCTAAACATTCCAAATATGCATTCATTTATAAATTAGAACATGTTTATGGTGGTGTAACGGTCAACTCTTTGTTGAGAAGTTGTATCGGACTGTCTGATGAATTTATGAACCAGACAACCTGGTATTGGCTATAGATATTTTATATTTAATTATTTTACTATATAATATCAATATGAATTAATTAGAATAAATTTAATACCAAAATATCTCATATTTGTAGGTTTGGTGTATTACATACCTTGTGACTTGTGTACATTATATTTCAACATACAATCTAGGGACTTTTATGTCCAATTATATAATTCATATATCTAACAAATTAATATAATTTTTCCCAATAAATCTTAAGAAAAAATTTGAAATTATATTCAAGTAAATAGTGTTGTTGATTTAGAACTGATTTGGTGGACCATTTGATGCCCCAAATCAATGTTAAATTCATGCAATCTATTGACACTTATCTCACTAATGGATTGGTGGATATTTATTGAACAGTGATAAATGAAAAATATCAAATGATCATATTTCAAAAAACAAGAGTTTGCAAATTAACAGTGAGAATCATTTAAACAATTTAATTTTGGAATTGTGACTTGGCAACAATAGTGCCATAATTTAATTTATTAATTTTGACTTAATGTATGCCTCATGGACAATTTTTACGGCCTTGTACACAGGGCCCACCATGATGTATGTATTGTATATTAATGACATCCATCTGTTTTATCAAATCATTTTAAGGCATGGTCAAGGTGGACCACAAGTGGGTGAGGCCTTGAAATTGGGGTCCACCATGATGTATTTGATGTATTTGTACATCCGTGCCATCAATCTATTTTGCCAACTCATTTTAAAGCATGATCCAAAAATAGGTAGATTTAAATCTTAGGTGGACCACTAGTGAATGACGCACTGAACATAGGACCCACCTTCGCACTGAACATAGGACCCACCTTGATGCATTTGTTGTATATCCATGTTGTCCATCCTTTTTACCAACTCATGGTCCAAAAAATGAGGCAAATCCAAATCTTTGGTGGACCACACAATAGGGATTGAATTCCCACAATTAAAACTTATATTATTATTATTATTATTATTATTATTATTATTATTATTATTATTTGTTAATATTTTTTTTTAAGCTGCGAACTTGTGTTTTCCTTGATCCATGCCCATGCAACCTTGTCAACAGTTTCAATGGTAAATAAACATTACAGTGGGTCATAATAGGTTTTTAACAGTGGGCATTCAATCCTACCGTGCGGTCCACTTGAGATTCGAATCTACTTCATTTTAGAGACCATGCCTTGAAATGATCAAGAAAAACTGATGGGTGGCATGGATATATAATATAACACATAAATCAAGGTGGACCACATGCACAAAACAATGCAAGTGCACGATGGACATTCAATCCTACAGTGCGGTCCACTTGAGATCTGGATCTGCTTCCTTTTAGGGACTATGCCTTGAAATGATCAGGAAAAACTGATGGGTGGCATGGATATATAATACAACACATAAATCAAGGTGGGTCACATGCACTAAAATAATGCAAGTGTACTAAGCGGCATACACTGTGGACTACCAATAAAATAAGGTACGTACGTGGCTGTAAAACAGCCACGTGGGGCGCAGATTAGCTACCTACAGGTTTGAGTAGCGAGACACCCTACTGAAGTGACGTTACCAAGTTCCGTGGGCCCCACCATAATGTATGTTTTATATCCACACCTTCCATCCATTTGTAGAGATCATTTTAGGGCAATATCCAAAGAATGAGTTAAATCAATGGACCCCAACACAGAAAACTGTGGGGACAGTGACGCCCACCATTAGAAACTTCTAAAGGCCACGAAAGTTTTAGATCAAGCTGATGTCTATGTTTTACCTTATTTCATGTCTTTTTTAACTTTTGAACGGGTTGGATTTCAAATAAAAATTATGGTGGGCCTTGGGATAGTTTCAACGGTGGGAATCACTCTCCCCACTGTTTTCTGTGGTGGGATCCACTACAGATTTTTATCTTCCTCATTCTTTGTCTCATGCCCTAAAAGTATATCTCAAAATGGATGGACGGTGTGGATACAACACATACATCATAGTGGGGCCCACAGAACTTGGTGACGTAACTTTAATAGCCGACTCGCTACTAACCTGTCAGTATCTAATCCGCGTCCAGCCACGCCCCTATTCATTTTTTTTTAGACTGCGATAGAGGGAGAGAGAATTGAGAGGGAAAAATAAAAATAAAAAGAAAAAAACGAGAAGGAAAGAAAGAGAAAACGAGAGAGAAGGAGAAAACGAGAGGGAAAAAGAAAGAGGATGGAGACGGAGTTGCACCAGAGGGGAAAGAAGAAGATGAAGAAGCAGGAGGAGCTGCAGCAGCACCGTGATGAATCGCAGCAGCGCCGCGGAGAAGAATAAGAGGAAGAAGAAGAAGAAGAAGAAGAAAAAGAGGTTAGTTTTTTTCTTTTCTTTTCTTTTCTTTCCCTTTTTTTTTTTTTTTGTTTTTTCTGTTAGGGTTACTGCCCGTAACAACTGTTACGGGCTCGTAACGGCCGTTATGCCTTGTAACGGCCGCTACAGCCCCATAACGGCCGTTTCGGTTCCGTTTTCTGCACCTCTCCGTTTCAGCCCCGTATCGCGTAACAGTAACCGCCGTTACCGTTACGTATCGGCCGTTACGGCCAAAACGTAACCGATTTGGGATACCTTGCCTGAGAGTTGACAACTCGCTGACCTGGTAATGCAAGGGCATTTTTTACACCGGGCTCGAGTGGGGTAGCCTATGGGATACAGGGACACACTCGGGGTGGGCGACCCGTGTGAGGTGGGTGACTCGTAAGAGGCGGGCCCCACCCGTGTGAGGCGGGTGGCTCATGTGAAGCGGTACCCATGTGATTTGGGGCCCAGGAGGGGGGGTTTGGCCGAGGTCCTGACCAATGACATGTGTGGCCTGGGCTATGAGATAAAGGGATTGATTCGCCATGCTCTAGCAGTTCGAGCTTTTAGAGTAAGTGGTTATTATCCTGCATCAAATTGGTATGAAAGCAGGAGGTCTCGGGTTTAAGACTCCTCACCAGGGGTGATTAATGAAGGGGCATTTTCACACCGGGCTCAAGTGGGGTAGCCTGTGGGATGCAGGGACACACGGGGTCGGCGACCCGTGTGAGGCGGGTGGCTCGTGAGAAGCGGGCCCTACCCGTGTAAGGCGGGTGGCTCGTGTGAGGCGGTACCCATGTGATTTGGGGCCCACGAGGGGGGTGCAACCGGCCAAGGCCCTAACCCATGAGATGTGGGGCTTGGGCTATGAGATAAAGGGATTGATTCACCATGCTCTAACAGCTCGAGCTTTTAGAGCAAGTGGTTAATTGTCCTGCATCACCTGGTCCCTCTCTGCTCAACCCAATTATCCCTCTTGTGCTTGGTCTTATAGAGCTCCCCCAAAAGTTGTCACATTTTCTGACTTCTCGCTAGGGGGAAAACTCTTACCAAGGACAATCTACAAAGAAGAGGAATGATGCTTCCCAATGTTTGCTTACTCTGCCTGGAAAATGCAGAAACCACCAATCATCTTTTCATCCACTACCCCTTTGCTCATGGGGTGTGGTCTTCCATCCTGGCCTATTTTCACACTTCGTGGGTCATGCCTCTTGTTGTTGATGATTCGTTGTTTGCTTAGCATGGTGGAGGGGCTAGAATAGATATCAAAGATATTTGGTGCTTGACTATCACTGATGTTCTTTGGGCCATTTGGAGAAAGAGGAATAGACGATGCTTTCAGAATTCCTTCCTCTTCCATATCTCGGACGATGGCCTTAATATCTAGAGATGTTGGGGAATGGTCTTTATGCCTCTCATCAAAGCCTTATCCCTATCAACCAGGGTCGGCTACATGAATCCTATCCTGCCATTTCAACCTATCAGTGATCATATCAATGCCCTAGCATGAGCTTGTAATGTTAGATTATCAATATTCACGAGAAAAAGTTGTAGCTAAATTTAAGCGACAATTGCCAACATGATGCACCCCTCCTTTATCCAAGCTTGGGACGAACAAGAGCACAAAATTCTCATGAGTGCAATTATATATCATCATTGACACTGTAATCATCATCTAAGCCTTGTTCCAAATGTCAGCGATATTACCGATACCGCTAGGTTAACAATACCAAAACTACGGAAAGTATAAAAAATTTCAAATATCACTAATATTATATTTTCAATAATATTAGAGATATGAGGCGATATTGTTGATATCAACAATATTTTCAGAAGAACCCCTTATAGAAGTTCCTTGATATCGGTGATACCATTGATAATATCCTCAATACCAACGATAATATCCACAATACTAGAGAAACATCCATAAATATGCGAAAATTACAAAAAAAAAAAAAAAAAAATGGAAAATTCCAAATTTTCCTTAGGTGCTTTCGACCACTCTTGGTTTTTATTAAATCAAAATTTGCATTTAGGGAGAAACCTTGACTTGAAACAAAGATGGACCAAAATTCAAAGGTGATGAAAAATCTATAGAAGCTTTATTTTTTGTTCAAATGTTAGCATGGATTGCAATATACATCCATGTCTATACATGATTCTCATATATTGATATGGATTTGTGCTGAAAAAGAGTATCATTTAATTGAAAATTGAGAGAAATTGGTGAAATCCTTTTTTTTATACTGAAAAATGTGTTTTTCACTGTTAATCAACATGGAAAATTTATATATTAGAGTGTTAGTCATCTACTGATTGGCAATTAGTTTTATATGTTTATAATTATATTGATTTTTTTCAACAACACATGGTTAGGACCCTATAAAAGGGGAACTCATTATGCATAGATGTTTATTGCAATATTTTGATGCCTACATTTATTTTTAAAGAGTGATGGAAATTTTATTAAAAACATGTTAGCAACTACTAGACAAGAAAATAATACAATGAAACAAAAGAAGAAAGCCTACAACCCCTGAAAAGTTGAGCAACAACGCACAAAGGACCCCACTCAGATAACAAGTTCACCCCCGCCCCATCTAACTGAAGCAGCTGAGACTGATTTGAAACTGAGAAACAAAGCACAAAGGACCCCGGCATCACCCAAGATACACCGAAGGCAGCTTAAAAAATGCTCCCACATCTTTTGGGTGAACGGGCAAAAGATAAAAAGTTGATCAATATTTTTAGCATCTTGCTCACACACGTAGCACATATTCAAGATGATTAAGGACCTTTTCTAAAGGTTATCAATCGTAAGGACCCTCTTCCTACCCACCAATCAAGTGAAGGCGGAGTTGGTTTGAGAGGTTTGGAAAGGAGTAGGAATAAGAAATGAGAAGAAAAGGAAGGAAGAGGAGAGACGAGAGAGTTTTGGGAAAGAAGCACTTTGTGTATTAGAGCTACAAGCCCTACCACACCTTTTGTTATATTATTAAAGAGCAACTTTACATACTCCCGAGGAGCACAAAAAGACGAAATACAAAACATACCTACACACTAATATTATATAGGTATAGTGCATTACATCATCTTTTCAATAGGCGACTACTTTGGGGGGCGCTACATAAAACCAAAAATGATAACCATGCCACTCCCGAGCCTCACTGCTATCACGATGGATCAAATTATAGAAGGATTTGACCAAAAAGCGACCCTAGCTATTCATCTGCCATACAAAGGAATCGAAACCCCCCTCTAAGGACTGGCCCAGGGTTTGGACGAACGGCTAGCGTCATGGGTTTGCTCCCCACAGACGCGGTTTTGATTCCCCTCCCCGTGCTTTACCCGATGCATGTGGTATGTGGGTAATTGCATGCATCTCGCCTTCAAAAGGGGTGAGACACCCTGTTGTCCTAAATAATAAATAAATAAAAATTCGAGCTAACATGCTGCAAGCGTCCAAGAAAGGCAACATAATCATCTGCCTCACCATCTAACAAGTTCCTCCTACAAGGCGGAGCCCAAATCACCAATGAGCCGCAGGAGTAGCAATTCGCCACTCTCAATCCTTCTGAAGGGGTGAGGGAAGCCAAAGTGGGGAAGACAATATCTAAGGGGAAGTCACCGCACCAAGTATCTTCCCAAATCCAAACTCTGGATCCGTCCCCCACGAAAAAAGCTAACCCTTCCAAAAAAACTTCTCTTAGCATTGCAACTTGCAACTGATTTCCATCTATGAGATGCCCTATACAATGGCAACCTCTCGATTTTCCAACCACCATCCTGAATACCATACTTACAAGCCATAATCTCACGCCAAAAGCATCCCTCTTCCTTCCCGAACCGCCATAATCTAACACCGTTTGAGGGCATTTAAAGAACGACATGAAGTAGATCAACATATTCAAGAGAGATGCCTTAATCAATGTTAACCGACCACCAAGGAAGACATGACAACTCTTCCACCTAGCTAATTTTCTCTCGATCATCTCTAAAGCCTTATCCCATAGATGTCTAGGGGGTTTTCCCAATACAAAGCGGAAGCCCCAAATAAGTGGAAGGGAAAGAGCCATCCTTGCACCCAAAAGAAGTAACCAGGCTAAAGAGGTCTTTTTTAGACAAATGAATTCCCAACATCTCTCTTTTCCCCACATTGATCTTCGAACTGGAGACCACCTCGAAGAACATAACCACTGTCTGCAAATTATCCACCATAACAAGGGTCTGCTGCACAAAAAAAAAAAAAAAAAAAAAAAAAATTTGATTGTTTCGTCTACGAGTTGAAGAGGCGAAATTTGCTCTTTTGAACCGACCACCCTGAAGCCATAGAAAGGCCGATTTCTTGGCCTTTGGCTAACATACGGCTAAAGGCTTTAGCTATAACCAAAAAAAAGATATGGAGAAAAGGGATCCGCTTGCCTGAGACCTGTGGAGGATTTTTTTTTAACCTCAGGAGAGCCATTAACAAGAACCGAAAAAGAGGACCTGACAAACGTTTAAATCCACTTCCTCGACTTGGCTCAGCAACCCAACCTACCCATCATATAGCCTAGAAAATCCCACTCCACATAATCATAGGCTTTCTCCACATCAAGCTTAACCATCAACCCCGACTTATTTTACTTGAACCAAGAATCAATGCACTTATGACCTATTAATGTAGAGTCCAGGATTTGCCTTCCCCCCACGAAAGCCCCCTGATTAGGAGAAATAATCCCTCCCAATGCCTCTATGAATCTAGAAGCGAACACCTTAGCCAAAATTTTGTACGGGCTCCCTATCAAACTTATCGATCTAAAATCTTTCAAACCTTTCGTGCCTTCAACCTCTGTAATAAGAGCAATGAAGCACCCAACTTAGATAGAAAGTTACCATCCTCCAAGAATTCATTAGCGAAGTCCATCACATCCTTTTTAATCATATTCCAAAACACCTGGAAGAAAGCAATGGGGAAACCATCAGGGCCAAGGGCTTTGTCCTTAACCAAACTATCCACAGAAGCTTTAATCTCATCTTCCGAGATAGCCTTCTCAACATACCAATCTTTAAAGAGAGAACTATCGAAGTGAAGCAAATCTAACCTCGGCCAAACCCATAGGAGCCTTTGGTAATACCCGACTATAGCCTCGCACACCTCCTTCTCAAGCCTCAAGCCTTCCACAACGAGCACCAAGATAGCTGAGGCGATACAATGGAAGAAACGTGTGTTCTTATCACCTTCCTTCAACCACAAGGCCCTCAACCGTTGTCTCCATTTGATCTCCTCGAGGAATTTGGAATAATCTGACATCAAGGATGCCCACCTCTAAATATCCTCCAAAGGCAACCCACATCCCTCCTCCTTAAGGTCAAAAGTGTAGAGCTCTTCCAACTTTTCTATCATCAAGGATGTCCACACCTTTATTTTTCAAAGTTTCAACTTCTTATGGAGCTTGAATCCAATCAATTTGTTCACCAAAAAGGATTGCCACTAGTTTGCTACCAGCTTTAAGAAGCCCTCAAACTCCAACCACATCAATTCAAAACAAAAGGGTTTAGGATCCCAACTCTCAGTGTCGACCTGCAACAGAATTGATCTAATGATCTGACGTAGGCCTCGAAAGACCTTTAAGCATGACTTGCAAGAACTGCCCACCCACTCCGGCATCACAAAAAATATGTCTAGCAGAGACTTAATTGGAGGGCATCGCCCATTGGTCCAAGTGAATTTGGCCCCATACACAGGAATGTCAATCAGATTGAAACGTTGGATCTAAACAAAAAAATCTTTCATACTTTTGGTAACACTCGTACCTTGAGACTTCTCGAAGCTTAAACAAGTCACACTAAAGTCTCCCTCACTACGCCAAGGGACCAACCATCTAACAAGGATTTCCTTCAACTCCTCCCAGAAAGAAGACCTCCTAGCAGCTTTACACGGGCCATACACACTCGAGAGAACCCGGAAGAAAGATCAACAAGGACCAATGAGACTAAAAACTCACCGCCCCAATTGTCCTCTTTCTTTCAAACACCCAAGTTCCAAGCCACCAAAATGCCCCCAGTCGATCCCACTCATCTAGAGAAACGAAGTCCTTGGACTTCAAATCCCACACTAAATCCAAATCTAGACTACTGAAAGAAGATAGCTTAGTTCCTTGAAGGAAATCACCTGAGACTCCAAATTCTTACATATTGCATTAATCTAAAGACGCTTATCCCCATCCCCCAAACCCTAACATTCCAACTAAGGAGATTCATCGGGATACAAATCTCACCCTTATGCCCCTAAAAGGCCCAACCGGCTTGCAGCCCATGTCGTAATTAACGGTACTTTCAAGCCTCAACAACTCCCTTTGCCCTCTGGGGGTGCACTTCGACTGTTGCTTAATTACTGCGTTGTGTCGTTGTTCAATGAATTGAACCAAGGCCACCACGTCATCCTCACAAGCTAGGAAGGTCATGCCTAGCTTTCCTCCCCACCCTATGGATTGCGTCCTTGGTCCAATCTAGCTCCTCCTTCGACAAGATGTTATGATCTGTGATATCTTCTGCTAGGACAGCCTCATCGAGGGACTAAGCTTCATGAAATCCATGGTCTTCGGTCCTAATAGTTGTATCCTGAAGCGAAGTAACGTCCATAGTTTTGTCCATGTTCACCCCCACAATGGCATTCACCCCATTAGCATCGGAGACTGCTAAAGCCCTAGAATCCCCTTCAACCCCATGCTCGATACGCCCATCTGCTTCGACGACCCCCTTTTATGGAGACTAAAACTGAGGTTCTTCCCTACACATTTGGTCTTCTAGTTCTGCCTATTATTGAAGAAGGCGTCCCCCATCATAGCAGCCAACCAGATCACCCACGGGAGGAGTCACTGAATAATCCTGTTTAAGGAAAATGGCCCTCGAGTCCCCTCAACTATAAGGATGAAGGATCTCCTTGCAAGGGAAAAATAATAAGGGCTCGGGAGCTAACTAACGTGCAATCACTAAGTCTCAAGCATCATCCTTCTCATGTGTCGGGCAAGAGACAGTATGGGAGAGAAGGGCCTCTCAATGATGGCCCCTTTTGAAGGAACAGCTAAAAGTGTCAATGTCAACCCCAAGGAGACCGCGCTTTGCATGATGCGTCCACATGTCGCCGAGGGAAAAGAATCGTCAAAGAGTCAGATATGATCCTGAGCGTTGAATGACTCTAAGCCTGCCGCAAGGACACAAGCCTAAGAACCCACACCCGCTTCGGGCCAAACTACCATCCTAGCCTCATGAAGACCAGTCGCCACGTGGGGCCCACACACATGGGCAGGCAAGTACGAGACCTCTCCTAAGCCCACGTCATCGCAAAGAGGGGCACCCGGCTCCCCCTGTGCACGCGCAAGACACCCGAACCCTGCGAACAACGAGGGGAAGGTCCACTTGGCCACCTATCCCTTGCTCCTTCTCTTGCTACAAACACTGCATCACCCTTCCTTACTCTGATGAACCGCTGGAAATGAACTCACCTCTCTTCCAGCCACCACCGACACATGGCTACTGGACCTCTTCCCAACAATTCCAAGCTTCGGCCCATCTGCACGGAACACCCCATGACATCTCGTTATCAACCTTTAGCTGAATGTGAATCTCTCCCATGAGGAGGGAAACAACGTCCAACGCCAGAATTGCTCCTACGTCTAATACGCATACGTGCGGCGCTAATGTCTTCCCTACCTCGAAAATCTCATCGATGGCAAGAATCTCCCCAATGCACTCCCGTATGGTCGTGAAGACCTCATTCCATGGTTAAAGGGGAATACCCTGGATCAAATACCAAGCTGTTTTGCAGCCAAGGATGGAGCCTTCCTCCCATTTTTTTGATTGAGAGGATCGAACCGTCATTAAACAGCACCCCTGCCATGATCATTTGATCAATATTCGTTCCAGGCTTAACAGAGATCCAGATCTATCACTGATAGGGGTTTGATCTTGTAATCGCAATCATCCAACCTACAGCAAGCTTTCAGCCATACTCATACCTAGAAGAGAAGAATCCCCTCTTGTCTCTATGCCTACTAACCACTGGAACAGCAGTCACACATTTTCCACCATCACCAGGTCGATGCAGATCTCCGCGCCCAAACTCACATGATTCCTCCAGACCCATCTTCCCTACTTGGGTCCAATCCTCTTCCCCCACTACCTTCCTCTCCTCTGGTCGGAATTGGCCTAACTCCTTCCATGTGAAGGCCTCCTTACAGGAACAGGATTTCTCCCCTCCCACCACAACCCTTCTTGCCTCGCTACCATACACCACCTCCTTTGCATCCCTCATCTCCCTTTTCGAAGTTCCTCTCCTCAATCTTCCTGACCTTCCTATTCCCCCCTTCTGAATCGCCCTTCGACTTCTCCTCCCTATTCACCATCTTCAGGCCAAACCTGCCCTTTTGCACCAAACATCTTCCCCCCCCCCCCCAAAAAAAAGCTCTTGCTATTAAGCTTCTCAATCGTTGTTTCCAACTCCACCGCCCTCATTCATACAAAAGCAAAACCTCTAGGGGGCCAGAGCTTTGGAGTCGAGGTATTACCGCCTCCATAACATCACCTACCCTCCTAACAACCCCGGAAAAGTTAACTGTAAGACAGCCTTCAAGAAACCTTAACACAAACAGCATTGGAAGTTCCTGTAATGGGTTTAACTCCTCCCAATGCCTTGCATCTCAACTCCCCCCTCTTCCACCTACCCGTACCCACTCCCCCCCTTCTTCAGGTTTAAACTCCTTCGCCTTGATGACGTTGAACCCACTCCCTACGTTCCCCTTGCCTTTGTCTTTCCCCAACAACCAGAACTCACCATCCTCCTCACTTCCTCGCTCTGAGTTCACCCTTCCCGAAGCTCTTCCTCTCGACCTTCTCTGACTCACCTTGCTAACGCCCCTTACCGCTGCCTGTCCTCTCCCATCGTCTATCCAACTACCCACAGACCTACTTTTTTCAACCCACCGCCTTCTCGCAATGGACGCCTCAAGCTCGAACACGCTGGGAGCCATTGAGCACCTATCTGACTACCCGCATACCTCCCCTTACCAAGATTTTTAAACATGTGCCTTTTAACATCTCCTAAAGTTTCACTAAAAAATTCCAATTTTTCCCAATGTTTCCCCCAAACAGCGATATTTTTCCAAGTATAACGTACATGTTTCCGTATCCCCAATCATTGATACATGTAATGATACTGATACTCTTAACACTGGTTCCAAGTAATTGGGTTTAGCTACACGAACCTTGTTTTGACATTCCACTCTATCGAGGGCAATACATTATTATATTAATATGGAGAATGTTCCAATATGACCAACTCTGCAGACCAGGCCTACCATGATTTGTATCGAGCATCCACCCCGTCCTCAGATGTGTCCTCTTATTAGGTCTAGAGCCCAAAATCTAGCCTAATCCATAGCTTAGGTGGGCCCCCATAGCTCGGATGTTGTGCCAATTGCGTCCTACAGATAGTGTAGAGGATCTTGGTCCTTTTTCCTTCTAACAATCAACTCACCTTCCCTCCCACTCCCCATGTCTTGCAAATCACTTCCTCTATTCATGTGAGTGGTGGGTGTCATACCCACTAGTGTATATAATCATGTGAAGCTCATAGAATTAGAGCCAGGTGGATGAAGTGAAGATGCACCTTGGAGTTTTATGTGGTCTTCACATACCAAACAAACTAAATTAAAGATTTTACCATATCTACAAAGCAACCATGCATTATGGGACAAAATGTTAAGCAACCAAGGAACATGTTCATATGATACAAGTGTAGCTAAAATGAGGATGTTGAGATGGACAAGTAGCAAGACGAGAAAGGATAAGTGGCCACCCCCTTTAGTGTCTATTTTTTTCAGGCTTTGCCCCCTGTCTTGAGTTGTATAGTTCCTTAGTTGTTTTGTTTTTTTTCTGTTTTTTGGTTTTGTTTTCTTGTTGCTTTGTTGTTTTTCTTGCTTTTCTTTTTCGTTTCTGGCTTTTAATAATATTTGCAATCTTCTTTAAAAAAAAATTTGAATACATTCAAGGGAACTTAGAGTAGCACCAATAGGTAATAAGATGACAGAAGTAGACTATTGGTATATGCCCATCTACAATAGAGACCGAGAACTACACCAATTAATAGGAGTGAGTTGGTTCAAGTTGTAGGCTCTAAAAGGGCAAAGGGAATGCCAGAATGGGTGGAGGTAGTAAGAAAAGATTTGATGACCTATGGTTTAATTGAGGATATGACACATAGTACAATGGAATGGCGAAACAGGATTCTTGGAAATCATATATGCTTGCCCTTTTAGAGCAAGGCTGGTCTTTTAGTGAATGCTTGCCCATTTAGAGCATGCTTGTGAATTCATGGAAATCAATAATTGAGGATATGGCCCCAAATATAAGATATTCAACATGTGAACATTCTCCCATATGCACGCATGCATGCGCGTGCATGCACACACACAGTGTGTGTGCATATACATAACGTAGAAATCATGTTTTTTTTTTAAATACATTTTAAAAAAGGTATGCCCAGAGTCTCCAAGCATGCACCTAGGCATCACTTAGTGCCTTGTCCATTCCCAAGGCCCATGCACCTTGAGTGCACCTAGCACCTTTAACTACAATGTGATCAATCAAATCAGTTTCCAAGATTGAATTCAATATTTATTCAGCACATCCACGCACACAAGTGCCCATGCACACGCACACGCAGCCACGCACACATGCATGCATGCATGTACATACATATGTAGAAATCATATATGCCATAACACACACACAAAACACACACACACACACACACACACACACACACACACACACACACATACATATATATATATATATATATATATATATATATATATATATATATATATATATATATATATATATATATATATATATATATTGGGCCCATTAGTCTTCAAGCATGCACCAAGGCGTCGCCAAGGGCCTTGTGCATTCCAAGGGCCCTTGCACCTTAGTGCACCTAGCACCTTGAACTACAATGTAATCAATCAAAACCAGATTAGTTTACAAGATTGAATTCAGTATTTCAAAAATTGAGCAGCATCCAGACGTTGGGAAGTCTTAATCACACTATAAAAGAATCTAAGACTACTCATATAGTAAAGGACTTGATATTCACCTGTAAGTCCAAAGATTTCAAGGCTTTACAGTTCTCGGCAATGGATCTCAACCCCGTGCTAGTGACGTTGGAACACCATATTAAGCTCAACTTTTCTAGACGTGCACATCCTTCAGCAAGAGCAGTAAGACCAGCATCAGATAGACTAAAAGGTTCTATGTCACTTTCTTCAGACCCGCTGCTCTCCACCGCACAATGAAGTTTGGAAGATGAGCCTCTAATTCTTTTACATGAATGGCTTTTTCTCTGCATGATGGATAAAGGTACGACTTGTCTTAGCATGCATGGTATGTTGATACTGTAGCACCAAAGGTTGGACTGCATGCTCAGGTAAACAGTTCATAAAGATTCGCTAAACATGCATGATGCATTGACTAATTAAGTTTAAAGAAAAAAATCATAAAATTTAAGTCTTTAAATGGACATTGCACAGACAATGGAGGCGGAGAGAGGAAGCGGTTTGCAAAAAATGGAAGAGATTAGAGAAGCGATTGCAGAAAGGGTTATTTGATATTCTTGCAGGGGGTAGAAATTGTAGAAGCGGTTGCAAAAACGGAGATATTTGATATTCTTGCAGAGTGCTATGGTTGATACTAAGGCACTCCAAAATTGTACACATGGCATGCATTAACTCAACCAAATTGTCCAATTAGTGGGACCCGCTTTAGACAGTTCACCATCCAAGATTCAGATTGATCAAACTACAATATCCTCTGATTAGTGACATTTGTTTATAAAATTTGGACCACTGGCTGTTTCCACTTTGATCATGGATAAAATATCCTCCAATCAGTTAGTTAGAAAATCAAATAAACATAATGTTCGGTTTAAGAGCCATCTATATCATGGCCCACGATTTGTATGATTTAGATAAGAGTTCAATGTATGTTTTCCTACTGCCGGCATGCTAACCATCATATTCATCTGGAGTATCAAAATTTTTCTCATTATGAAAAAGCAAGAGAACGCCGCCCTACCAGAAGGCTTCAACTGTAAATTCAGTAAATACATTTTCTTTGTTAGAACCCTTTCCATGTCCTCTAATAATGCATAGTAATAATTTGAAAAACTAAGTGCGTACAAATTTTCCCCCCTGGCTACTCACATTATATACAGTGGAGATATATTAAGCAATGTTTTCAATATCGACAATAGTAACCAATATTTCCCACGATATATCTTGTATCCCACTTGTGCGATATGAAATGCACAGGTAGTGCTGATATATCTTGCCTGTTCGATTCGATGAGTAGTTTCATTTCTCAATCATTTTTTTAGATACAAATTATGTTAAATCAGTGTCAAATGGTTATAAATCTATAATTCTTCATGTTTTTCATGAAAAATCATGGATTCGATTTCGAGATTTGGGGGAGATGGGCTGAGTTGAGAAAAATTGGCGAAAATCAAATTTTTCAAATTTATTGCAAATCAGTTGCATTCTGTCCAAACACAAAATCAAACATGTATGTAACCTGATCTAGTGATTCTTGGTAATTTGGGGATTTTTTCAAGGAAAAAATATATTTTTTAAAATTAAAAATGCTATAAAAAAATTTTAATTCCACTTCGATCAGCGGTCAATTGGTCCCCATTTCAGACTATTCAGGAGTGTTTGATGAAATCATCATCACATATACTCTAATTTTGGGATTTGGGGGAAGATGGGCTGATTTGCGAAAAATAAATTTCTCCAAATTTTATCAAATAAAGGAGGATGAGTACCATCATTATCTTAAAGAGTATCTTTATTGGTATCATTCTACTATGACCTGGGCACAGTGTTTTAAGTATCGACGATATCGGCCTGTATCCCACCTGTGCGATACGAAACACACAAGTAGTGAGATATATCCCACATATTCGATCTACTGAGCATTTTTTATTTTCGATCTTTTTTTTTTAGTAAATCATGTTAAATCAATGTCAAATTGCTACAAATCCATAATTTTTCATGTTTTTTATGAAAAATCATGGATTGAGAGCTTCGATTTCGAGATTTGGAGGAGAAGGGCTGAGTTGCAGAAAATTTTAAAAAAATTGAAAAAAAACAAAAAATAAAAAACAAAATTTCCCAATTTCTCACAAATCGGTTGCAATCTGTGTCCAAACATAAAATCAAACATGTCTGTAACCTAATCTAGCGATTCTTCTTTTGCTTTTGAATGTATTGCTTGTGTTTCTACATATCTTCTTACATTTACAAATTATATGAATAGACTTCGAATATAATTGCATCAATTTAGTTAGACGACACATATATTACGATCCCATACAAAGAAAACCTAATATGTTCACTTGGTTTTTGTAATGTTTTGATTTATAAGTGTAGCCCCGTCGAGATGGAGATGATACTTTTAAGCCACAACACAGCTCTATGTGAATCTAAGCCATAGCCACACACATTATTCACAAGTATATTTTTAGTTTTCTATTTCTTTTGCTTTTGAATGTATTGCTTGTGTATCCATACTTCTATTCTTACATTTATAAATTATATAAATAGACTTTGAATATACTTACATCAGTTCAACTTCAATCAGACAGCACATAAATTATGACCCCATGCAATGGAAACCTATTATGTGCACTTGTTTTTGTGATGTTTTGATTTCTAAGTGTGTATTGATGTCTTTTTTAACAATTCCTGAAGTTTCATTAAAAAAAATCAACCAAATTCCCTATGTTTCTCCATGTTTCCCAACAATAGCAATACATTACGCGATACAACCATGTCTCTACTAATGGCTCAATGGTAGACATTATGTGCTTCATCTCTGAGGTCATGGGTTCGAGAACCCATGTGGTGTGGGTGTGGTGTGAGAGTGTGTTTGTATTCACCTTTCAAAAAAAAAAAAAAATACATGATACAACCGATCTATCCCATTGGATTACCGATATGTATCCATATCCCAAGGGATACGGATACATTGTCTACAACCCCTCTTTGTATTATATGTAAGACAACAGATCTAGTGCCTCCTTCATTCCTCCATGTCATCTTTAAAAGCTAAAAATGGCAAACATATATTAAAGTGTTTATCTAGGGTTAGGGTTTCAAGAGATAGAGAAGTATCTCTAAACCAAACCCTATTACCTATATTTATAGGCCTTCTACCGAGAGAATCCCAATTTTAGAGAAACAAATGCTTCTCTTTTGTTTCCAAATAATAAGGTATACCAATTGCCACACTCCATCCTTAGTGAAAAATCTAAAATCCACCCTCCAATGCAATGGATCCAATGTAACACCTCTCAAATTATATTCCTCCCTGAAGATGACATTGCACCAAATTTAGAAGTAGACTAGCAAGGACTCATCCTAACCTCCAAATGCTCATCCTAAACTGTTAATCTAATCACACTCGATCAATATGTTTATTTATTTATTTATTGGAAAGATAATGAAATTTATTAAAAAGCACAGTAGGAAACAACAGCGAAACACAAAAACTACACCTTGACAACTAACCACAAACATCTACAACTCAAATAAGAAAGATGTGATACAATCATCCTTGGCCTCTATACAAGAGGCCATCCCATTAGATCAAGTTTTGCCTTTCTGAATGCCTCTAACGTCGATTCGCTCTTATTTCCAAAACACCAATTATTCCTTTTCCCCCACATGGCCCAACAAGACTAGCCACCAAACCACTCTTCCACCTTTCCCAGCACAACCTCCATGCCAAGCTAAGAGCATCTCCTTAGACCTTGGCATAACCTAAGAGTTTGAAATAAATTCAAGACCCTCACCAACACCTCTTGTGCAGAAGGACAATGGACAAATAAATGATCAACCAATTCCGCATTTTGCATTGCACATAACACAAATATTGGGAAGCAACCCTTTTTTTAAGATTATCTATGGTGAGCATACACCTCCTACCTACCGACCATTCAAAAGTCACAATCGTAGAGGAGCTCTATAGAATTAGACATGAATTTTGTGGCCTTTTCTCTCTCCCAACTGGGGAACTTCGAAGCAACCTGTAGAATGATTGCATGGCGAACCGACCGGACTTGTCCATACTCCAAACCATTGCATCCTTTTCTCGTGGGGAGGGAGTGGCACACTAAAGGCATTCACGACGCCTAATGATGTCGTCTGCCTCCTCATCCATTATATGCCTTCAACAAGAAGTCCAAACCACTACATTTCTTGACATAAAGAAGCAACTTGCAATGGGAAAATTCACACCCATAGAGAGTCGAGCCAACCTTGGAAACACATGCTGAAGCGAGCACTCACGTAGCAAAATATACTCCCAAAACCAGATCCTCATGCCATTGCCAAGAGAAAATTTAACCCCCTCCTTAAATTTTGTTTCTCACTTTAGTGATCCCCCAACATAATCTAGAGGGCCTACATAAAGAAAAATTATTCACCCACCATCCCCCAACCTAATACCCATACTTACAAGCAATAACCTCTCGCAAAAAGCTCCCTTCCTCCATTCCAAAGCTTCATAACCATTTACCAAGGAGAGTTAGGTTCATGGTTTCCAAGTCCCTAATTCCCACTCCTTCGTACGGAACCCAATACTAGCTAGCAATAAACTTCTCACTACAAGTTCCCTTCCTCCATTCCAAACCTCCATAACCATTTACCAAGGAGAGCTAGGCTCATGGTTTCCAAGTCCTTAATTCCCACTCCTCCTCTATACGGCTTACATAACTATTCATATGGTTTGATTATATGTGTGCGCACAAACAAATCACAGTTCATTGATCGTGATTCGCACTTATTCACTTTTGATATCAGATGAATTTTACCTTGCAAACATGATCAATACGGTGGCAATGGGTCGGGCCAAGGTTGGCCCTAGACTGGCCTTGCAACCCTAAGTACCTAGCCCTAGCCCAACCCAAGCCCCAATGGGCTACAGAGGCCTCGACATTGGCCCTTGTCCTAGAGGGATGGGTTGGGCCATGGCCAGGACAAGGTTGGATCATGTTCAGGCCAAGGCTAGCCCAATAAGTTAAAGAAAAGTTACATATATGCCACATGTACAACTATTTTATAATTAGTGAGAACGTGTTTATGAATCATCATGCTTTACCAAAGTATCAAGGTTCTTCTATGGCAAGCCTATGTTAAATAAGATCATTCATCGGCTAAGCTTGTACCCCACCCAATTATCCACCGTACGCATTGACTTAAATGAGTGCATCAATTTTTATTTTTTATTTTTTTGAAGGATAAATGAGTACATCAATGTACTATTCACCATCTAAATTGGGATCCACAATTTGGAGAGTCTCTAAGTGCCTGGGTATCATCCACTACAACTTACCAAAGTATTGAAGTTCTTCATATTACTAATATATACACTAGTATAAGGACTCTATATCCCACATTACTAAAACTTGTGCACTCTATAGTATACACTAGGAGAATGGGCCGAGATTTCAAGCACAAGCCTAGCCCTCGGTCCAAGTTTGGTGGCCCAAGCCCTAGTCCTTGAGGGCAAGGTCACTGAGGCTGGGCCGATTAGCCAGCCCATTGCCACCTTAATGATCAATTAATGCTGATTTGAAATAATCTAATGAATATAATATAACTATGTAATATTTATAATATATAAATAATTCCCGAAATGTTTGCAATAAAATTCAGCAGTCTATTCAATCTGGCATCTTAGATAAGTTTAATTAACACTATCATCACCATGTGATCATCAATAATTTTCCTCAACTGCTTTCCTAGCATGTGCTTCTATTCTAACCAAGTGAAATATATATACATGACCTTGAGAATAAACACCAAAGTAGAGGTACCTCATCACAATCGTACCATGTAGCTTAGAGGAACAAGGACAAGCAACTGATCCATAGGACTAACGCACTCACACAGCAAAAGGATCAAACTAATCCATCACAGTGGGTAAATGGTCTCACAATATGTGTGGCACATTATTGATCAAGGGTTCGTTATATATGCGATCCTCATACAAGAAATGCCTAATCAATTGATGATCCATCCACGCTACGACATGGGCTTACACAATCTAGCCATGTAAGTAGCAATCATGCCCATCCAAAGGATCTCATCCTAATTGCCTAATGGATTGGAGCAAAGATACATCTCATATATTTATGCATCCCATCATGCATTGCTCTTACCATGCATACCTGCACCATGGACTGTGTCATGCAAGAAATGGCCCAAGCCTATGATCGATGATTATCAGCAACACCTACAATGTGTTAGCCACACCAAAATGCCTAATCAATTGATGATCCATCCACGCTACAACATGGGCTTACACGATCTAGCCGGGTACGTAGCGATGGTGCCCAACTCAATGATATCTCTCATCCTAATTGCCTCATGGATTGGAGCTCAAACATATCTCATATATTTATGCATCTCATCATGCATACCTGCACCATGGACTATGTCATGCAAGAAGCAAACCAAGCCTTGATCAATTATCATTGGCGACACCTCCATTGTGTTAGCCACACCAACAAATAATGTGCATACACTATCATCATGTGCATGAATATAATCACAGCAAGACATGTAAACAAATACATAAGATAATCAACTAATGATGAACATGAGTATGTGTCAAAATAGGTCTGATGGGCAGCACAAATTCTAACAACCGTTGCACAGCAGCATACATGGATAAGATCAAAACCATTCATTAAGTATTACCAATAGTGAGTGGACCATGGTCCAAAATTCACAATATTTGGACGAACCTATACCTTTAAATGGAGCATACAAACAAACAGCAAAATACAAAAGCAGCGACTGCAAACATCCAGTTAGAAAAGTTTCAAATGTAAGAATTCTATAAGGTGGGCGTAATTGATCAACGGTCTGGATTGTCCTAAGGGTTGGATAATGTGATCGGGTGTACCAGTGCGCCCCACTAAGTTGTGATACATTTAGAAATTCTTGTAAGGGGTGGAGTGATACACACAGTGTTTTAGAGGAACTAGGATTATCAAATTCGTGTGGAGAGAGAGGAGTTTTGATGGGTTTCAAACTCCTCTGCCCTCTGTAACTATAAAACTAGGCTGGGTCCCCAATCCAACACCACCGACAGAAGTTGCAGCCCCATCACAGCTTCTCTAAAGGGTGTAAGGAGAGGAAGATCTCGGCAATCCGATTTCACAGCAATGGCGTCTCAACCAGGTACGCCCTATAGTTCTTCGTATCTCCATATCCAATGCGCAGCTCGGTCCTTTCCATATACGTTGAGATAGCTCAATCGTGAGTGACCAAGCAACAACAGAACCCGCACGATGGCTGGTTCCAATCATCATAGACATGTCCTGCGCATATAGTGCACAATCTGGAGGCAAGAAAATGTCGTGCCTCGGGATGTAGCGGATCTACTGACATCCCTAAAACCACATTTCGATAGAAAAATTCATTTAGAGCAAGATATATATATATATATATATATATAGAGAGAGAGAGAGAGAGAGAGAGACTTACAGTAGTGGTTCGGGGCATTCCATGCCCTAGAGGATATGTAGACGGGAACGGCGACGAGATAGGCAATCTCTCGTCAATGTACACATTACAAACAGCTGCAAACCGCTGGACCATCAGCTTCACGAACGCGTCGGGGTTCCCGGACGCGCCGATCCGGACCGTCCTGCGGCTGGCCCGCTCGAGCTTGAGCCATCGCTTGCACACGAGGGAGCAAGCGTCGCAGCTGGATTTGTAGCTGTCGAGGCGACAGAGGATCTCCAGGATTAGCTCGTCGGGGAGGATGGCGTTGATCAGATCGTGGCCCCTCATTGCGAGCAACAGTAATCAATGGATGAATGGTGGAAATTCGGTTTTGTCAAAGAGGAGTTTCGGAAGGGGAATTGCAGGGAAGAGGAGAGAGGAAAAAAAATGCCGCGAGAACAAGAAATATACGGAAAAAAAAAATGGAGGGGATTTGGATTCGTATAGAATGGTAAACGATAAATACACGGCTGTAGCGGGTGCACTTTCTTGCGTTGGAAGGTCACACGTGTGTGCGCGGAAGAGCTGCTGGATGGGAATCGTCTACGACACCTGTTCTACACAGGAGGGAAGCAATCCCAGTCTCTGGGGGCTACCATTTTGTCTGTGTGAAATCCAGTGCGTCCATCAGGTGACTCCTGGATACTAAGCCTGGGGCCAAAATTAGGCAGATCCATGGTGTTTATTTTCACGAAGAACATCTATCGGATTCTCTGTCACGGAGGGTGAATGAATAAATCACCTGATCTTAAAACTCTGGATGCGGATCAGGTGGTGTGTCGATGTGTTGGGTGCTGTGAGGACCAACGTGATGTATGTGTTTTATATCCTCCTCGTCCATCCGTTCTGCCCCCTCATTTGAAGGAATAAATCAAAAAATGAAGCAGATCTGGAGCTGAAGTGGACCACACCATGAGAAAAACAGTGGTGATTGAACGCTCACCGTTAAAATTTTCTTATAAGCTACCAAAGTTTGGGATCAAGCTAATATTTGTGTTTTCCCTTGAGACTTGGTCTGAGAGACCTTAACAAGTTGGATAAGTTGGATGACCAAAAAAAAAAAACATTATTACATATACTAAAAAGGTTTCAACAGTAAGTGTCATTACCTCCGTTGTGTATTGTAGTGTGGTCCACTTTGAACTTAAGATCTTCTTATTTTTTGGTTTCATGCCTAAAATGATTGATGGTCTGAAACCTTCGGGATGTATAGACTAGGCATGGCTATTGTCTTCCAGAAGCCAATATAAAGAACACCCCACGAAGGTCGGTTCCAATCGAACAATGAACAGATATTTGAAAATCCGCTCTTCATTAGTCGTCTCGCCACGAGACTTGGTTCCAATTGAGCAACAAATATATTACAATCATGCACATCACGACTACCCTTCTACAAAGCTTTATCTCAATTGTGCAACAAACATATCGTCATCTTTTAAGCTGGTCGTGAGTGTCATTGTTGTAAAAATCATTAATAAAATAACATGACTTATATATGATTTTCTCTATTTTTATTGCTGAACTACGGTAGTGAATCACACTGAAAGAACAAGTCCTGAAGTCCGTAGACACATGTTTATTGTTGGCAAGGAAAAAAGAACTCGTTCAGAAGGGCTAAACCCTACCCTTTCACAAATAGCCTGAAAAGATCACAACGTGATGGTTGAGAGGATAATTGGATCCTGGTCCAGTTTCCAATCTATCAATCTCGATGCAGGGGACACTAGCAACTTAATCAAAATCTTTGAGTCGAGTAGATTCTGGCATGCCCAGGCATCTTACACTCACATGAATAACCAATCCAGGCCCACACTCACACATGTGGCCTTGTTTTATTGAATTGAGAGTAACACCACTAATGATAATCCATCCATGCAAGATTATGTGGGCCCCCCAAATGTATGGTTTTTATCCACACCATCCATCCAATATTTTTACATCATTTTAAGATATAAACCAAAAAAATGAGGTAGATCTAGGGTTTAAGTGGACCACATTGTGGGATTGAATGCCCGTAATTCAAAACTTCTCAAGATACGTAGAAGTTTAAGATCAAGCTAATATCTGTGTTTTCCCTTCATCCCTGTCTATGTGACCTGAGTGCAGGGCTTCAGGCATGGCAAACCCAAAAAGGCAGCAAATCCAAAAAGGAGGAACATGGAAGCCGCACGGATGTATACCATCGATATTTCCAAGGCCAAGGAGATCTTCGACACCTTACTCGAGAGCAAGTTAAGCAAAATTCTTGTACACTATAAACCCTGAGTTGAGAATATCAAAAGTGGGAATTATTATAAATGGCATGCCCCTAGGAAATATTTTACTAAAAATTGTCGTGTTTAGAAATCTAGTGCAGGATAATATAGACAAAGGATTGCTTATTTTTCCAAAGATGGAGGAGTAAGTGACGGGGGTCAATGTCGCACCCACTTCTGAAATAGTTGCAGTCAACATTGTCTAAACCGATGCCACAACAATCGACCACCCAAAAGGAAAACATGTGGTCATGCACCTGGAATCGCCCAAGCCAGGTACCCCCCGTGTAAAACTTCAATTAGTGGCGATTAAGCCAGATGAATTGCCACTCTTAACTGATGTGACTTTGGATGGACTGTCAATCATTAGTACTGGCAAAAGCTCAACCTCGACCATGCCATCAATTGGGAAAGATGAGTCAGCTAGAAACACAACCGCCATGAAGAAGGGGCCCAAGAAGGACAAGGGAAATGCCCCGATTGAATACCAAGATTGTGAGAGAGCTCGAAGTCTAGAGAGTTCGAAGACAAGCCTCAAACTTACATATGCTACGTATGCTAGGAGACGATGCTCTGACATCCAATCGGGGTTGGAAACTAATGGCCCATAAGTCGAAGACATTCCTAACCCAAGGGAAGCCTCAATAATGGCAGACGTCTTCGCACCGACGGGGGCCAACCTATAACAAGAAACACCAACTTAGGAGGGATGCCTAGGACTGGCGCTAATAAAAGTAAGGGACCCTGGCCCACAAAACCCCCTGTCAACAACAGGGTAGCCTCTAATGAACTAAGACCTTATCAACCTCAGCAAGTGACAGGGTGGCAAAAACGCCTCATTAGGTATGCAATGAATGAGTTGCTAACACTCAAACCCCGACAATGATCAACCGGAGGCTATCCGACCATGTCAAATATGAACAATGGGCTAGGCACATGGTCAACCAAGGAAGCTAAAAAATAACCCAATATGGGCCTATCAAGACTAAGAATATATGGAATGCGTACTAGTTATTATAAACATCATCAACCCTAATTAGACAAGAAATTACCAGGAGCAGAATCAAGATGGATAGCCAACAGAAGGACTGTCCAAAATGGAATAAAGATGTCTTCAAAAGAAGACAACTATTTAAAGGAACCATGAAGCAAGTTAAGCCACGCAACAGAAGGTTTCCACCCTCATCTCGAGGCCAGCCACCTCGAAAGAAAAGCACCGTCCCTAGAACAATGCTTCAGGAGAGTCCAAGACTGAAATCTCCAAAGGCGTCTCCATGAAAAACAAAACAGTCAAGAAGTAAGCGAGGTTGAAGAAATCGATCGTGCCAACTGTCGGAGTGATAAAGTCCCTTGATATACATTGATACACCACACTCTGATAGCTTAAGCTTTTAGAGTAAATGGTTGTTTGACATGGTATCAGAGAGGAAGGTCTTATGTTCAAATCTCGAGAGCAGCAAATATGCCTCGCTAAATTATTATTCTCCCATGAGGGGTTAAGAAAATTAGGTCCGGCCCAAGGATCTCTTTTTAGTATAAAATGTACGATCGACCAAGCATGATTGGGCTACGACTATTTAGTTTTTTATAATAAATGAAAGCATTTGAATTTTTAGAATACAAAATGATCAATGATTGGGACGGCCTTACAAAAAGGGCAAAGGGTCATCACATAAGATTAAATATCCTTGTATTCATTGCATAGTCCAAAATATACAAGTATAAATGGGGAGGCTTGGTCAAAGCTGAAAGTTAACTTCATGATGATCAATAAAATGTCATTGGGCTTCTCTTAGCTTACCCAGAGACCCTCTCATTTGCACCTCCCACACTGGTATGTGTTGCTTGACCTCATCCAGATGATGTATCGCAACTAAAGCGTTTTTCAGGATTTGAGCTTGCCCTCGCTACATTCTTCTCTCTCGTTTTTAATTTGATTTCAATGCCTACCCAAGCTTACAACCTTTATATTCAAATTTGTGAGCTCTCATAACAGCTCTTCAATCCTGAGATTCAAAAAGGGAACCTGAGTGTTTATCTCCAAACCCTCCATGACCAACCTATGATGGAGTTGCTTCTGTGCTTCAAAATCCTCTCTTAATGATAAGGAAGTAGCCGCTAATTCTTATTGTTCACGGAAATGGGAGATTCCTTCTATGTATGATTCTTGAGCAATGTAGTAATCAAGGACCCTAAAAATGATCGCTTTGACATGATCCAAATGAGGGGCACATTCATCATTAGAGCTAGTCTATTCCCGGAGCTCTTTCAGGATGTTTAGAAGTAAAGGAAGCTCATCAACAGAAAATTGCTCTAGGATGTCAAGTTTGAGAAACATATCCATGAAATCTCTCCAACTAGAAATATCCTCAATATTGACGAGGATTTGCCATAAAAGAACTACCTCTTCCAAACAATAAAAAACATCGATGCCTGTAGACGAGGATGTGTTTGCAATAGTCGAGGGGGCTACCTCTGAGCGTGGCACTAGGGGCCCAAACGTCCCATGTCCCAAATCACGAGGAACATAAGTGGCATCAGTAAGAGTAGAGGATTTATCGTCATGACCCAATTATGTTGTACTCATCCCTAAAGGACCTTAGGGGTGCAGAGGGGCCTCAACAAGACATTCTTCACAATCTGGGCCTAGTGATAAAACCTCAGCATGCAAAATGGGATACGACGAAATCATTTAGTTATGAGCCAATGGACTAGCCCTTTCGCCATAATCTTCAGTTGGTAAAGTAGCCACCATCTCATCATAGGATGGAATCATTTCGACAACAACGATCAAACTAACATGCTATTCAATAGGCAATGCAGGAACAATCATCGAAGGAGGAGCCTACTGGAGGGGAGCAATAGTCTCCAAGCTAATTGATGCCTTTTCTGGAATCCCATCCTCTTTTGGGGATAATGTCGAAAAGTTGGGGTGCACACGGTTCGAAAAAGGAGTCCCATCCTCTTCCAAAGATAATGTCGAAAAGTACGGGTGCACACAGTTCGATTCCGTCCGGTTCTGGGTAAAAGCGGAACTGAACTATTCCCAACGGTTCTAGGAAAACTAGAACCGAAACCGGACCATAAAAAACTAGTTCAGTATCGGTTCAATTCTACGGTTATGGGATTTTTATAATTCAGCCCAATTGCATGTTTTTTTATATATAATCCAGCCCAAGCTCCTCTACTAAAAATTTTCACAAAGAGTAATCTTGTCATGGTTTGTTTTTATGACCTTTTCGTGTTCCCAAAATGATTTTGCTACCAACGTCTATTCGTGTTTGTGATCCATTTAATGAATGGTCTAGTTTTTTATGTAAAAATAAATAAATTTTAAATATTTATCGACCAAGGGGTCTGATTCCAGGTTCGGTTCGATACTAAAAAACACCAAACAGAGATTCAAAACGAATTAACCAGTTCTTTAATTTTCAAAACGGGAACTGGAATCAGTGCACTTCAAAACCGGACTAAACCATGCAGTTTGGTTGGTTCTTATCCGATTTACCAGTTTAGTGTGCACCCCTATTGAAAAGGTAGGAGAACTATTGATAGACAGAGAGGCCATACTCTTATAGAGGATTGGGCGATGGTCTAAGATTTTCTCCACCTTAATATGGTAAAATAAGTGAAGAAAAGGTTCAAGCTGGTCAGGAGCCGGAATTTCCATGGCTACTAACACAAGTGTGCCCTTCATAGGTTTAATATATCATGAAGAAGAAGCCATCATATAAGAAACCTAGAAAATAAAAAGAGAAACAAAGACAATCAAAGAATAAGGGAGTACTAATTGAGATGGAAACGTAAAATATAAAGTGGATTGAAACATTACAATTTGCATCTGCAATAAAAGTTGGCAATCGTGCTAGGCAAAATAAATCTGACATTTCGTTGCACCATGTAATGGTCGAAGCACAAACCCTGCGCTACGGCGTGTTATATTTTGGAATGGCCACCGAAAACCTAATCATCTGTAACGTCTCGACAAAATCCGTACAAAGACTCGAGTATCACCTCAAGCAGAAATCACTCAGGACCAAATCCTTTAGAAATTATATGAAATTAACTAAGTGTTAAACTAGATTAGCTACAAAATTAGATTGAACCACTTTAAATACGAACTGCAAGACCCAAAACTTGTAGAATCATTAATGCTACCTTACCCTGAAACCTAGGACCAATCTCTAAACCCGGTTGCTCTCGAGAGCACCTTGAAACTTCGTATCGGACCTGGACCGCGCGTCGAAAGTTCGTTGACCACGAAACTTTACACTTATGACCGCCTTACTGGACTTGACAACCATCTAGGAAATCAAATCCAGATAGTATCCAGAAGCGCACAACTTGGGCCCAGAGCGAAGTGTGTAAGAAACGCGAATACCTTTGGAAATTGAACTCAGATTTAAGTGATTTGGGCCGTTCACTTGCGGGCCAAATCTAAGCTTTCAAACCGTTAGAATCTGACCCAATTACACCCTCGGATCAGGGAAAATTTTCAACACATGTCAGTGTACTTGTGGCCCTGATCAAACACTGGTGATCGATGAACTGAAACTGGTCCTCCGTAGTCGATCTGTAAATCCAAGCAGACCGAAACCTTAACTCGACCTAGATCCAATGATAGGGAGCTTAAATCTGACTGCACACAGAAAAGGGGCCACCAGAAGTGCTCCGTTGGACTGAATCTGCCACCTCTTGGCTATAACCCAAGTATACCTTGCCTTGGGGCCATTTCCATCAGTTCTGGGCCTATATAAGGGCCTTAAACCCTCTCTTTCTCATTCCATACGAATTTGCAACCCTAAGAGAGAGAAAGAGGAGAAAAGAGAAGAAGAAAGTGAGGAGAAGTGAGAGAGTGAGTGATAGTCGCAGGGATTCATTGAAATGGCCAAGCTATATGTCCTAGAGGGGGGGGTGAATAGGACAATGCCAAATTTAAATAAAAGATATAGTGGAATAAGAATAAGAATTTAAATTACTAAACTTCAATTACAATATACGAATAGAAAGCAATCAAAAATTGTTATAAGGACAGCCTTACACCAAAAACCAAAGTTTATGGTAGGACAACCTTATTTCTAGAACAAATATAGAAATAGAAGCTCAAACCAATAAAGTAATAGTAAGCAATAAATTGCACAAATATAAATCTAACTATTACACCATTCACCACTAAGCTTAAAATGAAATGATTATAACATCCACATCCACACATACATCCCACACTAAATAATTGAAGATATGAAATGAAAATCAAACAACCACAAAACACAAGGGATTATAGTGGTTCGTCTGTGTGTACACCAACTGTTCAACAACAGCCACACAGCTACTCCACTCCTAATATCCTCACTCAGGGGATATTAGCGTTTACTAACAAAAATAGGTTTTCCCAGGTTCACCTAAAAACCTTCACAATTGTGTCTTTATCTGTGGGTTTACATAATTAAAAAAAACCCTACTTCTGAGTTTTTTGGCTTTCCTTAGATAACCAATACAATGAGATTTTTCTGGCAAATCTCAAAAGAAAACCAAACAGAATTTACAACAAATGTAAAATACTTGATTATCTCATTCGTTGTAGCAGCCCAGAAGAACCATATTGGAGTAGAGATTTGAATGTTCAAGATCAATGTCCAAAACTCACTTTATAGTGGTTCTAGGTTCTAATAGATTTTAAATTAAAAACAACGGGCTAGCTTTAATTGATTTTGATTCCAAAAGAAGGAAAACAACAATTCCTCTTTTCATATAAGATTGGAATGCTAGAAACAAAATCAATTAAAATAAAGTAAAAGAAAGAGAATATTAAATACGCACACTTAACTTTGATGGAGCACAGAACTATCTCTCAGAAGGCCGAATTAAATTAGATTGAATTGATCATTTTCTTCTGAGATTCATGCTCTATTTATAGGTGAGCAAATCACATCTTCGACTGGTCTAAGGGGTTCTTCGACTGGTCGTAGAACCAACAGATATTTGAAAATTCGGGCGCGATAAGATTTGATCGTTTCACGACTGGTCGTAGGTCTCCTTCGACTGGTCGTAGGATTCCGAATTTCAGCGCTGGACTTCGAGTCGAAGGTTTACGACTAGTCTTAAATGCAGTCGACACTGTTCCTTTGACTAGTCGAACAGTCCCCAGGACTAGTCGAAGCCTAACAAAAAATATCCAAAATTTGTAACAAACTTACGACTAATCCAGGAATTTCTTAGACAGGTCGAAGCAGTGCTAGGACTAGTCGAACAAAGTCTAGGACTAGTCTTAGAACTAACCAAACTCACGTGAATCAAACATATGACTTATGTATTCAAAATGGCCTACTCTAAAGGTCAACCTAAGGTCAGTCAAACCTCAATCGTGAAGTAAGGACATTGAAACTTAAGGACAAGTAACCTTTGAAAGTACTTTTAAAAGTAGAAAACCTTGAAGTCTTGTTGTAGCTAATCCTTGAAAGTATCTTAAGTTCTTTACGATCGAACTTGTAAGCTTCTTGATATCTTGCAATGTCTTGACTTGAGAGCAATACTTGTCAATCACAGTTGAACTTGAGCAAAGTTGCAAGTTACATACCAGTGTCTTTGGCACCACAAATTTGACAACACAAAGCGATATAAACTATAGCACTTACAATCTCCCCCTTTGTCAAATTAGTGACAAAACACACTACCAAGATATGTTTTACAGAACACAGAATATAACGAATCATACACCAGTTATCAATAACGAATCATGCACCAGTTGTCATCAACTGGCACAGTTAATATGAACCTACAAATATGCAAATATTCAACATATCCAATCTCCATACAATACTCCCCCTGAATAAAACATATCCAAAGAAGTGAAACATATCCATTCTCCCCCTTTTTATCATGAGAGGACAAAGGAAAACAAGGAACAGATAAATAAGATATGAGATAAAAGTATCATTAACGCACAAAAATCAAATACTGAGTTTAAGCAAAGCTAACACAATAGTAGTAAAGTTATTACAACTCGAACAACTTAAACATTAATCTGAACCAGAAGAAGGAGCAGGGATAAATGGATCAAGTGTATGCATCCCCTTGTTCAAGCGCCTAAGATATTTGCACATGTACTTGAATTGTAAATCGTGAGCAACAGACATGTTTTCCATCTTTACATTTATATTATCAACTTTATCCTCCAATGCACTCAGACGTGCATCAACATCAGATGGTACAAAATCTGAATCATTCGTAGAATCAGATTCAAGTTTTTCAAAGATGTCATCCATATTTATGTCATCAGAAGGAAGATCTCTAGCCTCTCCCTCATGCTCAGCATGATCACCACCACCACCACCTTGCTTAGGATGGAAATCCAGCTTCATCTTATTGATATTAGTATTGTTGAAAATCAGATTATGGATGGGTGCCTCTCCAACCGGCATATCGACTGACATATGTTTAGCCAACACAGTCATCAAATAGGCAAAAGGAATTTTACTGTGACCCGGATGGAGTCTAAACTGAAGAATAAAATGACAGATTAAGGATGGTGAACAAATCTGAGTACCATTGACAACAGCATGAAGAACACGAACCATATAAGATGTTAAATTGGATTTATTACCCGAACGAGGATACAGATTAGACACAAAGATTTTGTGGAGAACTCTGTATTTAGGTAACAAATACCTTGCGGGAAACGCATTCCCTTTATGAGTCCAATGAACATCCATGTTGCACAAGTCTCTAGTGAGCATACGTTTTTTCAAAAACTGAGGGTTTATCAGTCAAATTATGGATAGGAATACCCTCATCATTCACTGGAATGTCCATAAGAGCAAAAATTAAATGACGATCAACGTCAAAAGGCCCTTCTCTAGTAGATATTTTAAATGTTAACTCATCCAATGAAAAATCACTAATACTTGCAAACATGGATTGGGCAATGGACCAGTATGTTGGCCCACCCCAATGTAATAAGTTATCCCAACCTACAGATTTAAGCATAGGAAGGATGTCAAAAGGTGCAACATAATCAATGAAAACAGGGAGTTCAACAATAACATTGCATAATCTGATGTCCCGAACATAAGATGGATCATCATCGGGAGGTTGAAGATGCCGTTTAGAAATCTGGGCTGATTTGGAAGAAGAAGATGGACCACGGGTTGTTGTTTTCTTACCTCTAGAAGCCATTTGCAACAAAGATTTCAAGAAAAGAAGAAGTTGCAAAGATTTGAGAAGAGGGTTTGCTTAAATCAGATTTTGCAAACGAAAAACCTCAAATCACAATGAAATCCAAAATAGAAATCTCCAAGAGAGAAAGGAAAGCAATCTAGACACAGATCTGTAAGAAAAACGTAAATGGAACACTAACCTTAAAGAAATGTAACAATGGGTTCGACTAGTCGAGGCTTGGCTCCTTAGAGAGTGAAAACGAAATGAGCAAGAAAGTGAAATCCCCAATTTTTAAGTGTTTTACCACGATCTACGACTGGTCGTGGATATGTATGACCGGTCGAACTATGACTGGTCGTGGATATTTACGACTAGTCGAGTACCGGTCAAAAATTCAGATTTCTTGCATAATGACCAAAAATTGAAATTCAATCTAGCAAATATATAAACTATGATACAAGTAGGCATAAATAATCATTTTAAAATGCACATGCCAAGATCAAATTTCATTTTGTTAAACCTGCTTTTATCGAACGGTTTAGTGAAAATGTCAGCTCGTTGATCCTCGGTAGGGATATATTCTAGAGATATAACTTTTTCTTCTACTAATTCCCTGATATAATGAAATCTAATATTAATATGCTTAGTACGAGAATGTTGAATAGGATTTTTCAAAATATTTATGGCACTGGAATTATCACAATGTAATAACATAGAATCCTGTTTAATTCCATAATCACTTAGCATTCGTTGCATCCAAACAAGCTGCGTACATGCATTACCATGCGATATGCGATATACTAAACTTTTTATAGAAAGTGATATAGAATTTTGTTTCTTGCTAAACCATGAAACTAAACAATTTTTGATATAAAAGCAACCCCCACTGGTTGATTTTCTATCATATAGATTACTAGCCCAGTCAGCATCCGAATATCTAGCTAATTGAACATTAGTCTCGTGAGGATACCAGAGACCGAGATTAACAGTACTTGCGACATATCTAATAATCCGCTTGACAGCAGGCAAGTGCGATTCTTTTTGTTCATCATGTATGGACACTACCGTTTGAATTAAGGTACCAACTTACCAGTGCAAAAAAACTCGTTTAACCTTAGTACCTCGATCTGCTAAGACTTATGAGTCAGACATGGTGGTATGGGATAATGTGGTCGAACTATCGGCCTACGCTGGGGTGACGAGTCCACCCGTAGTGACCAGTGAGCAACCTAAGCTCGTGAGCCGAATATGATGGTATGGAATACTATATTCGAGTTGTCGGCCTACAATGAGGTGACAAGCCATTCGTAGTGACTTCAAGCATACTCTGGGACTGCGCTGAGGCGACGAGCCTTTCCTTAGCAACTAGAGTATAAGCTAGGCCTGCATTGAGGTGACGAGCCCTTTGTAGCGACCTGGAACCGCAACATCGTATGAGACTAGCTAGGACTGACGACCCTAGAATAGAGCATTACTTAGGAAATGATATAAGCGAGGTACCTTAGCTTCCCAATCCTGCTGTATGAAAAGTCTAATAAGAACTCGATAATCACGCTCATGCACCGCATTGCATGTGCCTTTGGCGTTGATGTTGAGCATAGAGGAAGGGGTGTATGCCGCGACCATAAGAGGAAGATCGTAGAGGGAGTACATGCGAGAGCATGCATCATTAATACATATCATGTTTGATTGTATTACTTTATCATTACTGCTTGATTGAATTGATAACATGTTAACCTTTGCCTTATAGCTCCACTGAGTTGATCACTCACTCCCACATTCTGGGACAGTGTTTTAAACACCAACCAAACTCTGTCTTAGATGCAGATTCTGGCGCGACGTATTAGGCTGAGCCAGACTTTTACGATGATGAGGAGTTCTCATACATGCAGTTATTAGGCGGGTTTACGTAGACCGCTCTGATCGACGGGATTACAGGGATATATGATTAGTTGGACATTTATATTTTGTCATTTTATATTTTTTTGGAACAAATATGTATTTATTCAGCTCCACTGGGTTGATCACTACTCCCACGGTCTGAGACGACATTTTAAACACCAACCAGACTCTATCTTAGATGCAGATTCTGGCGCGACGTATGAGGCCGAGCCAGACTTCTACAACGATGAGGAGTTTCATACATGCAGTTATCCGGCGGGTTTACATAGACCGCTCTGATCGACGGGATTACAGGGATATATGATTAGTTGGACATTTACATTTTGTCGTTTTATATTTTTTGGAACAGATATGTATTTATTCAGCTCAGTAATGCCATCATACTCGGGAGGTTGGGAAACGCATCTATGTACTTTATATATCTATCACAGTCTTCCGCTTGCAAAATTTAACTGTCTCTAGAGTATGATATGTTGTTTGGTATAATCTCACTCATGTTTAAGGCACTAATACAGACAACATCTAATCATCATTATCTATGTTGCATAAGTGATGTGCTGGGACTCGGGAGTTGGGCTCCTGCTCAACCCCTGAATTTCAGGGCGTTACATCATCATATGTCCCATCATATATCTCGATACAAAGAGACGCGGGGTCATTGTTTACACCCATTTTTGGTACCCTAACCGCAACACCTTCGCCCTCCAATACTCGGTTATTAGATATCCTCAGGGGTTACCTAGAGGATTTTTTGAGTAGGCATATAACGACATGTGTGTATGGGCATGCGTGAGTCCAAAAAACTTAGAGAAATTAAGCGTGTCATTAAACCTATGAGTCCAAACTTAAGAAAACCTTACGCACAACACACTGATAGTGCATGACCAGTTGTGGGACCCGTATCCCTAACCTATTAGTTAATAACATCAAGATATTGCATAATTATCCTCTCAAGTACATTAACTTGCAGTTACGTGTTAATTCGATATAATTGTATATATTTTCTTCATGCAAGGTGATTTTATACCTAAAGATGAATACACGCTTAAAAGAGAAATTAAAGCCCAAAAGAATGATTGATGAAGAATTGAAGATTTGGAGGACATTATTGAATAATTCAAATGCCAGAGATCCAAAAAAAATAATAATCAAGAACAAATGATGAAGAAAATATTGAAAAATCACATATTTCATTAACAGAAATAACAAACTATTCAGTCCCACCTAAGGTTGGTTCGGTCCGACCGAATGTGCACATAACAGTCCAGCGAGAAATTATGATTTTTAGAGAAAATTTGGTTCGACACATAGGTCTGACTGAAGCCATATTTGATGTCATCGAAGAGAGGTTCGGTGCAACTTAAATGAAACAGAGACTTCAGATCTATTTTGGTGAAATTCAGTTGCAGCCGAATATATCTTCGACTAGACTCGGTGCGACTTCAATGCGATTGAAGATGACTGTCGTTGCGATCGAAGGATAACACAAGTACTTAAATTTGAAGTTGGTTCCAAGTCAATGCAAGTTTTCCATATTTAAAGGAGTGTTTTAGGCTTTCTAAAGTACGAATGAGGGCTTGGGAAAAAGACCTATGGGCGGCAGAGCTTCCACGGAGCCGTCCTTCTTTTTCGATCCCTTAAATTTAGTTTGTTTTTTTAAATTTTCTTTTACTTTTCTTTCTAAGATGTTAGCCATGTTAGGCTAATCTCTTAGCTAAGGTTAAGGGATGAAGCTTGTACTTTAATTACAATATTTAGTTTATTTGATTCAATGACAATGGTTTGAATGATGATAGTAGATTAAATTTGATTTGGATATACTTTAAAGTCTTTTAGTTATTTATTTCTATATTTATTATCACCTCCGGGTACAATGAATGCTTTGATTTAACAATTGTTTAGCCTGAATTAGAGAAGGATTCAATCTGTATAATTGATTGATCTATTGTCACATAAGGGTACTTTAAACACTTTTGATTCCCTATGATTGATATCTGAGTGCTTCATGAGAGAATCGTTCAATCGAAACCATATCTTCTTGGTGTTCATGATTTATTTAATTGAATTATCTTTCGATTGGATAGGATATGACTTCGATTCTAATTAAGTTATATATTGAATCAATGAATGAGATATTTTGATTGCTACAAGTAGATTTCTTAATCCTTAGTCATTTATTTTTATTGATTTCAAAACCATTTTCTACTTTGCTGGATAAAAAACCAAGACAAATCTTTACTATTAAACTAGCTCTAGGCCGTGTTCCCTATTTCCTGAGGATTCGATCTCAATCTCACTGAGTTATTATTGCATCATAGCCTTGCACTTAGGATTGTCAACCCTTGAGTTCGATCAAGTTTTTTGACCGTTGTCGGGGAGTGGCGCGAACACAATTAGGTTTATGTTTAATTTTTATTTTAGGATAGATTTTTCTATTTTTGTGGATATTTCTAACCTAGGTTTTGTAGGATTTTTTAATTTTAGATTTTTTTTTTAGGTTTGTACTATTTCAAAATTTCTAATCTCACTCACACGGGTGTTTGTTTTTATCTTATAGGTTTCTTCTAGTTCTTCTCATCTAGTAACCTTATTCCTTACTCTCTTCTAAATCACCCTTTCTTAATTTTTTGTAAGATTTTGATTTTTCTATTTTTGTGGATATGCCGGATTGGACACGAGAATTCTAATCAACTTCCAAGAGATGAGATATTGGTTGAAGGGTTGTCGATCATTATGTTAAGAAACACCCTATGTTTGTAGGATATGATGTTTTTTAAGGTTTTTAGGATTTTTTAATTTTAGATTATTATTTTTAGGTTTGTACTGTTTCAAAATTTCTAATCTCACTAACACGGTTGTTTGTTTTTATCTTATAGGTTTCTTCTAGTTCTTCTCATCTAGTAACCTTATTCCTTACTCTCTTCTAAATCACCCTTTCTTAATTTTTTGTAAGATTTTGATTTTTTTGACTCAGGTTTAGAGTTATGGTTTTATCATGTTTATGCCGGATTGGACACGAGAATACTCTAATCAACTTCCAAGAGATGAGATATTGGTTGAAGGGTTGTCAGATCATTATGTTAAGAAACACCCTATGTCTCGTGAATTAACTGGAGCCACGGTCGAGGGCCGACAAGGATATGATGTTCCACCTATTAAGAAGATAATGCGTAATTATATGGGTGAGAACATTTATCAAGAACCATCAAGTACACCCACTTATGACCCATGTGATATTAATTGGTGGAACCATCAGAGCTTAAATTGGAGAGGTGGACCAACCATGGATTCTAACGACAACCCCTTGGGCCTCCTACTTATGAGATCCTACCGAAAACAACCCAAGAGGATCCAATTCAGAGATTCATAGATGCTCAAGAGCAAGTCAACCGAATCATCATATAAACATTTCAAGACATTAGAACATCATTAGAGATGTTTGCACTCTCTATTCAAAGAATTCAGTCATGCCTCATTGATGAGGAAGAGGCTTGTCTAGCTAAACTTCAGCCCAATCTAGAAGTATAATGTAAGGAGAGTGATCTCAACTCACTTGTTGAGCATACTGAATTTGAAAATGAGTAAGTCAACCAAAAAATTATACAAATGTTCCAAGACATTAGAACATCATTAGAGATGTTTGAACCCTCCATTTAAAGAATTCAGTCATGCCTCATTGAGGAGGAAGAGGCTTGTCTAGCCGAACCTCAGGTCAATCCAAAAATACAATGTGAGGAGAGTAATCTTAACTTGCTAGTTGAGTATACTGAATTTGAGAATGAGGAACCAAAGAATGATCAAGAGACTATGGTTCAACATTCCCAAGGGTCAATCTCAATTAAGGTACCAGTTAATAATTGAGAAATACATGAATTTTTCAAACATGGTGATGTTGATACAATCCACCAACACAACATGTCTGATCCCATTGTGGAGAATGAGTCATTTTCAACTGGATGTCTCGACTCTCTAGAAGTTTGCTTAACACACTTTGATGATTCATTAATAACATAATTAAAGAAATAGTGAATGCCTTGTAACATAAAACCCATGTATTTGATACTGATTGGGGGAAATTCTGTACTGAATTGTCTCATTCCACCTATCCGGAATGTTTTGAAATTGCGGTAATGACCGCTCTTGTAGAAGTAGGAATTGGTCAAAGTGTCCTAGAGGGGGGTGAATAGGACTTTATAAAATTTTATGACAGTTTAAAATCATATCATCATTATCTTAATCTTAATATAACAATTTATGAAGATATTTTCAACTTAACTCTAATGGCTTCCAAGCCAAATAGCAGATCCAATCACAAACTATTCAATATCTAATAATATATAAATTTAGTCTATAATGGATGGACAGAGTGACTGTGTGTGAGATGTTATACTTATTAGTTCTAAATAATCATGCATCATGTGATCATTCAAAGTATACATAATAAAAGAGTATGCAAATAGCATTCTTAAACACAGTCGTTTTATAGTGGTTCGACTATATGCCTACTCCACTCCGGGCGGATGCACTCAACCCTTGAGTGTACTGAATTTTACTAATGGAGGTTTCAAATAAGGTTTACCTCAAACCAGTACAACCTACACAAGGCTGGCTCTAGGACCTACACTCCATGAGACACAAGTTTATGCCCCACACAGGAGCAAGGGTCAACACACAACACCTAGGTTTTATGCCCTATATAAGAGCAAAGGATCCACACAAGGAACCTAGGGTTTTAGGCCACACAGGCTAAGGATCCATACAAGGAACCTAGAGTTTATGCCCTACACAAGAGTAAAGGTCAACACACAACACCTAAGTTTTAGGCCACACAGGCCAAGGACCTACAATAAGTACCTAAGTTTATGCTCACCAAGAGCAAGGGTCAACACATAGCACCCACACATATTCTCCCATCGGGGGCCTCCTATGAGGACTTGAAAAGGGTGAGAATCACCTGTGACCCAATCCTACACAAAGGAATGATCAACAGGGTCTCTGGACTCTAATGACTTACAGATAAGTAGATGAGCCCTATTAAGCACGTTGATGAAGATCTCCTCCTTTGATGATGAATAATCTTCAGCTCCCTTGATCCGCAACACTTATGATGCTTCTCCTCTTTTGATGATGAAGAATCTTCAGCTCCCTTGATCCGCAACACTTATGATGCTCCAATATAAGGCGACGGGTTGGGTCAAGGTTATGTTGGAATCCTACTCTTATAAATGTTTTCCTGTTTTAGAGACGGAGTGATTCCAAGTATCTAAGCATTCAAGGTATCCCAGCTCAATGATTTGCCATTAAGGTGGTAGCTAGATGATCCTTGAATGCAGAAGTTCATTCCCCAATCTACTCTATTGAATATCAATGATGAGGGTGGGTTGGAGGATGAACTCCCATGAGAAAAAGAGCTTAGGGTAAATAGTATGCAGGACTCTCTCAAGGTTCTTTCTATTTTTCTCACCGCAGCAACCAATAACAAGATCTCCTTAAATAGGCAAAGAGATCCAACGGTAATAAAATAGTCAGATTTTTTACAGAGTTCGATATCATCGAGTCATCTTCGATATCATCGAACATATACTTTAGAAGACATCAAGGGACGGATCGATGATATGAACTCTTTTGACAATCACAGTTGAATCTCTTATACACAACTCGATCATATCAAACATGCTTCGATGTCATCGGATTTCAAACTTTGATTTCATCGACCCACGAATCGATTCCTCGATAATGAAAAACAAGAGAGCAGGCTAAGAATTGAGATAGCTGGCTTCGATATTATCGATCATCCCACGATGTCATCGGATTTCAAATATCGATGATATCGATACTTAGTTCGATTTAGCGATCTTTTATAGAAGATATTCCTATAAGCTCGCAGGACACTCCATTGTCCAAATTCGATGATATTGACCTAGATTCGATATGATCGATATTGAATATAGATATTATCGAAGGAGTCTCGATTCCTCGAATCATTTAAAGAGGATTTTCCTAAGAAGCTTGTTGGTCAGTTTGTTCCCAAATCAATAACATCGAAGGTCCATCGGTATCATCGGAGTTTGAATTCCGAGGATATTGAGGCTTCCTTCAAGTCATCGATAACTGTATGATTTGCCTTAGAAGCTTGCTGGACACAAACAGACCAGAATTCGATTATATCGAGCTGTCTTGATGATATCGGAATTTAAATGTCGATGATATCGATTGTTCCACCGATTCATCGATGATTTTGTTCAGAGATCAAGTTGGTTGCTGGACACAAGAAATCCTCAATTCGATGATACCGATTGAATTTTGAGGACATCAATAACTGGTGTCCGATCTCATTGAGGTGATCTCGATAAATCGACAAAAGCTGAAAACTTAGAGATTTTTCTGATTTTACAAAATAGTTTTCATACTTTAAAACCTATATTGTTCTATCCTATTTTAGGGAATTTATATACCCGGGTGTTTTAGGACATGGAATGTGAGGCTAAATTTACCTTTGAGAAGTTCAGAGTATACATCCAGTTGAGGCAGACGCTTGAATGATCTTCTTATGGGGCTCGCTTGTCTTGCTGACTCAACACTTACGTTAATTGACAAACCAGGGCACTTTCGTGTTTATCATCAATGGTGGAGGAGCATGAATTAGAATTGAAGTCTAAAACTTTGAATTTCATAGAGACTACACTATCTAAAGCGAATTTTTCTGAATTTCAACTAATTGTAGTCTTTGATTCACCGTGGTGCACTAACATTGACAATTTTTTTATGATAGGTGAATTTTATAAAAGATAGATACCGGAGGACAACAAAAGAAGATTTTATGCCAAGGTTTATAAAATTCTCTAGACATTAATGCTCCAGGATATCCAGGCCTACTATATAATGAGATTTTGGATAAAATTTTTGAAAAGCCTACTGAGAAATTTATTGAGATACTCGCTAGAGGATGAACCTATTTGTCCAGAATGAGTAGTTTTCCCTTGCTTTCTTAAGGCCATCTTACTTTATTAGTTTAGTTACTGAAACACTAATTGATAAAAAGTTCACACTAGCTCATTTGTCTAACGCCTTTCAAATACTTTTCAACTACTCTTTATTTTTGTTACTCTCATGTTGCTCTTATTGCATATGTTTATATATTGAGGATAATGTAGAATTTAGGTTGGGGGGTAGGTTTTCTTTTGAAATTCTTCAGACTTGTGTTGAATTTTTAAATATTTGAGCTAAAATTTTTCAAAATTTTCTGTGAATTTAAATGATTTGGAAATTAATATAGATATTATAATGATAAGATATTTAAGGTTAAGGATTTTTAAAACTAGATTTTAGTTAGTTGATATATTTCAAAGTTAAGTTCGAAGTTTTTAATCTTTTAATTGGAAGTTTTAAATATTGATTGAGTCATGAATTCATATTACATCTAGCTTACACATTGAAGTCTATGTTTAATATTGTAGTGTTAACTTGATGATTATTAAGAATGATAGGAACTAAACCTGGGAAATTTGTCCATCATGTTTAATGAAAAGAATTAATATGAAAATAGAGTAAGTAATACCTAGCTAAAAAAATAGTTGGCGTCGAAAGGGCTACCTATCAAAATTCCATAAAAGGACTATTGTGAAAAAAGAAATAAGAAAAAGATTGAAAATAGTGTGAAAGCCATTGATGAAAAATCAAAAGCTGGAAGAAAAGAATGTTGAACCATAAAGTAAATTTTGGTTTAGGATTTGGTTATCCTGAATGTTCTCTTAATTATTAATGTTATCATGAAAGTAGATAAGTGAGCATTTAGTTGTGTTAAGTTTATATTTCACTATGCACCTATGGAACTCAATATTTAGAATTTTTCTAATTATAAGATTAATGCTTTGAACTTGATTACGATATTTACTAAGTGCTAGAACTTAGGTAGTCGTATATTCTACATTAGTGTATTTTGGATTTATATAATCTGTATTACTTTTAGAATTGTTTGAAGGAAAATTGTTTAATTAGTTTTAAAATATATTTCACATATTTTTCTTGGGTAGCAATATTCTATTTGGGGGTGTGATAACATATAGATATTGCATATTTATCCTCTCAAGTACATTAGCTTTCCATGTAATTAAGTATTAATTCGATATATTTATATATGTTTTCTTCATGCAAGGTGATTTTGGACCTAAAGATGAATACATGCTTAAAAGAAGAATTAAAGCTCAAAAGAATGACTGATGATGAATTGAAGATTTGGAGAATATTATTGAAGAATTCAAGTATCAAAGATCCAAGAAATCAAGGACAATGGATGGAAAAAAAAGACTGAAAAAATCACACAATTCATTAATAAATAATAGACTGTTCGGTCCCACCAGAGGTTGGTTCAGTTTGACCGAATGTGCATAGAACAGTCTAATGAGAAATTATTTGGAGGAAACTCAGCTTAACACTTAGGTTTGACCGAAGCCATGTTCGGTGCCCCTGAAGAAGGTTCGGTGCGACCTGAGGGAGACAAACTTTAGATCTATTTTGGTGAAATTTTGCTACAAACGAATAAATCTTTGGTTGGACTCGGTGCATCTTTGGTGCCACCAAAGGTGACTGTCAATGTGACCAAAGCGTAACATAAGTATGTAAATTCGAAGTCGGTTCTAAGTTGCTACAAAATTTTCCTATTTAAAGGGATTTTTATGCTTCCCAAAGCATGAATGAGGGCTTGAGAGAAAGGCCTAGGGGTGACAGAGCTTTCACAAAGCCGTCATTCTTCTTCGATCCCTCAAATTTAGTTTTTCTTTTATTTTTTTAAAGAGATGTTAGCCATGTTTTATTTTTTTAAAGAGATGTTAGCCATGTTAAGCTAATCTCTTAACTAAGGCGAATGGACGAAGCTTATACTTTAATTACAATATTTAGTTTATTTGATTCAATGACAATGCTTTGAATGATGATAATAGATTGAAATTGATTTAGATTTACTTTGAAGTCTTTGAATTGTTTATTTTTAGATTTATCTTCGTCTCCAAGTACAATGAATGCTTTGATTTAACAAGTTGTTTAGCCTGAATTAGAGAAGTATCCAATTTGTATAATTGATTGATTTATTATCACTTAAGGGTGCTTTAAACTCTTTTGATTCGTTGCGATTGAGATCCGAGTGGTTTATGAGAGAATCGTTCAATCGAAACCATATCTTATTGGTGTTCATGATTGATTTAACTGAATTATCTTCTGATTTGATAGAATAGGGCTTCGATTCCAATTGAGTTATATATTAAATTAATGAATGAGATATTGTGATTACTATGAGTAGATTCTTGGATCCTTAGTTGTTTATTTTTATTGATTTCAAAATATTTTTCTACTTCGCTAGATTAAAAACCTAGACAACCTTTGCTGTTAGACTATTTTTAGGTTGTGTTCCCTATTCCCTGAGTATTTGACCTCGGTCTCACAAAGTTATTACTACATCACAGTCCTACACTTGAGGTTATTAACCATTGGGTTCGATCATTAGTCTGGATGTTCAGTCAGGTAGGACCGACCCTAAAATGCGCCAAATTAAATATTCAACCCAAAGGTTAACCAACGAAATGTTGTCGATCGGTCCCTAGTGACCAATCAATCGAAATCTTTCCTCGATCTCGCCAAAGACTGGAACCCTTTAACCTAAAATTGATGATGAACCACCTCACTCAACCCTTAAGACCTAATAACAATGACATTGGCCCAATAAATGACAATTTAGGTCATGTCGACTTGACTTATAGGCCGTAGGTTTGACTGACTAGGGGAACTCAGGCTATAAAGGCATACCCTGTCCTATCAGTCCAACCAATAGGATTGTCGATTCCTGTCAATCCGACTGACATCCATCAATGATCCAACCGATAGCTCGCATTAAGTGGCGGATTTTTCCTTTTTTTAGGGGTTATAAATACCCTTCCTTTTCTTCAATTCCCCTAATTCATTCCAATCCCTCATTTTTTTTTATTTTTTTTGGGGGGGGGGGGGGGGGGGATGAGAAAGAGGGAGAGAGTGGGAGATTAAGTGAGGATCTCACCACTCCGGATCATGCAAGCTACCTCGGATAATCTCCCGGCGATTTGCATTTTGCCTAGCTGGGGTTTTAAAGTCCTGACTATCGTGAGGCATAGCCCTGTAGTACGCAAAAATCATAAGGAGGGGGGGGGGGGGGGAGAGGTTAGAATAGCTCCGTGGGAGTCCTAAGATTAAGTTGAATTGAGCCGCCTAGCTGATTTGTGGATCATCAAGGTGAGTTACCCCTTTTAATCCCCAATTAAAACCTAATTTAGGGGAAAATAGTATAATTGCACCAAATTGAAGATGTGATCTGGGTTTTCCCCAAAATTTGGCCCTAAGAACCATCTCCATCGAATCGTGCCCAGATTAATGTGGTAGAACTAAGAAATCCTAACCCTAAGGTGATGAATCCTAACCTACGATATTTTTGGTCTTTGGATAGTTTCAATTCTTAAAAAATCATTCCAAGAATCTAGGAAGCATATGATGACCCCCTATAACATCTCACATGTGTAAGTTGTAGGACGATTTGCTAGAATTCGTGACTTTCAAACCCTGTACATGAACATATAACATGCTTAGGCCTTGTATAGGCTAATCCACGCACACACACTTTTTGAATGCTCTAAATCATTTGAATATATCACTTGTCACGTTGGATTTACATGGACACGTATTATAATATGCTTTAGTGTGACTCAGATGTATTGCATGCAGAATGGTTAGATTCTTAAAATATGGCAATTAAAATTCCTTGGGGAATTTGTGGAATTAGGTAAGTTGTGGATGGAAATCCGGAGGTCAGAATTGCTCCGTTTATGAAAGATGTGGTTTGTATGATTGAGACATGTATATGAAATTGTATCTTGAACTATTGACCATCTTGTATTTTGAACTAAATAAGAATTGAGTTCTAGACTTACCATCTTAGTGCCTTATTGGCTTTTGTTAGGAGGAAGAATAATTATAAATTAGTGATGATAAAGTCTACTCATTAGATCAAGATGGGCTACTAGTATAGAGGCTTTAAACAAATGGGCTTTTTGTGAATCAGATTAATAAAGGTTAGATTAATTGTGCACTCATGGCAAACATACACTATTAGATGCCTAGTCATTGATGATGCGAGTACTTAAAGGTATTTTCACTTATGACTAGTGCATCATTGTTCGAGCAACCCTTTGGTGGCATTATTGAGTGGCTAGATATTGTGGTAGCACATACCTTCGGGTATTTTCGTTGGTTCCTAGTCTACTATTCGAATGACTTGTGTGTGGCTAGATATTGTGGTAGCACATATCTATGTGTATTTTCGATGGTTCCTAACCACTACCATTATCATAGGTGGGTAATCATTGATAAGACACATACCTAAAGGTACTTTCACCGATGGCTACACCAAAAACCAGTTGGATGAGCATTCCCAATGTGACATGCATTAATGCATTAATGCATGTAACAAGTTATATTGTGAATTGTAATTGTTTTGTATATTTTTATACTTAAAACTATACTTGATTAATATGCCGAATGTGTAATCTTGAAGGGATTTATCAATGAATTTGTCACTCATGTTTGTAATATACAATTGCATCAACCAGGTGATGTAGATGTAGGTTGGGGCAACATTGTCCCTAAGGGTGACCTTGTAGAGAGTGGCAATAACTAGCCACTGAGGAGCCTTTTTTAGTGTGGCTAAGTTGTAAGATCCCAATGATTAAACTTTAGTTTCCTCTGAGTTATTTTTAACTTTCTATATATTTGGATATTGTGATATGTGTAGTTCCCATCCGGGCTGACACAACTTTGAAATTTTGTATACTTTTGGATGTTAGCTAGCATTTTCATGGGTTTAGTTATCTCTGTTTATCTTCGATGTCATTGATTAAATGCTACTTTGATTATTGATTTAGGGAAGAATGAATGTAATCTAATTTAATGTAATCATGGGAAGTGCGCCATGGGTGGTTGGGTCCCTAAGTGAAACACTCAGGTTTTTATAGGAAGAGTAGTATACTCGACCCATAAAACTTGGGGTGTTACAAGTTAGGACTTAAGGATTGGTTCTTCATTCAGTTAACACCCCTAGAATCGAGATCTGAACCCCCATACCCAGTTTTTTGGTTTTGGGGCATTACATTGACATGGGCCAATTACAGGCCACCATGTATCGACAGCACATAACCATAACTGGCACAAAACATACTCTCTCCTAAGAGTATCATTTTTCGTGATTCCTTTAGCAATACGTATTATGCCATTAATGCGATGTCACAAACCCTTACGCATGACTTTTGAACCCTTGAAATGGTGAATCAGCATAGGCCATGTGGCCACAATTATCATGTCCATTAATGACGCAACACGTTTACCACGTTTATAAGAGATCTGCAGAGAGAACAAATCTTATCACGAATATAGCCATGATCTTCTCGAAGAGGTTGTGTCTCACAGTCCTTCCAAAATGGGAGATCTTCCCAAAGACGTTCGGAGATATTGTAGTGTTTGAAAAGTTTCCAAAGATCTGAAGATCGGACTAGTGTCCAAGCGAACCTAGTCACGGTTTGGGCTAAAATTGGGAGAATTAGACACATTGGTCTGATCAGGTTTTCTTCCCTATACCTTAATTAAAATGAAGAGAACGTGAGAACTAAATCTAAAACATAGTTTGACCAGTCTCCGATCAAAGGTGTGGGAGATCTTGATACGATGGATCTTATCTATCTATGCCTTCTAACATTCCAAACCATTAAGGTGGCAGGATCCTTTGGACAAGTGATCTTGATTTTTTAGAGGGGTCCTTTCTGGATTAATCCATGAGCCGGTCTAGTGGCCCAAATCCAGAGAAACTTTGGTGATCCCAGGCTTGATCTTTATTGGGTCACGAAGATCTCTGTAAGGCCCGTATCTTAGACTGTACCGTTCTGTAGGCTTCCGCGGTCCTCCCGATCGAATTCCGGCAACCCATACCTGTATTTGACGTTTGTGTGCGAACCTAAGTCACGTCCTATATATTGTAGTTGGCTTGATTCGAAACTTGTACCCTAGCGACCGCGCCGTCACCACTGTTCCAACGCCATGACTCGCACACCGATCCGATACCTAGGCCAGGAAATGTGGGCGCACTTTCATTCCAAAGAAACGCCGTGGGTTGCGAATTTCGAGAGAATCTCTACAACATGTCCCATCAATCAAGTCAAGTACACCCTCCATACCCTAATGCCACCTCACCCTATCCCAAGTACAATTACCCATTCCCTCTTTTCCCCAAGTCAACTCTTTCTCTCCCCACCCATACCTCCTTTACACAAAATTTCAAACCAACCCATGCCTTCCCATCCCCATTTCTTACATCACCCACTCCATCCACCTCTTTTCATCCATCACTTCTCTCTCTCTCTCTCTCTCTCTCTCATTTCTATCTTCATTCTCCAAATTCCGAAGAGCAAGCACCCAACGTCCAAGCTCTCTCAAAAACAAGTGTGGCCTACTTTCCCACCCTCTCATTGCCCATCTCAGCCATTTATTCTTCATTAACCTCCATCAAAATTGAATGCATGAAGCATACGAGTCCAAGGAGATAAAGAAGAAGGCTGATAGGTGGGTGATCCACCGTTGATTTCGGTTTCCAAGGGCCCACTTATTGTGGGACCCACTTGATGCATGCATTGTATTAGGGAGGGACCAATAGTGGTAGGGTCCCTCGCCTTCTCTTTTTTTTCTCTCTCTCTCTCTCTCTTATGGATGTCGGTGTGTGTGTCTGTGGCCCACCATAAAGTATGTATTTTATCTATGCCGTCTACCAAGTGGCCCACATGGCAGTCCGTTTGGATGGGCCCGAATGAAGGAAAACACAAATATTAGCTTGATCCAAGAGTGTGGCTACCTAACGTGGGGCCACCGTGATGCGTAGGGCCATGCAAACCATCCATTCATGTGGGGCCTACCATGATGAATGTGTTTCTTTCGTCCAGGCCGTCCGTCCAACATCTCTGGATGCTGGACGCTGACACCCCTCCCTCTCTCTCTCTCACACACACACATGTATATGTATATATAATATATAATATAATATATTATATTAACAATACATGTTATGGTGGGCCACTCCCACGTGGGACCCACCTTTAATATGCTATCTGCATCGTCCAAATTGATTTAGACGGTGAGTATGGGCAGCCTCTTGCTAGTGTACAAGTATATAATATATAATATTATATTATATAATATATGTTATATTAATAGTAATATATTGGCCACTACATGGACCGCACCATGATGTATGATCATATCTGCATTGTCCAGTTGCTGGACGGTGCAACAGATATGTTATCTAGACTGTCCATCCAATGGACACGGTCATGGATTCCCACCAAATGATGCATGTGTTGTATCCCTACCGTCCATCTGTATGTGGACGTAGGGCCACCGTGACGTTTGGGTCTTACCACCCATCCAGTACGCTAGACGGTTGGGAGCCATCACTGTTGGATGTGGCTCATCCAAACTATCCATCCATTTGGGTGAGCCGGTTCTAATGCCTGGGAAATAAAAATAAGATAGATCCAATTATTAGGTGGACCACACTGTAGAAACAGTGGAGTTGAACGTCTACCATTGAAACCCCTTTTGGGATTACAGAAGTTTTGAACCAATATGATATTTATTTTTCCTCTAATCCAGGTCTTTGTGACCTTATGAACAGACTGGATGGGAAATAAACCCTATGGTGGGGCCCACTAGAATCTTAATTGTGGGACCCTGTATCACCACTGTTAAGTGTGGTATGGTCCAGATGATCCTTGGATATGATTCATTTTTTAAAATAATGCTCTAAAATGATCTCTAACAATGGATGAATGGTGTATTGGAATCGGCCCATTTGATCGGCCCACTCAACTCAGCCCATTCGACTCGGCCCATTTGAATCTGCCCATTTGAATCGGCCCATTTGATTCGCCCCATTTGATTCACGCCATTGAATCGGCCCATTTGATATGGCCCATTTGATTCGGCCTATTTGATTCAGCCCATTTGATTCGGCCTGTTGATTCGGCCCATTTGAATCGGCCCATTTGATTCGGCCCATTTGAATCGGTCCATTTGATACGACCCATTTGATTTGGCCCATTTGATTCGGCCCATTTGAATTGGCCTATTTGATTCGGCCCATTTGATTCAGCCCGTATGATTCGGCCCATTTGATTCGGCCCATTTGAATCGGCCCATTTAATACGGCCCAATTAATATAATTAGGGCCCATTTGGTGAGGCTTGATGTGATATATTTGGGGCTTATTTGATAAGGTCAAATGTGATATATGAGGCCCTTGTCAGAGGCCTAACTCGTTGTATTTGCAGAGGCCCAACGTGATGTATTGTGACCGATTTGAGTAGGGCCCAATATGATGCATATGTAACCTATGAGTGAGGCCCATCGTGATGTATATTAGGCCCTTGTGTGAGGCCGTGGGCCCACTATACATTTGGCCCTATGTGGGCTACTCCTTGGAACAATGTTGGTTGAATGTCCACATTGATGGGCAGTGATGGTTAAATGTCCACATCGTGACCTTCCCTTAGGCCTAGTTAGGCCCATTCTCATCATTCCCTAGTGGGTTAACCCAAATTATTGAGCCCCATTGACATTGCTTGATCCATCATCGGCCACCCATCTATGGACCCTGCCTTGCGTCGAGGCCGATTCCAATTATCAAAGCCAATTGTCAAGGCCGAATATTAAGGCCGATTGTCGAGACCTAATATGATGTATATGTAGCCCGTATTTGAGGCCCATTGTGATATGTATTCAGCCCGTGTTTAAGGCCCAATGTGATGTATATGAGGACTACGTGATGAGGCTCATTGTGGTGTATTTGAGGGCCAGGCGATGGAGCCTATTGTGATGTATATTAGGCCTATGTGAGAGGCCCATCATGATGTTTATTAAGCTCTTGAGTGAGGCCCATGATGTTGTATATTAGGCCCTTGTGTGAGGTCATGAGTCCACTATATGTTAGGCTCTATGTGGGCCATTCCTTGGGGGCAATGTCGGTTAAATGTCCACATTGTCGAGGCCGATCGTCGATGTCGGTTATTGATAACCGATTATGAGTATGTGACAGCATAACATCATGATACATGCCCATATGCACCATCTGCATGTTTATTATGAGATGCGATTAACCATTGCATATGTCATAGTACAAATGGTTTATGGGACTCCCTGACAGGTGGAGTTATCCCACATGAGCGCACGGTATGCGCATGATTGATACATGATTGGACTACATGACTCATGCATCTTGCATTGTGTAATTGTGATTACTTTACACCCTAGCGACATCAGGGCTGACATCCACAGGTATGTCATGGATAGCCAGATGGGACACCAAAAATGTTTGGTTCCAGCATCTGGGCACTTTGGATGTTCGTGGGTGAAAGTCCATAAACCTTTGAGGCCAGGAGACGCCCTAACGTCGAGACGGAGTGGATACATGAGCGCCCGAGTATCGAATACCAGGAGACCGCATCTCCCACTGTGTCGTGGTCGGTTGGGAAGGGGTGTGGCCTTATCCGCCTGAGGATAGTGGGCATAACTAGGCTGAGTTTGACCAGCTCGTGAATGGGTCCACTATCAACGTGTCAGGTAGGTATTGGCTGACTACTGGCCAGGCGGATAGTCAGGTCTCTTCCACTTGCATGGTTGTGCGTCTAGGGGGCGGCGATTGCATGTAGAGTGTCCTAGACCCTAGTGATGATCCTAGAGATGTACGGTACTGATATGTGGACTTATTGAGCAGGAGTTGCATACCCATTTATTCATTCATTTACTATCCACTCGGGCTGGTGGTGAGTAATTATTTGTTACGTGTACCTTCGTGATGGCCAGGATTTCGGTTGGGGTGCGCGACTAACTTGAGATCAGGAATTTACCACATTGAGTCTATCTATCCAAATTTAAGTATGAGACTGGTTTGGATAGAAGTCATTTGTGATAGACCCTATAGCCTGCGATACCACGTACTACCATCCTGACTTCACACTACAGCTTGGTTATTTCATTCGTACCACATACCGCATATTGTATTACATCCGCGACATATGGCATTTTAGGTTGCTATGTTTCTGCATTAATGTGACCTATATGAGGCTGATGGTATTCGTAGCTTTTCTGAATTGCATATTATATTGCATTCTCGGTATATGATATTTGACTTATTATGTTCTCACATTGCATAGCCGACCTACATTACTTTCTTAGTATATGATATTGACTTATTATGTCTTTGCATCGCATATCTTGGATAAGGTTTATGACATTTCTATGGACTTACCAGTATTTCCATTTACTCTGATACTACATTCTGAGCACACCTATACTGCTCACACACTTACACCACCCTCTAAGCTTTCTATAAGCTTATGCACGATAGATGCGTGCAGGTGACGTTAGGACGCAGTCGTAGCTAAGCAGGAGCAGGAGCGTGCGGCCGAGCTTTGTGAAGATTTTATTATATGCAAGTATTTTCCCTTTTAGCATTGTACTCAAATGATTATATTAGTAGATATGTGGTGATGATGTTGTTCTTGTGAATTGTGTATACTTGTGATTATGCTTCTTACGAGACAATTCATATTGAAAATCCTCCTTGTAGGATCCCAGGATCAGAAACTGGCGTATAGACACTGGGAGCCGAGAATGGGGTGTTATGGAGGTTGTCGGCATCGGATTCGGCGATCGGGAATTTCGTGAGCTCGGTTTCTGAGTTTGGGTCATGACAATCTCCACAGAGGACCAGTTATGAGAAGAAGATCTGGGAAGCCAACAAGTCCGAATTAAGTTTGTACTCTTTCTTTCCAATGCGGCCCAACAGTTCCCGAGCAATTAAATAGATTCTTATATCCAAAACAATAATGTGAGCATGAAAGATCTAGAAGCAACAATGAAACCCTAATAAAGATTTCACCACCTCAACAATCTATAAACAGAGCAATCGAAGAAGAGCTTGAGGCCCCATGTTAAACACATCAATTTATCTTTTATGTATTTTTCTCTTATTTTTCTAGCATAGCTTAGCTTAGTTTACGGCTACTAACTAGTGGCTCTCGTTACAATTCCTTAGGAGTAGATATATTCTTTTTGCAACCTTAAGTTATAGACTGCGATCATCTAAGTTCCAATTTGGTTGATTACACTCCTCGATTCGTCTGTTACAATGGTGCATTAGGTATTTATCATTTTCCTTTGTTTATTCATTTGGTTGTCTCATAAATTTATTTTTTTTATAATAACATCAATTTCAAATATTAATGAAATTGGCAACTTTTTTACTTTATTTAATTTGAATGTGTATGTTTGTTCACTCGAGAATTATTTTAAACTGACCATGTCTTTGAAAGAAGAAGTCCTTAAGTACGTATACTGACATCTATCGTCACGTGGCAAAAAGAGCTCATTTGGAAGGATTAGCTTAATCTCGTTGGAGCGGAGCAAAATTTTGGTGGTCGAGAGAACTCTAGATCTTCAATCATAATCTCCAATCTATATGAAGAAGTGGACATTAACAATTCAATCAATACTTGAGTTAAGCAACTCTAACCCACTTATGCATCCTACTCACACACACACACGTGTACTACATCTAAACCCTTAATCACATGAGTGATTTAATTTGATTGAATTGAGTGCAACAGTACCAATCTTCTTCTAATTAGATTGGGCAACGCTGCTCGTGCAAAGAGAAATCCATTCTGTAAATTGTCTGGCTCAAAACTTAAAAGGGACCTCTCATCTGGTGGGCCAGACACGTAGGTTTAACAGGTATATCTTACTACACCGGTGTTTCTTTGTCTACTGTATTTGCAGGCAGGTGGGTCCCACCTGATGAAGGAATTGCAGGAGTTTTTTTATACTTGGCTGTGTATGACGCTTGATACCGGGCATTCAGTAATTGCATAGAAGGCATACACCAAGCCACGCTAAAACGGACTAAATTGTAGGACTTACTAAAGTTAATAAGTCAAATTGTCGGAATCAATTTGATAGAACTATTCTGACATCTGATTCTTGGACACTTGTATGTTGGAGAAGGACCGTTGGATATTTTCGTTTTAACCATCCAATAAATGTCCATTAATCCAATAGCAAGCTTATTCAATGAGTTTAATTTTCTCCTATTGACGCACCTAAATTTGGACCCACAATTTAGACGGATTAATTTGAATAATTCTTGTATCACATGTGCTATTTTTAGGTAATTCATAAGTGCCCGCGTATCATCCATTACATTCTGTCAGATTATTTTTTTATTTTTTATTTCCTCAGAGAGTATCTGGTTCTTCCGTAATAAGGGGAGTGGGGTACCGAATTTCGAGGTGTGGCTGGGCGGTCCGAGAGAATATTGGGAGTCGAAAGAGCGGGCCATTTTCTCTCTCGGGAGACGATACCGAGCTAGGACTCCGTTTCGGTATCACGCCTGCCATGGTACTGGTAGAAGCTCTGTGGCCCCACCCATTATAATATTTATATTTTATCCACGCCGTCCATGCATTTTATCAGCTCGTTTTAGGGCATCAACCAAAAAATGAGGTATATTCAAATTTAAATTGGACCACGGAGAAAGAAATAGTGGGGATTAAATGCTTACCATTGAAATCTTCTTGTGGGCTACAGAATTTTTGGATCAATCTGATTTTTATTTATTTTTCCATCATCTAGGTCTGTGTAAGCTCATGAGCAGGCTGAATGGAAAATAAACATCATCTTCACTCCTTACTGTGGTGTGGTCCACTTGAGCTTTAGATCTGCCTTATTTCTGGGTTCTTATTCTAAAATGAGCTCACGACGTAAATGGACGACGACGCGGATAAAAACATACATCATGGTGGGCCCACAGAAGGGTCACTACCGTTGCTGCTCCGTGCCAATAAAGCTATGTGGCCCATCATGATGTATGTGTTTTATCCATGTCATCAATCTATTTTTCCAGCTCATTTTGAGAGAAGAACCAAAAATTAAGTGGACTGCACTAGAAGAAAACAGTGGTGATTGAACGCCCGTAATAAAAAGTTCTTAAAGATCACAAAAGTTTTGAATCTAACAGATATCCGTGTTTTCCCTTCATCCAGGTCTGTGTGACCTTATCAATAAGGTTGGATGGCAAATCAACATTACAGTGGGCCTTATGAAGTTCTTAGTTGTGGGTGTTAAATTACTACTGTTTCCTGTGGTGTGGTCCACCTGAGATTTGGATCCACCTCATTTTTAAGCCCATGCCCTAAAATAAGCTGACAAAATGGATGGACCGCATGGATAAAAATACATGCATTATGGTGGGGCTCACAGCTTTTCCGCATCTACCAGCAAGAAGGTCCCCATTGGAGGGGCCACTACCAAATCCTAGCCCACTGTATTAAAGCCATCTGTATGGTTGAAAGAGCAATTAATCATTTCTGACTGTCCATCGAGTTATTTTATTATGGATAACAAATGTTTGGAATGCAGATGAGAAGATGAGTCAGATGATCTTGGCCATCTAAACGGTGGACCCTTCAAGCAATAATGGAAAGAAAATAGTGAACGGTCAAATATTGGGGGGCCTCTTTAGCATCTAACTGCCCAAGGTATTCCACGATGCTCGACCTAATGTTACCATGGTCTGATTTTCAATGGGTCACAACGGATGACCCGTGCAGTCCCCATCAAAGTTCAAACTCTGAATGATCCGATCCACCCATCCATGGGCAAAAATGAGGTCACCCGGGCCAAATGGTTCCTCACTCTTATATGTAGGGCCTTCTTGAACAGGTCTCGACAATTCAAATCGAGTTGCCCATAAAGGTTCCATTTACACTCGGTCTGACATTATCAGATTAAATAATTAGAAAGTAGACATGTGACAACACCTTTATATGAGAGATTAGGACAAATCATCATGGCCGATATGATCCGTATGAGAGATCGTAAAAAGCTAATGTCACGCCCCAAACTCGGGGACTGGGCTCACAAAATTTTCGATCGCCGAATCTGGCGCTTACAACCTCCGTAGTACCTCATTCTCAACTCCTGACACCTATATACCAGATTCCGATCCTGGGATCCTACAAGGAGGATTTTCAGTATGAATTTGTTCTCGTAAGAAGCATAACCCAGTCACAAACAACAACATCACCACATATCCACTATAATTAACACTTTGAGTACAATACATAAAGGGAAATACAAGATAAATATAAAAAACTCCAGAAGTTCAGCCGCACGCTCCTGCCTCAGTGCTATTGCATCCTAGTATCACCTGCACGCAACGGTCTTGTGTAAGCTTATCGAAAGCTTAGAGGGTGGTGTAAGTGTGCGAGCAGTATATGTGCTAAGTATGCAATATCAGAGTAATGCAAAAAAATGTTAGCAAGTCCATGAATGCTAGCAGCCGTACTAAGGCTATGCAATGCAAGGCCTACATGGCCCAATGTCATATGCAAGATGCAACGCAAGCATCCAGTCTTCAGCTGGATCTACATATCAGTACAGTCCATGAGTACCATCAGCCATACTAAGGCTATGCGATGCAAGGCCTACATGGCCAAATGTTATATGCAAGATGCAACGCAAGCATGTTAGTCCTCAGTTGGATCCTCACATTAGTATAGTCCATCACAGGAATATCACCGGATTCTAGTACACTCCACAACGACTGCCCCTCTCCCAGGCGCATAGCCAAGTGAGCATAAGGGACCTCACTACCCGCCTGGCCAGTATCTACCTGGCTGATCAGTAGCGGACCCATTTCTAAGCTGGTCAAACTCAGCCTAGCTTTGCCCCTACCCCTCGGGCGGATAAGGCCACACCCCCTTCCAACCGACTATGACACAGTGGGAGATGCGGCCTACTGGTATTCGGCACTCGGTGCTCATGTATCCACTCGGTCTCGATGTTGGAGCATCTTTCTGGTACCATAAGGGTTCTGGGACTTTCATCCAAGGACATCCTAAGTGCCCTAGTGCTAGAACCAAACATTTTCGGTGTCCAATCTTGCCATCGACGATATGCCTGTGGAGGCCACAACCCTGATGTCGATAGGGCGAACAATAATCGTATCACAGAAATGTACGATGCATGAGTCATATTATCCAGTCATAAATTAGTCCCACGCGTACTGCGCGCTCATGTGGGGCAACTCCTTCTCTCAGGGAGTCCTATAAACAATCAGTCCATTGACATATGTTATGATCAATCACTCCTCATAACAAGCATGCAAATGAGGCGTATGGGCATGTATCATGATGCTCTACTAGGCATATTTAACGCTAATGATGTACTCTCCTACAATCAGTAGATGACCTAGATGACATGCTCATATCAAGAATGGGCCTCATGGGTAAGTCTAATGTATATAACAAGGGGAGTCAAGAGGATGGGCCTAAGTACAAAGAGTGGGTTTCCTTACCCTCTTCATCACGTAGTAACTGGGCTTCCTATGGGGCCCAATAAGCACGAGATGGGCTTTATGGCTTGGACAAATCTACAAGACATAGTGGAAACACTATCAATAATGGGGGCCAAACAGTTTGGGTTAGCCCACTAAGAGAGGAAGAGAATGGGCCTAACAATGGGCCTAGGGAGGTTTACAACGTGGACATTTAACCACCATTGCCTCCTAGAGTGCGGCCCGCTATAGAAACTATCTCACAATGGGGCCCATGACCCTTAAACTAGCTAGAAAATGAATGGGCAGCATACATATTATTTCATTCATCATGGTGGGCCTCTTGGGTCAACCCATAAACTTCATTCATCATGGTGGGCCCCTTGGGACAACCCATATAATTAGCAAAATAGATGGGCAGCATGCATATTATTGAGGGTCAAATATTGTATATTGGACCCTATTTATTACTTGGTTTTATGAACATGACAATGCTTAATGTTTTATTTTAATCATGTTTGTGTTGTAAGGTGAATTTAAGAGCTTGGATTGAAAAGGATGTTAAAAGCATGAATTTAATGCTCAAGAATCACCAAAGCCAAGAATGGATCTTTTAAGACCAAGAATGAAGAATTCACATGCCAAAGATCCAAGAAAATCAAGTCAAGAATGAAGAGAATTGAAATTTTGAAGTGAATTTGCATAATCCTCGACTAGTCCTGACTCCTGCTCGAATAGTCCTGGCTACGTAGGACTAGTCTTGGCTTCCGCAGGACCAGTCCTGGCTTCCGCTCGACCAGTCCTGGCTCTTGCAGGACTAGTCAAGGAAACTTCGACTCGAATTCTAGCAACATCGGCTTCTAAATTCATGCGATCTTCGACCAGTCGAGGGTGGTCCACGACCGGTTGAGGATGGCCAAAGACCAGTTGAGGGTTAAGCAATTTTTACACGGATTGTGTAAATTTAAGATAGTTTCCGAAAATTTCTACTCAGTGCGAAAGGTTAAGGTCTAAAACTATAAATAGGGGTCCCTAGGGCATCCCTAGACATCTTCTAGGATTTGAGGAGTGAAGCAAAATGGTGGAGCTACTGTCTCTTTAGTTGGTCTTTTTGTTTTGTTTAAGAGTTTTTAGTTCAATCCATGACTAAACATCTAAGAGGTGAAGCTTGTAGCGTGATGAGATGTTTCTATTGCTTTGATTCATGTTTATATTGAACTCTTTTTTATTCTAATTTGATTATAAGGAATACTTTCAGCTTTTAATGGTTTGTTGGACTCAAATTGGTCCACGTATGTTCTTTTCATGTCGAGGATGGCCAGGAAAGACCAGCCTTGAGGGTTAAGTAACTTTCACTCTATGATTGTGTAAATTTAAGATAGTTTGGAAAATTTAGGTGAGGAATCACTTCCAAAACCTCACCAATCTCATCTATTGATGATTAGATCCATGAAAAGTTCAGAGATATGACAAATCTCTTCTTACCAACTAGATAAGATAGGACTTTGATTCTAGTTGTGTCCTTGAATCATGCAAGGTAGCTTCTGATGTTTTATTTAAACCAACATGATTTAAATGATTTTTAAAGGATACGAATCGATGAGAAAATGGTACGATTACGAGATCATTCCCACGAGGAGTTCAATTTAAATCTATGATTCTCTAACTTAATCCAATAAATAATCCTTTTGTTTATGTTTGAGAGGGAAGAAAATTCAATCATGACTTTCGAATATGAATATCCTAACCCTCTTTGTTTGTTGATTCACCTTAAGAGATTGATACCACTTATATAGAGAAAGCACAATCGTGCGTGATGACATAATGTCTAATTCCTTTATGCATGAATAACATATCCCATGATTTATGAATTATATTCATTAAAACTGTTTCTTCCTTATGATTCCAAACAACATCCATATATATTGTCAAGTTCATAGATGGAGAATACTAATTCAAACCAATCAAGCCCACTTAGAGAAAGAAACAAACTAATCAAATCAAAGTAAAATCAATATATAACAAGAGTTATTCAAATTTGGAGTATTTCTTTTCAGACAAAGGAATTAGAATCCATGTGATCAATTATAATGAAGGAAAAATAAAACATAAACACTAGAAACATCCATTGTTCTTTCTTCTCGTTCTTCTCTTTGGCTAGGCATGGTTGGGTGATCGAATGCCTTCCTAACGTTTTGCAACTCTTTTCTATATGGAGTGGTTGAGTGGTGATTTGGAAAGTTTGGCAATGAAACGTTCCAAATTTCAATTCGGGCCCTCGAAACATAGCATTTTCCTTGCTCAAATTCCAAATAAACACCGTCCCTTAGGACTTTCTTGGGTCCTCTACATGATGGACGGTTCAAATCTACCATATGATCAAAGATATGGCCTACAAGCCGGAAAATCTGGATTTCTAATATGTGCGAAACGGAATCACTTCAAAACCTGGGCCCCATTGAAGTATTTTCTCGAAAAATTCATATCCATGATTCGTGGATGAAATCCATCAAGAAGTTTTGAACATCGATTGACGCGTCTCGTGAGAAGAAAACACAAAAGATGATTTGAATCTCTTTTTGTGGCCTCATCGTACCGCACACATGTGAATGTATGGGTGTAAACTACTAGATTTTATATATTGCTCACAGATAGTGCGGACACGATGGGGCATGTGGGGCCCTGCCTAACCGCCACGGCATGTTCGTTAGCAAATAGCGCAAATCCAAGCAATTGCCGTTTTGATTTGAAGTCGGCTTGGAATCATGCGCTTCTAGTGTAGCTTATATGTACAAGGTGTACATTCACCATGTACGGGACCCACTATGATGATTTTCAGAAATCTTTACCATCCATATTGTTTCTCATCTTATTTAAACCGTCAAGAACAATTTCCAGATACCAGAGTCAATGGTTTATGGGCCGATTGGGGCACTTCCATAGTGATCCGAGGGCCGAAATTTGAAATGTACTTTAATTTATGTCCCTAATCCTATTATAAGGTTTCTCAAATTGGATAGAGAAAATCATGTGATCTGCATTCAACCAGTTTTAAACGTGAATGGCTTGATTTTTCTAAATTCATTGATCTCAATCCTAGTTCGATGATTTGAGTCAAATCCATGCTTTTAATATCATTTTTCAATCCATGCTCCTGATTTCATCATGTAATAAAAACACAATTAAAATATGGCATTAAACATTATCATGAACATAAAATTAGGTAATAAATGGGGTCTGAGATGCAATATTCGACCCTCATCAGCTTCCCAATTGCTACAAGTGGATCCTTGGCACTCTAGTTCCTACCTTTAAATTCACTAGTTTTAATTACTTTAATTGCAATTATTTTCTCAAATATTTTAGACTTAAGTTTTCATCTTTTTCTGGTTCTTCTTTTAGTTACTTTCAGAATACGCACGAGATTAGTCCCTGTGGATTCAACCTCGGTCTCACCGAGATTATTACTGCATTGCGACCCTACACTTGGGGTTGTGAATAAGTTTTTTGGCGCCGTTGCCGGGGACTAACGGTTGCGTTTTTCTGAGATTAGCTACATTAAGAATTAGTTTAAGAATAAGGTTTTTCTAGTTTCTATTTTTAGGATTAGGATTTTCTGAATTATTTTAGAAACTAACTTAGCTTTCTATTTTTGTCTTTAGAAATTTTCTAATTTTAGAATTTCTGTTTTTAGAAACTGACTTGTTTTATTTTGTTTTATTTTGTAGGATCTTAATTTAGGAACTTCTAATTTGTTAACTTCCTTCTAATTCTCTCTCTCTAATTCTAGATTTCTTATTGCTATGCGATTTTTCTTTTATTTTTTTAGGATTAGATTCAGAGTTAGGGTTTCACCATGCAAAAGTGGGTACGTCAGTATGCTAAGATAGATAAGAGATATTAGGAAGGGATGTATGATGAGTATGATATAAATCAACCTATGTCTCAATTTTTTTTTTGAAATCATCATTAAGAACCGACCGGAATATAATGCTCCACCAGTTAAGTAGTTCTTATGTGATCATATACAGGAGAACAATTACACTCCACAGGTTAATAAAATAGTACGTGAGTACGTGGGTGTTGGGGTTATCATAATTATGGTAGTGAGAACTATTATCACCCATCAGCTAAGAAGAAAACAATGCATGATTATATTATGAGTGATAAGATGTATCAACAACCATCAGATTCTCCCACTTATGATCCATATGACTATAATCAGTGGAAACATCAATATTGGGAAGATGAACCGGCAATACACCTTAGTGAACATTCTCTTGGGTCCTCTACCTTTAAAACCCAATCAGAAACGATCCAAGAGGAATCACTTCAGGGTAATAGATATGATTTTGCTAACATTAGAAGAACAATAGAAGCACTTACATTGCGCATTGATAAGACATTGGAGGCTCGTTCATCCCAGCCACAACTCAATTCAGAAATACAATATGAGAAGAGTGATCCTAACTCGTTTGTGGAGAACTATGGAATTTAGAATGAGGAGTTGGATTCCGTTAATGAGCATATGGTTCAATTTCTTGAAGAGTTGATCTTGATGATGGTCCAAAGAAATGATCAAGAGATGTGGGTGTCTTTCAAATATAATGATAATGACACACTTCACTTACACGACATACTTGGTTTCAATGATAAGGGAGAGGTTAGTCTATTCGAACCTTAACCCAATATAGGAATAGAATGTGAGGAAAGTGATCTCATTCCAAGTGTGTACATCACTGAATTAGAAGATGATCAGTATTGGGATGACGATCATGAATGTTTAACCCAAATTCTACTGGAATCGATCTCAAGTTTGACCTAGGTCAATGATCAAGAGGTTAAGGAAGTTGTCAACCATAATGATCTACTTTGCCTATCTGGCATGACCGATTTAAATGTAGAGGATAAACTATAAGGCCCGTATCCTAGTCCGTACCATTCCTTAGACTTCCGCGATCCTCCCTGTCAAATTTCGGCAACCCCCGACCTATAGTCGGCATTTGCACACGACCCTGAGTCGTACCTTGTCAACCTGAGTCGACTCGACCTGAGACTTGTACCCTTCCATGCACCGATGTGATACATAGGCCAAGAGTTGTGGGCCCTCATATATTTCGAGGAAACGCCGCGCATTGCGAATCCCGAGAAAATATCTACCCAAAGATTACATCAATCAATCAAGTACAAGTCAAGTACAACCCATCCCTCTCTTACCAACAAGACATGGCACCCATCTCTCTCTCATTACCAAAGTCAACCAAGCCCATACCCTCCTTGCAACACCCACTCCTCCCATCCCATCTCCATTACAACAACCCATCCCCTCTCTCATTTCTCTCTTAATTCCCAAGCAACCCAAGAAGAGTGGACATCCATGCATTTCCAAGAGGAGAGACAAGTGTGGCCCACTTTTTACCCCAAGATCTCACCATCCAACCCTTCGATTCTCATTATCCTCCATCAAAGTGGAAGCTTAGGAGCTTGGGAGATCAAGGAGCCAAGAAGAAGTGAAATTGGTGGGTGTTCATAGTACTAGATCGTGATTTTGATTTAGGGCCCACATGATTTGGGACCCATCTTGTTGTATGTGTTGTATATGGCCTACCTAAGGGAGCTTATAGTGGCGGAGCTCCCCCGCCTCACGTCTCTCTCTCTCTCTCTCTCTCTCTCTCTCTCTCTCTTTCCCATCTTGTGGCCCAACATGATGTATTTTTATCCATGCCGTCCGCTAAGTGGGATACACCTGCTGTCAAATCGGGGCCCACCTTGCTGTCCACCTGTTGCCCATTTTGGCCAGACCCTGTTGCAGGGAAAACACAAATATTAGCTTTATTCAAAGTAGGTGGGCCACACGTGTGGACCACCTATGATGCATGCATTTCATCCACTCCATCGGCTGGATAGTGGGGCCTGCTGGATGCATGGACCGTCCACACGGTCTAGCCAGGTGGACGGTGGACCACCTTGAATATATGTGTTGTATATACACGTCGTCCGTCCGTTTTCTAGTGTGTGACCTACCCCACACGTGCTACACGTGTGGGGGAGGGACCCACCTTGTTGATATGTATTGTATATCCCCACCATCCACGTGGGACAGTGGGACCCCATATGATGTATGTGTTTTAGCCACGTCATCCAGTCCACTGGACGTGTGGCCCACCTTGATGTATGTTTTTTAGCCACGTCGTCCAGTCTATTGGACGTGCGGCCCACGTTGATGTACATATTCTGTATCTACACCGTCCATCCATGGATGGTGCCATGTGGGGCCGACCATGATGTATGGGTCTTATCCACACCGTCCATAGGCTAGGACGGGTGGGGCCCACCTTCATATATATATATATATATTCTATATCCGCACCGTCCATTTACTGGGGACTGTGGGCCTCTTGATGCATGTATTCTATATCTAGCCGTCCATCTGTTGCTGGACGTTGGCCCTACCTTGATGTATATCTACACCGTCCATAGGACGTGGGCCCTACATTGATGTATATCTACACCGTCCATGGGACGTGGGGTCCACCATGATGTGTATTGTATTCAGGCCCATCTTGTAGGCCCACCTTAAGGTATATGATGTGCATGTGGCCCATCTATTTTGCTGGATTATGGGCCACCCCATGAGGCCCAATGTGATGTATTTATGGCCCATTGATGAGGCCCATGTGATGTATTTATGGCCCATTAATAAGGCCCAATGTGAAGTATTTGTGGCCCAATTGATGAGGCCTAATGTGATGTATATGAGGCCCATATGGTGAGGCCCGATGCGATGTATATGTGGCCCTTCAGTGAGACCCATTGTGATGTATATTAGGCCCTTGTGTGAGGCCATAGGTCTACTATATGTTTGGCTCTATGTGGGCCACTCCTTGGGAGCAATGTTGGTTAAATGTCCACATTGATGGGCAATGATGGTCAAATGTCCACATTGTGACCTTCCCTTAGGCCGTTATTAGGCCCATTCTCATCATTCTCAAAGTGGGTTGACCCTAATCATTGGGTCCCATTTGCATGATCCATCTATTCACATTGGGCTATCCCAAGATGTTGGGCCCCTATTGGTTGGTAGTAAGATTATTTCTTTAATTTTGGAGTCCATCTAGGACTAATTCGGGCCCCCTAGGGCATCTAGTGGGCTATATGATAGTATGGAGAAGGAACCCTTTCCAGATCCTTAGGTATTTAGGTAAGGCTACCTAGGCCCAACCTTGATATAAAAGGAGAGTTCATCCTCACCGTAGGCGGAAGGATCCGTGCTAGTAGATTTGGTATATCCACAGTTGAGGACTGACACTCTTGTTATGGATCTACTGTCCATTTATGGACCCCGCCTTGTATAAAGGCTGTTTATTGATATCAATTATGAGTTTGTGATAGTATAGCATTATGATTGTATGAGGCCCTTGTGTGAGGACTGATTGTGATGTATGAGGCCCATTGTGACCATGTAAGGCCCATTAAGATTGTATGAGGTCCATTGTCATTGTATGAGGTCCTTTGTGATTATGTGAGACCCATTGTGATTGTATGAGGTCGATTGGGAAGGCCGATTATATGTGTAGGGCCCATTGTATGTGTGAGGCCCAATTGTGATACGCGAGGCCCACCATGTGTGTGTGTGATTATGTACACACCACTCATTCATTTACATGGGCCATGGGCTGTCTTATACAGGCCCACCATGATGTTTGTATAATCATGCTTAGTATACTTTAAGATGCATACCCATACGCATCATCCGCATGCTTGTTATGAGGAGTGATTGAGCATAACATGCGCCATTGGGTTGATTGTTTACAGGACTCCCTAACATGCGGAGTTACCCCACATGAGTGCGCGGATCACGCAGGTTTGATGCATGACTGGATGGTATGACTCATACATCTCGCATTTTATGATATGACCACGTACGCCCTAGTGACATCAGGGTTATGGTCTCCACAGGTATATCGTGGATGGCCAGTCGGGACACCGGAAATGTTTGATTCTAGTATATGGGCATCTAATATGTCCATGAGTGAAAGTCCCTAAACCCCTTGGTACCAGGGACGCTCCAATGTCTAGACTGAATGGATACATGAGCGCTCGAGGGCCGTATACTGTTAGGCCGCATTCCCACAGTGTCGTGGTCAGTTGGAAGGGGGTGTGACCTTACCCACTTGAGTGAGGAGGCAATGTCTAGGTTGAGTTTGACTAGCTTGAGGAATGAGTCCGCTATCGATGAGTTAGGCTCGATGTTGGCAGGCGGATAGTGAGGTCTTTTACACTTACCCAGTTGTGCGCTCGGATAGGAGTGGCAAGCTGGTGTAGAGTGGACCAGACCTCGGTGATGATCTCAGAGATGTACGGTATTGATATATGGACTTATTGAGCAGGAGTTGCATACTCAACATTTACTCATTCATTCATTCACTCACTATCCACTCGGGTTGGTGGTGCATAACTAATTTGTTATGTGTACTTTTGCTGTGGCCAGAATTTTGGTTGGGGCGTGCGACCAACCTGAGATAAGGAGTTTACCACATTGAGTCTGGCTATCCAAATTTAGGTATGAGACTGGTTTGGATAGAAGTCTCTTGTGGTGGACCCCATAACCTGCGATACTACGTATTATCATCCCAACTTCACACTCTAGCTTGGTCATTTCTTTCGTACCGCATATTGCATTGCAACCCCAGTACATGGCATATGGTTTACCATGACCTCGCATGTCATAACCGATCTGCATTGCATACTCTGATATCGTATAACTCATGAACTTATCAGTATTTCTGCTTACTTTGATATCGTATGATTCATGAACTTGCTAGTATTTTCGATATTATATGATTTATGGAATTGTGTTGAATACTTGCCACCTGCTTGTGCACACACGTACACTACCCTTTGAGCTTTTTATAAGCTTATGCATGATAGATGTGTGCAAGTGACACCAAGACGTAATAGCGTTGATGCAGGAGCATGTGCCCAAGGTTTGTGGAGATTTTATTATATACATGTATTTCCTTTCAGCATTGTAATCAACGATTTTTTTAGTGGATTTGTTATGGTAACGTTGCTCTTGTGATTTGGGTACACTTGTAGTTACGCTCCTTTACAAAAATTTTACGCTGAAAATCCTCCTTGTAGGATCCCAGAATCGAAAATCTGGCATATGAGGGAGCCGAGAATGGGGTACTATAGAGGCTGTCTGCATCGGATTTGGTGATCAGAAATTTTGTGATTCCAATTTTTGAGTTTGGGGCGTGGCACAAACCATTTTCAACTAACCCTTCCAACTTTTGTGAGGTATGGTTAGAGCACTCCCCTGAATTGAATGATGATAAGATATGGGAGATGGACGAGTTGCTTAATATGACTTTGAAATTTGAAACTATCCAGTTGAGGTCACCATTTGAATTGTTAAACCTTTACAAAACAATGCCTTTACTGAGTGGTATCGATGAACGGAGTTTTCACGTTAATGCTTCACCTATTGATCTTCAATCTGTCTGTGCAGGGCAAGAGCAAGAGAGCATGCATCTATCCACTTCTAGAAATGATGGAATCCTTGGACAGATCATCACAAACTTCAATGAGGAAAATGAGTCACTCTTAGCTGAATTTCTCAACTCTTCAGATGATTGCTTAACACACTTTGCGGATTTAAATGATCCCATGATACAAGACATAGTGAATGCCTTGCATGACAACACCTCGGTAGTTGTTACTGACCGAGAGAACCCTTATTCTGAAACCCTTCCCTCCATAGATCCTGAATGCTTACTATCACAAGAGGGAAAGCTGAAAATTAAACCCGAGTCTAAAACTTCAGAATGTGTTGAGACTACATCATCTGTTGAGAATTTTTCTAAATTTTATCTACTTGTAGTCTCTGATTCACCATGTAGTACTAACATTGAAACTTTTTCTGTCACAGGTGAATCATATATACTTTGGATACCTTAGGCGATTCAATGACAATTTTTTGCTGAGGTCTATAAATTTCTCTGGAAATTCATGCTCCAGGGCACTAAGCCTATTGCAAAAAGGGCTTTTGGATGATCTTATTGAGAAACCTACTGAGAAATTTATCAAGGTATTTGCCAGAGGAGGAACTTGGCGGCATGACTGAGTAGTTTTTCCCTTGCTTTCCTTATTTAAGATTAGTTTATTGCTTTTTTATTATGTTTAGGATAGTCGGCTTTATGCTGTTTAAGATAGGTTGCTTTCCATTTGTTTTAGGATAGTTTGGTTATTGTCTGTTTGAGTCTTTTGTGCTAACCCATCTTCACACTGAGATCATTGGAAACACCTCAAAATTCCTTCTTCAGGTACTACATTTCCATCACTTCTCCTTTACTTTCATTATCTCATGTGCATTGCATGCTTATATCTTCTACTTTAAGGATAGTGTAGACTTAAGGTTGGGGGGTGTGGATTAGGCAAGCTAATCAGGTTTTCTTAGTCTTTGAGCAAAAATTATGAAATTTTTTGTAAATTTGAGTGATTTTGAAGTTCATCCATGATTTAGAAATATAAGATACTTAATGTTGGTGATTTATGACTCTTGGATTTAGTTACTTGTTAGATTTCACAGTTAAGTTCGAATTATTAATCCATGATTAGAAGTTCTGCACATTGATCGAAGTCATGATTTCACATGTCACATTTAGCTTTCACACTAAAGCTTCAGTCAACATTGAATTGTTAACTTGGTGATTATTAAGCATAGAAGGAACCAACCTGGGGAATTTGTCCATCATGTTCAATAAGAAGAATTATATATATAAAAAACCAAATATACCCAGCTAAAATACAGTTGTCATAAAAAATGGTTACTTATTAAAGTTCTTTAAAAAGGTTGACATAGTGTGAAAGCCATCGATGGAAAAATTAAAAGTTGGAAGAATGAAAAGATGAACTGTAAGGTAAGTTTTAGTTAGCCTGAATGTTATTTTGATTATCAATGTTATCATGAAAATGGAGAATTGAACCTTTTATTGTGAAAAGTTGAAGCTTCATTAAACACTTATGGAACTCAATGTGTAGAATTGTTCTAATTAGTGGATTAATACTTTGAACAAGATTGTGAAATTTATTGAGTGCTAGAGCTGAGGAGAAGGTTATGCTCAATATTGATGTATCTTAGAATTCTATTATGTGGATTGTTTTTCAAAAAACCACTTGAGCTTATAGAAATTGTCCTCTGGTTCTCAAAATATTTTTCGCATACTTTGCTCGGGACTAGCAGAATGCTGGTTGAGGATTGTGTTGAGGGTTAAATATTGCATTTTAAATCTTATTTATTACTTAGTTTTATGAACATAATAATGCTTAATGTTCTATTTTAATCATATTTGTATTACAATGTGAATTCAAGAGCTTGGATTGAAAAGGATGTTAAAAGCATGGATTTAATGCTCAAGAATCATCAAAGCAAAGAATAGATCTTTCAAGACCAAGAATGAAGAATCTACATGCCAAAGATTCAAGAAAACCAAGTTAAGAATGAAGAGAATTGAAGTTTTGAAGTGAATTTGCGTAATCCTCGACCAGTCCTGACTCCTGCTTGACTAGTCCTGGCTACGCAGGACTAGTCTTTGCTTTCGCAGGACTAGTCTTGTCTTCCGCTCAAGTAGTCTTAGCTCCTGCAGGACTAGTCGAGGAAACTTTGACTCGAACTTCAGCAGCATCGGCTTCTAAATTTGCGCGATCTTCGACTAGTCGAGACCGGTCGAGGATGGCCCAAGACCAGTCGAGGGTTACACAATTTTTGAACGGATTGCGTAAATTTGAGACGGTTTCCAGAAATCTCCACTCAGTGCGAAAGGTTAAGGCCTAAAACTATAAATAGGGGTCCCTAGGGCATCCCTAGGCATCTTCTAGGGTTTGAGGAGTGGAGCAAAAGGGTGGAGCCACCATCCGAGAGTTCTTCTTCTTTCTCTTTAGTTGTCTTTTTGTTTTGTTTAAGAGTTTTTAGTTCAATCTTGTCTATGGTTGGCTAAACCTCTTAGCTAGGGCTAAGAGGAGAAGCTTATAGCGTAATGGGATGTTTCTATTACTTTGATTCATGTTTATATTGAACTCTCTTTGATTCTAGTTTGATTATAAGGAATACTTTCAGTTTTTAATGGTTTGTTGTGACTCAAATTACAATAGATCTGTGATAGCTTTGAGTATGATCTTTTCATGTATTGAGATTGTGAAATTAGGAAATTCTGTTGTTCACCATCGTTCCTTGGGCATGGTTGGGTGATGTAATCCTTCCTAACTTTCACAATTCTCTTATGATTGATTGTGGGTTTGGTAAATTGTTGTTGGTGGCCATAGTCTCCTGGGCATGGTTAAGTGATGGAATCACTTCCAAAACCTCACCACTCTCATCTATTGATGATTAGATCCATGAGAAGTTCAGAGATATGACAAATCTCTTCTTACCAATTGGATAAGATAGGACTCTGATTCCAGTTGTGTCCTTGAATGATGTAAGGTAGCTTCCCAATTGCTACAAGTGGATCCTTGGCACCCTAGTTCTTACATTTAAATTCACTAGTTTTAATTACTTTAATCACAATTATTTTCTTAAATATTTCAGACTTAGGTTTTCATCTTTTTCTAGTTCTTCTTCTAGTTACTTTCAGAATATGCACGAGATTAGTCGTTGTGGATTCAACCTCGGTCTTACTGAGATTATTACTGCATCATGACCCTACATTTGGGGTTGTGAACACATATCACATTTAACAAGGTGGGCACCAATGGTTGGACGTCCAGCCCATCTAGGCTTACTGGACATCTAAAAATTTGGACAACCTGGTTCTAATTTATATAGATGGAAGGTGCGCCTTACAAGGCACTAATGGGGCCCATGATCTCAGAAAAAATAGATGCATAGTGTGTGTATGCATTATACCTTCAATCTGGTGGCCTCACAACTTTATAATATACAACTATATGTAGCAATACAGGACCCTTATTGGACGTCTAGCCCACCTAGCTTTCTGGGCCTGCTTGGCGTCCAACAGATGTACAATTGGGTGAAATACATAACTCTTAGTGGCCCATATATATCTTAGTGGGCCCCACTAGATGAATGACATGATTACAACACATATATCAGGTTGGGCATGTTGCTGGACAGTCAGTCCAGCAATGTCCCAGCCCTGTTGGATGGTTCAAGAGGCCTGGATGGCCTGGATAATACATGAGCAAGGTGGGCCCCACTTGTAGACATCCCACCAGAAGGTGGGCCACATCCAGGTGGACCATGAAATTGGAGGATGGCGTGGATACAACACAACATCAAGGTGGGCCTGTGGCCATGGACGACCATCTCTTGTTGAACACTGGGCTGCCTGGGCATCCAGCAGATGGGCAGTTGGCCCTACTTGTGGCGTCCCATAGATGGACAACCTGGATGCTACACATATACTTGAGGTGGGTCTCAGTTAGGTGGGCCACAAATGAGGTGAATGGGGAAGATAAAACACATACATCAAGGATGGACAACTATTGGACAGTCAGTCCAGCAGTGTCCTGGCCCAGTTTGGGTGTTAGACCTGTCTCTGGATTGGGCCCAGGGCCTGCCTAATCAAGGGGAAAAATGGATGGATGATGTGCATCCCTAAGTACACAACAAGGTGGGGTCCACGTGAGTGGCCCACCAGTTTTCAATCAAGCTGATATTTATTTATCTCCCAACGTCTAGGCCTACTAGATGGTGCTAGCATGTTGGATCGTCCAGCCTCCTGGGCCCAGCCCAGGGGTGTTTACACGTGGCTGGAAGGTGTGGACATGGACATCCCTCAAAGTGCGGTTCTCACACCAGTGGGGCACCCCACTCCCATCAAATAATTAAACTGAAATGACAATAATACTCCATCTAAATGGTCAGCAACATGGGCCTGAAAACTGGACAACAACATGTTGCTACATAGTGCATCCCATAAGTTGCTGGATGAGTGGATATACATCATATGCATCAAGGTAGGGCCCTCCTGGATGGGCCACACACATCAGACCAAGCCCCTCTTTATGTCTTTCCTTGCATGTAAAATAGGACAGCAAGGTGGGCCAGTCTGCGTCCAAATTTCTGGAAAGCAGGGCTGTCCAACCCTATTGGATGGTCTGGATGTGTTGTGCACATCAAGTGGGCCACACATCATGGGAAAAGATGGAGAGGAGAGAGAGAAAGAGAGAGAGAGAGAGAGAGAGAGAGAGAGAGAGAGAGAGAGAGAAAGAGAGAGAGGAACGGCTAAAGGAGGGGCTCCGCCACTATGAGCCCCTCAAGATAATCAAAACATACATGTAAGCCAAGGTGGGCCATTGGCCACACCTAGAGGTCAAGATAGGATCCTCACCATTGATTGTTAGGTCCTACTTGCCCCATGCTAGAAAATATAGGAATTTATGCAAGAAAATGGAAAGAATCTAGTCCTAGAGTACACCCACCTCTCTTACTTCTTCTTCCCTTATATGCTTAAGCTTCTATGGAGCTCCTTCAATGGTGGAGTGATGTTTTATTTAAACCAACATGATTTAAATGATTTTTAAACTCGCAAGTATACGAATCAAATGTAGATATGGTACGTATTACGAGATCGTTCCCACGAGGACTGATCGTCACAACTCAAATTCACAATTCTTCTTAACTAATCCAACAAATAATGGAATGAACTACTAAGCACAATTTTAAGAAAAAAAACAATTAAGAATAGGGAAGAAAATTCAATCAGAGAAAGAGCACTAGGACTTTCGAATCCACCCCTAATTATCCTAACCCTTGTTTTGTCTGTTGATTCACCTTGATCTAGATTGATACCACTTATATAGAGAAAGCACAATCTGTGTCCTTAATTGGGCATACAGAATGTCTAATTCCTTTAAGCAATGCCATGAATAACAGATCCCATATCCTTGGTTGGGCATATGGGATGTATAGTTCATTAAAGCACCCTGTTTCTTCCTCTATAGGAAACCTGTTCTTGATCAGACACAAGCACCTATAATAAGCATCCAAACAACATCCATATATATACTTTGGTCAAGTTCATAGATGGAGAAGTATAGAATTTAAACCAATCAAGCCCACTTAGAGAAAGAAACAAATTAATTAATATTCAAAGTAAATTCAACCAATACAAGAGCTAATCAAATTAGGGGCTTCATCTCAGCCCTAGCTGAGAGATTAGTGACCCATAAAATCCATTAAAAAGATGAATAAACACAATTCATAAAAAAGGAACATCAAACCAATCGATCTCTCTCTCTTCTTTCTTCTCTTTCTTCTCTCCCTTGCTCCGGATCTGGAATCCCCTATTTCTGAATTTAATCTCCCATGTCTATAATTCCTCTTTTATAGCTGCTGGAGGGCTGGAGTCGGTGGCAGAGTTGTAGCAGGACATGGAGTGCAAATTTTCGTAGCCATGATCGGTGGGCCCCACAGAAGTATTTTCTGGAAAATCCACCCCGTCCATTGGATTCAGGACGAAATTTCAGTCAAGAATGGGTGGTTTTGAACGTCCATTAACGCGGCCCAGAGAAGAAATCACGAAGAGATCAGTTTTGAACATTGCAGAGCAGTCCGTTTGTGGCCTCTGTATCGTGCACGTGTGCATGCATGAGAGCAGAATATCCACATGGTTTTGAAGCTCTCGAAGCCCTCTACACGATGAACGGCTTAGATCGGCCGGACAGGTGACGGGTGGGGTCCACAAACTCCCGCAAAAACTGGATTTCGCGGATGCGAACAGAGCAGCGGATTGCTTCTGCTGTGACAATGGTGGGGCCCATTCCTTCAATTAAATGGAAAATTCACTCCGTCCATTGGATGGAGGAGGAAATTTTGGGTAGGAATGCTCATTTTTTCCTTCTTTTTTGTGTGGCCCACAGAATGTTTCATTACACCGTCCATTCCATGTTTGAACGGCTGGATTTCACTCTTGATGATCATTCACAATTCTTCTACCTAGGTAGTGTTAACAGCCTTCATTTAGTCCTGATTGACGGCCCGGATCACTCATTTAGGCAATGTGTGGGGCCCACAACTGAGAACCGACGACCGCTGTCCGTAGACGCTGTATAAGAGAGGCTCGAGCGCGGGTCAGTGGTCGGTTTGACCGAAGTAGCGGTGCGGTGCGCAGCTGGTGCAAGTGTACAGTGTACACACTCCTCATCCACAGGCCCTATCGTGATGTTTACGAGAAATCTACACCATCCATCCTCTTTATCTCCCTGATTAATGGGTTGGGACCAAAGTTGAGGCATATCCTGTTATCAGGTGGGCCCCACTTACTGAATTAAGGGGCTGATCTGGCGTTGGAACACTTCCCGAAATATCCAGAGGTTGAAATTTAATATGTACAGTTAATTTATGGCCCTCATCCCATGTATGAAGTTTCAAACTGATCGGATGGCAGGAACCATGTGATCTTGTATTCTGGACCCTTTTCGGGCCCCTTTGGCTTGCTTTCCTCAGATCCCAGGCGTGTAAAATCTTCAATCTTGATCCTCTGAAGTCCGTTCCTTGCTCTGGTGACTTCGGAACATTAAATCTATGCCTTTAACATCAATTTTCAATTAACGCTCCTGATTTCATCCTGTAACAAAAAACACAATTAATACACTCCATTAAGCCTTATCATGTACGTAAATTTAAGCAATTACTGGGTCTGATATGTAATATTCGACCCTGATCACAACCCCCAACCAGCATTTTGCTAGTCCCGAGCAAAAAATGCGAAAAATAATTTCAGAAATAAAAGATAATTCCTGTAAACTCAAGTGACTTGTGAACAGATAGCTGAGATGTGAAAATTCTAAGATTCATGATTGGTGTGTGGAATTTTTCTCTTGGAATCAAGCTCTCAGCAAATTTTATAATTAATTTCAAACTATTAATCCGTTAATTGGAACAATTCTGAACATCGAGCTCCATGAATGTAAAGTGTAATCTCAACTTACAATCATTAAGAGATCCAATTGTCAATTTCATGATATCATTAGTAATTCGTGACAACCAAACCTGAAACTAATACTAGCATTTTAGATCATCGTTTCGTTCTATCAACCTTTGATTTCCTTTATAAACAGTGGTGCCAAGGAGGGGGATCAAATCCGCACCTATAGGGAGCAAACCTATGGTGAAAACTTGTCGCCTAAATCTTTTCTCATGTCAACTATGAGGAATCAAATCTTCATCTATAGGGAACAAACCTATGATGACGATTATGCGACTTACTCTTTCAATTCTTCTTTATAAACTGATGCTAAAAATTTTATTTTTCAGGCTGGTTCCTTTCATGCCTAATGATTACCAAGTTACCATTTAATATCGAACTGAAAACTTAATGTGTAAGTGAGATCTGATATGTGAAATCATGGCTCAATCAATGTTTACAACTTCTAATCATGGATTATCAATTCAAAATTGACTGTGAAATCAAGCAGATGGCCGAATCCAAGAGTCATAAGTTACCAACATCACGTATCTTATAATGTTAAAATCACAACTATCCTTCAAAATCACTTTGAATTCAATAGAAATTTCAGAAAAAATTTTAAAATTTTAACAAATTTTGCTCAAGACCAAGAAAATACTGATTAGGTAACCTAATCTCCCACCCCCAACCTGAAATCTACATTGTCCTCGATGTAAAAGAAATAAGCAAGCAATGCACATGGGACTACGAGAATAAAAGAGGAGTGATGCAAAGATAATACCTGGATGGAGAATCAAGAAGCTTTCTCAAAAAAAATTTCAACGTAAAAGCGAGTTAGCACAAGAGAGAAATTAACAGAATAAAAAATAACAAAAAGAAAAACAAAAGAAGACCCTACCTATACCACTTTTGCAGGTGCTCTCGATTGCATTTAGCGCATGCAACAAGCCTTTAAACCCCTATGTTACCCCTAGTGGACGAGTTGTAGTCTCGTGAGGGTTTGCAGTAATGTTACTCACAAACATTGAACTAACTAACTAGATAAATGAAAAGGAATGAAATAAAAAGCAATACAATAAAGCAAAAGGTTGGGTTGCCTCCCAGGAGCACTAGGTTTAACGTCTTCAGCCAGACAAGAACGGACCATGAATGAAATAATCTTTATAACCAGGGTCCGCCAAAGAAATTACCTCAACACCTTAATTAACCAATCCTAGACAAGTGATGTGAGTTCCTATGAGCTGTGCTATCTGCAATGAGGTAACTGACACTGTCGTCAAATAATTTAAGGACTTCTGCTCGCACGACTTCTTCTATGTTAGGATCACGCTTCCTTTGCATTTCACGCGACATTTCCACAAAGATGATCCATATATACAAGTGGGGCATACTCCTCGTATTTCCGCTATCTTCCGTTCAATTCAATTGCCTTATATGCTCTAAGAACATTAAGCTGACACGCTCGCCTTGTCTTCTTAGAGTTAAAATCGTCTTTGTCAGAAGAGTCTCAGAGGGATGAAGAGGTTCCACTTTCGCTCTCCATTTTTCAGTCTCCAATATAGGAATAGAGTCGAGCAGTGCATTGACTTCGTGGATGGGACTATCGATGTCAAAATCCATGCCATATTGTGCTAAGCAGGTCTCAAGTGGATCTTCAAAAGATGTACGGAAGGAGTCCTGCACTAGACTCTCGATCATGTCCACTTCGGATATGTAATCCAAATCTGCGGATTGTTATCCTGCATTAAAGACATTGAGTTTAATATTCATGTTACCAAAGGACAATTTCATAACTCCATTCCGGCAATTTATAATAGCATTAGATGTGGCAAAAAATGGACGACCCAAGATGACTGGGATCTGACTATGAAGATTCTCGGATGGCTGAGTATCTATAACTATGAAATCCACTGGAAAATAAAATTTATCAACCTGGATTAACACATCTTCAATAATACCCCGGGGCACCTTGACAGATCTATCAGCTAGTTGTAATGTTACCTTAGTCGGTTTCAACTCACCAAGTCCTAGTGCGCTCATAAACCGAATATGGTAACAAATTGACGCTCGCCCTAAATCAAGCAATGCCTTCCGATCTTATGATCTCCTATGCCGCAAGAAATGGTGGGAGCACCTGGATCCCTAAATTTAGGAGGGGTGTTATGTTGAATCATGGAGCTGAGCTGCTCTGCAAGGAAGACTTTCTTATGAACATTCTGCTTACGCTTTTGAGTGCATAAATGTTTAAGAAACTTAGCGTAAGCAGGGACTTGCTTGATAGCGTTAAGCAACGGGATGTTGACTTGCACTTTTTTAAACACATCTAAGATTTCATCAAAGTTGTTTCTTTTCTTTATTGCTGCTAGACGTTGAGGAAAGGGTGCTTTGGGCACATAGGGTGGCACATTAGTGGCTCTTGGAGAGTCAGAGAGCTTTTGAACTTTGGATGCATTGGTGTGACTCTCCGTTTCATCTTGATCTTCTGCTTTAGAATTTGATTCATCCCTAGGCATCTCTATTCTGTTGTCAATCTGTTTGCCTGACCTAAGGGTAGTGATCGATTTGGCTTGCTCATGATATTACCTTTGGTTGGAATTAGAGCCAATCTCATACTGTCCCTTTGGGTTAGCCTTAGGTTGGCTAGGGAACTTGCCCTTCTCTCTCTCACTCAATGTGACAGCTAGTTGACCCATTTGTACTTCTAGCTTGGCAATGGATTGCGCATTTGTATGTAAGCTTTACTGGTTGGCTAGTAAGGTTTGTTGAGTGTCTTTTTGGAATTGGAGAGAACTCTGCATAAAAAGATGGAGTGTATCCTCAAGAGATGGTTTCCTTGATTGTGTAGGCAGTTGTTGATATTGTGGAAACTGTTGAAGTTGTTGACTGTCAACTTGGAGGTGCGGTTGCATGGGAGGATTTCCAGATGGTCCTCCTTGTTGTGGTCCTTTTGCCCAAGAAAAATTTGGATGTCTAGCCTACCCTGGGTTGTATGTGTTCGAGTAAGGATCATTCCCAGGTTTTTGAAAAGTATTCATAGCATGTACTTGTTCAGAGAGAAGTTCTGGGGATGCTGCACCAGATGGACAAGACTGCATAGGATGGGCAAGACTAGAACATATGGCACATGCCTCGACTTGAGCTGTTTGTGGAGGTCCATTATTTAATACCAGAGCATCAACTTTCTTTGTTAGGTTCTCAAGCTTAACGCACAGATCTGGCAAGACTCCTATCTCATATATACCACCTCTCTTTTGTGGTTGGGGACTTCTGTCACCTCTATTTGAATAGTCCCATTGCTGAGAATTTTCACACAAGGTTTCAAAGAAGTTCCACGCTTCGACATCACTTTTGGTCATGAATGACCCTCCACTGGTGGCATCAACCATGCGACGGTTCTGGAGTGTCAGACCGTCATAGAAGTATTGAACTTGTTGCCATTTCTTAAAACCATGGTGAGGACATTTAAGAAGCAAGTCCTTCCATCTTTCCCAACATTCATGAAAGTGCTCGCCCTCTTTTTGTGTGAAGTTAGTAATTTCTCTACGGAGGGCATTGGTTTTGTGAACGAGGAAGAACTTATTTAAGAACTTCTTAGACAGTTGGTCCCATGTAGTGGTAGATCCAACTTCTAGAGAATTCAACCATGCTTTCGCCTTATCCTTCAAAGAAAAAGGAAACAGGCATAGGCGGATTGAATCGTCTGAGAAGTTTTGGAACTTAAAGGTAGAGCAAATGTCTAGGAATTCTTTCACATGATGATATGGGTCCTCCTTGTCCAATCTGTAAAAGGATGGCAACAATTGTATGACTCCAGGTTTAAGTTCAAAGTGTGCTGCCGTAGTGGTTGGCAACACTATGCATGAAGGCGCATTAAATTAGACAGGAGTTGAATAATCTCTGAGAGCTTTAACTTCATTCTCATTCGCCATTTCAACAGAATTATTTCTCAGTCTTTCACGAAGTGTTCTTTCTATTTCAGGATCAAACGGTACTAGTTCTATATTCAGAGATCTACGTCCTAGCATAAACTATGTTATTGCAATGGAAGAAGGAAAACTAAACTAAGATGCAACCTAAGAGAAATAAAACTAGAATTTTGTAAGCAAGGATTGGAAGAAAGAACCCGAACAAAATGAGACGATCAATGTCTGAAGAATAGGGAGCTCCTCCTTCACTTCCAATTTGGAGATCTATGTTAGAATCAACTTAGAAATTTATGTCAGGACCCTGCAAAACAGGAAATAGGTTAGTTTCTAAAAATAAAATAAAATAAAAACTTTAACCTAAAGTTAGTAAAATCCTAAGACTATGAATTATGATAAGAGAGAATCCTAAATTTAATTTGGAACGAAACAGTCCCCGGCAACGGCGCCAAAAACTTGATGTTTTATTTAAACCAACATGATTTAAATGATTTTTAAACTCGCAAGTATACGAATCAGATGTAGATATGGTACGTATTACGAAATCGTTCCCACGAGGACTGATCGTCACAACTCAAATTCACAATTCTTCTTAACTAATCCAACAAATAATGGAATGAACTACTAAGCACAATTTTAGGAAAAAAAATAATTAAGAATAGGGAAGAAAATTCAATCAGAGAAAGAGCACTAGGACTTTCGAATCCACCCCTAATTATCCTAACCCTTGTTTTGTCTGTTGATTCATCTTGATCTAGATTGATACCACTTATATAGAGAAAGCATAATCTGTGTCCTTAATTGGGCATACAGAATGTCTAATTCCTTTAAGCAATGCCATGAATAACAGATCCCATATCCTTGGTTGGGCATATGAGATGTATAGTTCATTAAAGCACTCTGTTTCTTCCTCTATAGAAAACCTGTTCTTGATCCCAAACAACATCCATATATATACTTTGGTCAAGTTCATAGATGGAGAAGTATAAAATTTAAACCAATCAAGCCCACTTAGAGAAATAAACAAATTAATTAATATTCAAAGTAAATTCAATCAATACAAGAGCTAATCAAATTAGGGGCTTCATCTCAGCCCTAGCTGAGAGATTAGTGACCTATAAAATCCATTAAAAAGATGAATAAACATAATTCATAAAAAAGGAACATCAAACCAATCGATCTCTCTCTCTTCTTTCTTCTCTTTCTTCTTTCCCTTGCTCCGGATCTGGAATCCCCTATTTCTGAATTTAATCTCCCACGTCCATAATTCCTCTTTTATAGCTGCTGGAGGGCTGGAGTCGGTGGCAGGGTTGTAGCAGGACATGGAGTGTAAATTTTTGTAGCCATGATCGGTGGGCCTCACAGAAGTATTTTCTGGAAAATCCACCCCATCCATTGGATTCAGGACGAAATTTCAGTCAAGAATGGGTGGTTTTGAATGTCCATTAACGCGGCCCAGAGAAGAAATCACGAAGAGATCAGTTTTAAACATTGCAGAGCAGTCCATTTGTGGCCTCTGTATCGTGCACGTGTGCATGCATGAGAGCAGAATATCCGCATGGTTTTGAAGCTCTCGAAGCCCTCTACACGATGAACGGCTTGGATCGGCCGGACAGGTGACGGGTGGGGTCCACAAACTCCCCTAAAAACTGGATTTCCCGGAAGCGAACAGAGCAGCGGATTGCTTCCGCTGTGACAATGGTGGGGCCCATTCCTTCAATTAAATGGAAAATCCACTCCGTCCATTGGATGGAGGAGGAAATTTCAGGTAGGAATGCTCATTTTTTCCTTCTTTTTTGTGTGGCCCATAGAATGTTTCATTACACCGTCCATTCCATGTTTGAACGGCTGGATTCCACTCTTGATGATCATTCACGATTCTTCCACATAGGTAGTGTTAACAGCCTTCATTTAGTCCTGATAGACGGCCTGGATCATGCATTTAGGCAATGTGTGGGGCCCACAACTGAGAACCGACGGCCGCTGTCCGTAGACGCTGTATAAGAGAGGCTTGAGCGCAGGTCAGCGGTCGGTTTGACCAAAGCAGCGGTGAGGTGCGCAGCTGGTGCAAGTGTACAGTGTACACACTCCTCATCCACAGGCCCTACCGTGATGTTTACGAGAAATCTACACCATCCATCCTCTTTATCTCCCTGATTAATGGGTTGGGACCAAAGTTGAGGCATATCCTGTTATCAGGTGGGCCCCACTTACTGAATTAAGGGGCTGATCTGGCCGTTGGAACACTTCCCGAAATATCCAGAGGTTGAAATTTAATATGTACGGTTAATTTATGGCCCTCATCCCATGTATGAAGTTTCGAACTGATCGGATGGCGGGAACCATGTGATCTTGCATTCTGGACCCTTTTCGGGCCCCTTTGGCTTGCTTTCCTCAGATCCCAGGCGTGTAAAATCTTCAATCTTGATCCTCTGAAGTCCGTTCCTTGCTCTGGTGACTTCGGAACATCAAATCCATGCCTTTAACATCAATTTTCAATTAACTCTCCTGATTTCATCCTGTAACAAAAAACACAATTAATACACTCCATTAAGCCTTATCATGTACGTAAATTTAGGCAATTACTGGGTCTGATATGCAATATTCGACCCTGATCATGGAGATAGGTTTTAGAGGGTTGGATTGGTAGGGATCTGGCTCGAAAGGGGCTGGAGGGATGGGTCTCTCATGGACGTCCAAGGGCTCTCTTGCTAGCAAATGAGGAAGATCAGAGGGAGAGGGTGAGGTATATGAGAGCAATGATGAGTTTGTAAGGTGATAATTGCTTGTGTAAGAGGGCATGACATGCTTGTCATTATGACTAGCAAGCATGGGGAGGGCTAGGGTGATGTCACCCTAGGTTAGGTAGCCTAAGATTATGTCATCCTCGTGATGGCTTGCTAGAGAGTTTACTTTATCTGGAATGTTGTGGCCCTACAATGCACAGTCTATGACTAAGATTATGCACCGGCCATATCTCCTAGTCTAGGCATCACATTAACGCACGAGACACGATGTTAGAACTGCGGCAACGGCGTGGTCATAATGGTATAGGTTTCAGGTTGAGTCGACTCAGGTTCACAGGATGCTACTTAAGGTTGCTCGTAAACGCTGTCTATAGGTTGCAGGTCACTGAAATTCGACGGGGAGGATCGCGAGATCTTAAGGAACAACGAGATATTAGGACATAGGCCTGACAGCCAAGTTGGCCATTGTCATACAACACGTGTTGTATGACCAAAATGATAAGAATGAGTAACCGTCATCTCTATAACCGGCTAAATACATACAAGAGATGTCCATAGTTGAGTAATTGCATAGGAGAGTCACTACACCAAAATCACCGAACTGGAACGCGTCAGAGTTTGGTTTGGAAACGGCTCTATGCCGTTTTTGATCGGAAACGGTAATGAACCGTACTCCAATTGCTTCTTGTGTTCCAACTCTATCATTATTTACACTGTTTTATTGGTGTGTCCTAATTGAGTGTTGGATCTTCTTAGTTTTTATCATTTCATTTTATTGTTTTATTTTAAAACAGATGAATGGAATGGATTCAATTAGAAACCTCTCAGTGGACCCCACAATCCCAAGAGGCACACTACTCTATATCTGCCGTAACCTACCGAATCATTACCATCCTTTTCTTACGCCAAAATCCCCCAAAACCTCATTTCACATACGGCCGTGTCCCTTTCCCTCTCCCTCTCTCGATCTCCTCTCCCTCTCCCTCTCAATCTCCCTCTCTTGCGATCTCCCTCTCCCGATCTCAACCCTCTCTCTCGATCTCCCTGTCACTCTCCCTCCCTCTCTCTCGATCTCCCTCTTCCTCTTCCGATCTCCCTCTCCCTCTCCCTCTCCCTCTTCCGATCTCTACTCTCTCTCTAGATCTCCCTCTCAATCTCCCTCTCTCTCTCGATCTCCCTCTCCCTTTTTTGGTGAGCTGTTGCTGAATTGATCAGCTAGCATGCGTATTTATGGTGAAGATGCATGGCTTGGATCCTGCAGAGTCCAAGGCACGTAACATATGGTGAGTTGTAGCTCAATTAATTCATCCCTAGGGCTTGTCTAATGGCTAGTTTGTTATGGCGAGAATTTTCTCTATTGATCTTATTTTCTTTTATTTTGTCCATTGTTTTTGGTTCATTTAGTTTCACACAACTATTTTTCTTGATATTGTTCAGGCCCTAACTGAAGTGGTTCGGATTTCTCAACAGATAATTATATCTACCTCCACTTCATGCTCACGGATCCTTTAGATACCTGTTTCAATTCAGTAATGGTGTATGACATTGTATCTACCTCCAGTTGTTTATATCTCTGCTGGCTCTCTCTCCTAGCTCTGCTGACATATGGAGTGTTGGATGTACTGTCTGCTGGCTATCTCTCCTATCTCTGTTGGATGTACTATCATCGAGATGGCTATAGGAAAACCTCCCTGGAGCCAGCAGAACAAAGAGGTACACTTAAAAAAAAAAAAAAACTTGTTTTCATTTCCTTTCATCGCCTCTTCATGGCATTTGGATTTTTCAGATTAACTTTTTCCAGGTTGCTGCTTTGTTCTATATTGGGACAACAAAGTCACATCCACCCATCCCTGAGCATCTCTCGTTGGAGGCTAAGGATTTTCTTTTGAAATGTTTACAAGAGTAAATATACACTTTTTTTTTTCTTTTCTTTTAGTTTTCATTTTTTTTCTGCCTTGTGTTTTGGATAGAGTGCTGTTTGAGTGTATTCATTGCTTTTGATGGAAAAATCATTTATGTTGCTGTCATTAACAACCCACACATCTGATTATTTATTTTTTAAATACAAAATCAATCCAGTAAGGGCCTGTTTGGTAGACACCTAAAATGAGACCATCTCATTTTCATCAGTTTGCAATTATGTGTTAAGAGCCTTAGAGATCCAAATTTGGCAAGGATTAAAATAATCTTGATAACCAACAGTCATGATCTCTAAAGGCTAAAACTAACAACACATTTTAGCAGTGAACCAAGCTTGAGGCCATCTGCTTCCGAATTACTACAGGTGAGATTGTGAGCTTTAAAAAAGAAAAAAAAAAAAAAAATCTTCCTTGTAGAGCTTTAGAGTGATAAGTAGTGACTAATTATCCAATCTCAAATTCAATCGAGTTGCAGCTTTCCTTTTTTATTGTTGAATAGCCAAATCACATAATAATTTAGAGTTTTTTGCCTATTAATTTTGTAACCTGGATGCAGCATCCCTTTGTCACTGGAGAATATAAGGATCCTCATCCAATATTTCGCTCCTCTTCTCTGGTCAGTGTCACTATTTCTAGTTACTTTTGTCACTGGAGAATTAAAAGTTTGTTTATATAATAAGTGACATGGACTGACCAATTTATTACCTGTATGTTACCTGTCTCAATACTGTTTTTATCAGTCCATCCTGGATTTGTAATTGTGGTTTGAAAGATGAAGATGGATTCTTAATGGATAAGCTTCACCATGCTAGTGAAGGGCGAGGAAGTGGAGGCAAGGTATATTGAGTTTATTTATCGAAATGACCAATTATGTTTATGAGGTTCTCGGTTTTTTACAATGAAGATTAGTGGACCTACAATGTTGTTTTCAACAGAAGCAGATTATTACTGTTTTCTTATTTTGTTGTACACCTTAGATTTAGATATGATTCATTTTTGGGATCCATGAGTATGTTACTTTGCATCTTATGTGGTTGAATTTCAAACTTTTTTGGATATTTAGTATCCATCTACTTGAACCCAGTTCATATCAGAGGCAGCTATGGACCTGCAGAAATTTTTTCTTTCCTGCTATCCATTTTAAATGATGTTTTTCTAATTGTTTGTTCCATTTTATGATTCCTATTCTGGCTTCCTCATTTATGAATAGTGTGAGATATTTGGATGATGTTTTCAAACGGTAGAATGAGGATGTTTTGATTTTTTTTTTTTGGCTTCCTCATTTATGGCTAGCCATTCTCCATCGCAAATCAAGTCACCTCCTATAAGAACCAGCACATGTTTTTCACCTACGTCTTCTTTGTTGGATTTCAACAGATGAGATGCCAAGGCACTAACTCCAATATCACAGCCATTAATCTTATTAACATCTCAAATGCACCCATTCACCAAAATACCAGCCCACCCCATGTTTTGGGCTATCTTAAGTTCCCGCCTACTAGGGTGCACCTTATGCTTCCTCAGCCATCTAGTCTCAGGAAGCTCTACCAACACATTGTCCTTAAACACCTAAAGGGTGATAATGGAGCTTGTGAACAATCACAAGAAGCTCTCTTACCCACACATTGTCCTCAAACACCTTAAGGGTGATGATGGGGCCTGAGAACACTCGGCACTGTCCATAGTTTCTGAAGATTGACTAAACAACTTGCAGCTCCTCACTGGTTTAAAAAAAGAAAAAGAAAAAAAGAAGAAGTGTATTTGCATCACAAAGTTCTGCAGTTGCTAAGGTAGCCATATCCCTGCAGTTAAAAACTAATGTAAATGTATTGTCAGATGCAATACATATATATCCAATCAAGGTCTTTGTTACCTATTCATTCATAACTACATAAATGGATAATTCTAGTTTTTGAAGAGGGCTAAAAAACTTAGAAGCATAACATAAGATTATGATGAATTATTAGATTATGTGTAGGCCATATGAACCAGAACCAACTCACACGAATACATGCAGCCACTTGGCCAACCAAAGTAGTCTACAATTAGACAAACAATTGTAGTGTCTAAATTGTCAAATAACCTGGAAATAGTATGGGAAATCCGACCGAGCGACTGAGCCGTGCATAAGGTAGTATTTACCCTAATGAGAAAAGGGTGCAGAAATCAGAGGGGTGCATTCATCAGGCATGCTACTACTACTACACCAAAATATTAATTTTGGAACGAAACGTGATTTTGGTTCTGAAACGGTTTAACGTTTTAAGCCGTTCCAGATTTGGAGCCGTACCACAACAAAAATAAAATAAAATAAAAGAATAAAAGAATATTCCAGCTCTCTCTCCCGTTCCCTCACCCCTCTCTCTCTCCCCTTCACTCCCGATCTCTCTCTCGCTCCCTCACTCCCTCGCTCCCAATCTCTATCCCTCTCTCTCCCGCTCCCTCACTTTGATTTCTCTCTCTCTCCTCTCTCTCTCTCCCACTCCCTCAGTGTGATTTCCTCTCTTTCTCTCTCTCTCTCTCTCTCTCTCAAATCTCCTTCATTTTCCCTTTCCTTCATCAATCTCCACCATCGATTCTCCAACCTGATCCTCCTCCATGGCCTCACAAATCCCCAATTCGACTCATCTCAAACCCCATTTTCGATTACCTGCCATGGCCTCGTTGACCCCAGATTTAGCTCATACGAAACAACATTTCCGATCCCGCCCCCATCGGAAGGTCCGAATCGTAGCAAAAGCAAGGGTTTTCTTGATCTAGAGATCAAATCCTCTGACAGGGTTTCTGGGCCTCGGATTTCTGTCCAGAAACACAATGTAGAATCATTGGATAGCGCAACGATTTTACTCGGCGATCAAATGGAAAGGTAAGCATTCCTGAAAGAATTAGGGTTTGCATTTTCTCTTGAAAAATCTTTTCCCCCTACATAGGTGTATGGAATGGTACAGAACGGATTAGTCAAGATTCTAGGTTAATCTTCCTCATCTTTTGTTGGGATCTAGCTTAGGGTTTCAGAGGTGTTATAGCAGATTCAGTGAGGAGAGATTGGACAAGGTGCGATATCCCGGCCATTGATCAGGTGGGTCCACCTTGTTCATGTTTTGGTACAAAAATCTGGCCATTTCTCTGATCAAGTGGGCCACACATGTATGAGAAAAGGGATGCTTGTAAAGGGACCAACAGCTATATTCAATGTACTTGTGTGGCCTACCTGACAAGTGTTGGGTTCTAGTTTAGGGCTTGAGAACTGGTAAAGGAAATTCACATGAGGAGAGTTGGACACAGTGTGACATCTGGGCCATTGATCAGGTGTAGTCCACCATGTGAATGCCTTACTCCAAAAAATTTGGCCATCTGCTGATCAAGGGCCCCACTAGTATGAGAAAATAGGTGGTTGAAAAGTAGGACCAACGGTTATACTCAATGTACATGCGTGGCCCACCTTACAAGTGGACTCCCTTGATTTTCGGACTGGGAATTCGAATGCTTGCAGTTGGGCACATCTTAGTTATGATTGGCTCCTGTCTTGCACGTGTGCATTATTGGCATGTATTCCATGAATGGCCTGCTCAATATCCCTTCGTTCAAGTTGCTTTAGCATTTTTCTTTGGGTTTTTGATTTGATATTGAGAAGAACTCTTTTCACCTCCATAGTTGTTTAGAATCTACAGACTACATTACTGCTAGGAAAAAAAAAATCTGTATTCTTTCTTTGATGGTTTCATTGTGAAGGGCTTTGAGTTTTAGGTGAGACGAACCTTTTTGTGTGTGTCTTGAAGTCTTGTATAGGATCTTACAAGCTACAACAAGGTTCAAAACTTAAGTAACAGTGGATTAATGAAACGTCTCATAAAACAATATGATGACTCGTCAGTAAAACCATGATTTTCCCCCAATTTGTGCACATAACAATGATCTATGCAATGGGACTCATCTTATGCATGGGTCAGCTGTCCCACATACATGCAATGTTGAAGGTGAGCAAAACTGAGCAAGTTGGCCTATTATTTTTAAGCAAACACATTTTAGTAAATATTTGGTCCTTGTCATGTCTTATATGATTTTAGATTTAAATTTTTTTCATCGGGTTATGAAGACAGAAATCGGAGGATGAGTAGTGGCAGCCCTCATACTGCTGAAAGTGTTAGGATTAATAAGTCTTTATACTCCTTCCAGAAAGTTGTTTACTCTTTGAATGCCAATGACAGTCACATCCCATATCGAGAGACCAAACTCACTCACATGTTGCAAGATTCCATAGGCGGAACAAGCCAAGCTTTGTTGATTGCTTGTTTGGTGAGAGTTTTTGTTATTGCATTATTAGGATTTTCTGATTTTTCTTAAATTCTTTCTGTACCTTATTGTTTTCAATTCAAATTGGGGAGTGGATATGACAGTTGAACACTTATATCTTGGTTATGAAGCACTCCATCTCTTTGCACATGTGGCACGCATGCACAAATCCAAGCCGTTCATTTATTAGATTACCATGATTTACAACAACTGGATGACTTTAGTTACTAATAAGGATGTTCTTTCTTACCTGTCGGATGCTGACTGTTGGTTAAATTTCCTTTAAAACATCCATTTTTAATAATTGAAATTCCTCCAACCAGTGTGGCTAAGATCCAGCTAATTTATTATTTAAAAAAAAAAATTGATACAATCTGTCACTGCAACTACAAGCATGTGTGGGCTCAGCAAACCTCAGCCAAAGCTTATTCTCTGGTCCAAGAATCAGGCCAGTCACATATCAGATTTCTGTATGCACAATATAAGAGCAAGTGCCAGCTGAAGGAAGAACCGAGCAAGGATTTCACAAGACCTTCGCATGCCCCAAAAAAAATCAGCCATAGAATACATTGCTTTTGAGGACCATTCCTGGCATGAATGAACTTGTCAAGGCTTTATTAGGTAGATGATCTAAAATTTCCACAACAGGGTTCTTCATGTCTAAGCATTATGAATTTATTTTTTTTACAATAATCTGTAGTTCTGTTGTGTTTTTATATAGCTGCTAGCCTGCTACTAAAACTTTAGATTTAAGAGAAGTAGTTCATTCATTATTAGATTTTATGTTTTTATTTTATAAAAAAATTAGGTTTGCTTTTTTCAGGAAGTGAAGAATGGCTTAATGGAGGGCGGTCTAGGAAAAATAGAGGATTTTCCAGACCGCTTTGTAGCTTCAACACCAGAAAAGGATTGTCTTCAGAAAGAGAGTTCAACAAATTCACAACCAAGGACAGACTACTCTTCTAGGTATTACACTGTCTTAGTATGCATTTGGGTTAAATTACAAAATACTGTGGAATGACTTTATAGATTTCCTTACTTTTATATTACAGGTCTCGTAGTCGTTTGTGGGCTAGAAGGAGATTAGTGAGTGCCTCAGCTATGCTGAACTTGTTTAGTCCATGGAGATCAGGCGACAACAGTGACAAGGTTTGGTTTACCGGACTTTCCACTTCAATTGCCATTAGCACCATATTTCATTACTGAAGTCATGCCTTTGACTTGTAGGTTGAACTAACTGTTGTGGAACTAGAATCTCTTCGTTCAGAAATTGTTGCCGCAGAAGAGAGAGAAGTTCATCTGAAAGCCCAGTAAGATCAACTGGATGGGTTGTTTTCTGTTTCTTCCATTTATCCATCTTTTACTGTTGGTTTTATGCTTTCTGTCGTGCATATATGGTTCTTATGAGGAATCTGTATGTATGTTTAGTCATGCTATACTAATATGTCAAAGGAGGTTTCAAAATGGAACGAAAAGGAAGCTGGGAGAATACTTTTCTAGCTTGTGCTGTTTTCTGACTTTTGTTATCAGGCTGTCGTAATTGGTGGTTGCCATGTGTGAGCCAGTTTGCTGCTGGTTGGTATTAGCCTTCTACATTTAAGTAATTGTGACTAGGATGAACTATATATTGTATGTGTTGTGTCTTCACGCAGTATACATGGGTTTCTAATTCTTGCAAGTGGGGCCCAATAACAGGCCAGGTTTGATTCCCACCTTGGATGGACCATACCCCAAAGTCAAGATCGAAGATCCCAATGATTAATCTTGGGACTTATTGAGGAGATTGATAATGCATCCATGGTGGGATCAACATATAATGGTCTAGTTGACAATATCCCTAGTCTTAAGAAGCCCGAATAACATTTTTGTGGTTTAATTGATATGGAAAATAAAAGTAAAAGTCTTATTTTTTAGATTATTTCAATCAATTTTAATGTATGGTTTTACTTCTCAAAATTTTTGCAGATTAGAAAAACAACAATGACAAGGTTTGATTCTTTTACAAGTCTTTTACCAGTAATCTTATTTTATAATTGATTTATCTACATGTTGTAGTCAGAATTTCGATTCTCAAATTTCTATCAACCTTTTCTTTTTGGTGGACCAATGGGCAGGCCTGATTTTGCTGCCTATAAAACGGATTCTGCATGATTGCATGTATGCAGATCGCGGCTTCTTTTTTTTTTTTTTTTTTTTTTTTTGTGGGGGGGGGGGGGCTGGATTGCATTTTATGGAAATGGAGTTGAATTCTATAGAAAACGAATTCTGCTGCTTTAGAATCATCAATTCTCATACAGATTATCAAAATCAATCATGTGAATATTTACATATTGAAAGGTTTCAAAGCTTGTTTGTAATCTATGACTTTTCATCATTCCTCATCACCATCATTGTTTCTGATTTTTCTTTCCTGCTAACTGCTTAATCAATTAACAGTTTGTTGGGTATCTCTCGTACATGAAACAGTTATTCAACTTGGATAACCTTGTTTATCACATGGGTGGTTCAGTTAGAAGGAATTAGAGGGTCCACAAATGTGAAGTTTGCTAAGGCTTTCAGTTTTGTATGTGGACAGTGACCTGTACTTTTGATCTGGTGGCAACCCTCCGTTGATAGTGTGAGAGATGCAGATCTCTACGATTTCACGAATTCTGAAAAAGCAGCAGTAGTTACCAAGGAAATTGTTGTGAAGATGACTGAAATAACCAAGCAGCTCACGGTAAGGGATTTTATTATTAAATCTTAAACGATACTGCATTTATTTGGAATTCTTACTGAAATCACTCCAAGCCATTTGGTTTTTGGGTCTTTCCTTATCTCTTAAGAATCCAAATTGCAGAAATTCTCAATTCCAGGAGCTATAAATCTCCATTTTTGATTGACAGGAATCCAAGAAGCCCATTTGTCATTACTGGCACACTAAAAAAATGGATTACTTGTTGGAAGAAGTTTTGGGTAATTCTACCTTACCTAGTTAATTCCCTGTTGTTTATGAAGTTTTAGCCGCTTGAGTCCAATCAGAACTCATGTCACAGTAACATCTTGCTTGGAGTTCTGTCACTCTTTGTTTCTTTTCTTGCTTCTTCTTTTTCTTTATTTATTATATATTATTTTCAAGTGAAGACTGAAGCCTCATTGTGGAAAACAGAGTATTAAATATAGAAGAAAATTAAGAAAATCTTAGAAACTCAACAAACAAAAACAGGAAGGAGACTGTTCTGCAGGTTTATTATATCGCAGTTCATATATTCCTCTGTTCTCTCTAATTTTGGTTTTTCTTTATTCATTTAATCAAACCAAATGGTAATCTTCTTCTTTATAATCTTACGGTATATAAGTTAAATGCAGGATATGTAGCTGTATTAGGGAAGCCGAATGTTGGAAAGAGTACACTATCAAACCAGATGATAGGCCAGAAGCTTTCAATTGTTACAGAGTACACTATCAAACCAGCTTTCTTTCTTTCTTCTTCTTCTTGTGATCTTTTTACTTTTTCTTGGCACTGAAGAATTTCCTGCACCATCCTATGAAATGCTCTTGAATTCCTCGGGCAAGGTTTTTTTTTTTTCCCTGGACAGATATACAGATTGAGAGATTCTCAAGAATTCATCTTACTTCAAGGATCTGAAGATGCCTGGAGTGGGATTTAGTGTCTTGGTAGTCTTTCTAGCTGTTTCGTTATGTTGTTCTTCGCTACTTGTTGGGGCACAGATCACTTGTCCATCTGAAGATGAGCATGCTTGAATTTTAAAGTTTAAATGTTTTTCACAAATAAAAGGATTGTAAAATGTTACATTCAACCTTGTTGTTGATGTGCAGTTGTATGTTTCCTTATAATTGTTAAGGAAATCTCCTCGTTTATAATGGTTAATGGATAATTTCTTCATAAAAGCTTTTGTGTGCACCAATGCCTAGTTCATATGAGGACGTGCAAAAGTTTGACTGGTGTAGATTTATAATGCATTACCTTAAAGAGATGGCCAATCAAAGGTGGACTCGCATGATGGAATGTCTAAATCAATATGAACCGTTTGTGGTAAAATCAATATGGACTGTCTATTTCCTTGGGCATTCAATGGACCATTAGGATCATTTAAAAATCAGTCAAATCCAAAATTTAGACATGCCACAATGTTCTCATGCGGATTTATGTTGTGCCTATTACTATACATATTGTGGTAAGCTGTCGATTGTACCCTTTCTTTTCCATCTTTCTATTCTTCGTTATTCAATTCACTGAAGCAAGTCAACATAGGATCTGGTAAATTATATTTCTAAAGGCAATGACCTTTGATGTGCATTAGCTATGCCAGTACCAAACAGTCTTTTTACATCCTGGGTTTCTAAGGACAGCTATGATTTATTCCTAACCAGTTACAGTCACTAGCTTGCTTTCTTCCTTAGTGGTTTTAGGATGTTCTCTGCCATGGAAGATTTTTCTTTAAGTGTTCTTGTTTTGTGATGGTGAAATTTCATTTCAGATTTTTGCAGAAAGACCAGCTGTGCATCAGGCATTTCTGAACTTTGTTCTTAGCAAGGTAAGAACAGTATGTGGAAGTTCTACCATGTAGTTAACTTCCATCTTCAACCATTTTATACTCGATGATAACCTTGACACCTACTGGCAGTTACCCCCATCCATTCCCCTTCTCTGCCTTTCTAACATTGATTTGATACTTGTAATCTCACTGTTTCTTTGCCTTATTACAGATCAGATGGTGCCCAGCCCCACCTTATCAACATCTAGTTCCAGAAAAAAGTCAAGCTCCAGGTACATTTCTTTTTCTCTCTCTCTCTCTCTCTCTCTCTCTCTCTCTCTCTCTCTTTTTTTCTATTTTATCTTTGGTGAGTTGGAACCCTCTTTTAATTCAGTTGCTTGTACTCTATGTTGATTTCAAACTCGATGAGAGCTATACCCCAAGCAAGATTTCGATTCGAGCCGGGGATGGTTTTCACAACTTGAAGGTAAATCATGTACCTTGCCTTTTACCAACAGGATTTATTTTGATGCCCTATTGATTAAACTGTATATTTGCAATTCAATTCGACTGTACATACAAATGTAATAAGTGCTGCTGATAGTTCAAAGTCAGAGGAATGTGATGTTCCTCGTGTTAAGCGGCTTAAAATAGAAGAAAAACCAAAACCCTCTAGCAACTTTTATGAGCTGGAACAGGGTTACACCACTGGTGATAAACCAGATGCAGAAATTAAGGAAGTCATTAGAGAAAATGAACCATTTACATTTCCTGCTCTGCAAAATCCTGGCTTTGAATATTTTCATGGCAGCTTAGTCAAACTGGTTAGTGGTGGAAGAGACTATGATGCCGTGAAGACCATGCTCCTTGTAGGTTTAAGCCAATTCATTGATGCGGACAACATTGTCAGAATTTACCGTGCTTCACGAAGCAATTCAGGGCAAACTCGGTTGCAGCTTTTTCAGAAGCAAGTTGAGATCACCAAAAGTTTCCGTGGAAATGCAAATGTTCGCTACGCTTGGCTTGGTGTTTTAAAAGAAGTTTTAACAGGGATCATGCTTAATGGGTTTGGGCACAACGTAAAGCCAAAATTCAAGCCCGTCTATGGCGCTGGCATTCATCTTACCCCGGTGAACTGCTCTAATGTCAGGTATGCATTCTTTTAAGAGTTGGAAATGCAATATAGAACTATTATTATGATTACTTTTGTTGTACTATGTTATATTTTTGGTTTGTTCGAGTGGATGATGTACTTTTCGATGAGGCCATTTCACCCTTTTTTCTATTTATTTTTTGGTTCAAATGAAAAAATTTAGATAGGCCATAGACCGTAAAATTTTTAGCATGTGAACATTTAGGTTGGCGCAGTTATATCTTCTTTTATATACTTTTTTTTTTTCTTTCTTTTAGGATTTCAACGTTGTGGATCCTCTAATGGCGGATTTTGATAACATGATCGCGAGTGGAAGACAAACCCCACCCAATGGTATGAGATTTGAATTAGAAACATATTTGGAAATATAACTATTTGGGAGTGATCTTATTTGTATGATTTCATATGGGTTTTTGAAATGAAATGAAAATAGAACTGTTTTGTTTTTGAATTCTGTTTCCCACGAAATCAATTGCCAAAAAATAGTTATTTTTTCTTTTTCTTTTCTTGTTTTCTCCTCTTCTTTGGGTCATCTGATTTGGATTTTATTGAAATGCCTTTAGAAATAGAACTGTTTCTTGGTGATCTTAATTGGGTTCTTTTTCTTTCTTGCAGGGAATTAGTTATTCCAAGTCATTCTTTTCTAAATTGGGTTTGTGTAGATTCAAGTTTTTCAAGCTGGGCCACTCCATCCATAGCTCAGAGTGAGCAATTTTCTATTGTTTATATATTTTGAGTGTTATAATATCTGTTGATTCTGCCCTCTTCCGCTTTTGGGCATGTTTGGATGTGCTATGGAATTGGATTTCAATTTTAGTTTGATAAATTGAGATAACCAAATTAGAGTCTCTTGTCAACATTCATGTCGAGGATCTGGGTAGGTGACTTTGAAAATTTCTTGTCTAAATACATTAAATCTGTGGAGAAGCGTTTGTTGGTGAATAATCCATGTTGCAGCTTTCCTTCAACAATTTCATGCTTCTGGTAGGAATTATGGAGCTGCATCTAGGAGGGATCAATAGCATCCCAAGTAAAGCACGCATAGAAATTGGTATGCCTCCTCTTTGGTGAATAAAATTCAGTAAGACCCAGAATAATTTTAATATTTGTGATTTTGAAGGAGAAAAAAGAGATAAGGGTTCAGTAAGGATTCCTTCATTGAAATTTTGTTTTTTGTATAAGATGCCTTCATTAATTATATGGTGATTAATTATCTTTGATTCCTATCATAATAGTTAGTATAACTTTTAAGTTACCAATTAACTTCAATTTCTATAGTTATTTATATTCTTAGGTGGGAAGCGCCATGTTCCCGTGGGTCTAAGAGATGATGAGCAATGCATTGAGGAGGGAGCTTCACACGCCATCTCCGCAAAGCTACAATTTAAAGTGCTAGCCTTTACTGTAGCTTATTTTGTAAATTTGATTTTGCATTGAAACATCTTCAAGGAAATTATTTTCTCATGTTTTTTTTTGGATTAATCTCTATTTTGATGGAATGTGATGAACTTCTGTTAATTTATTTCCCCGTCTTAAATTTTGTGTGTTTATGTGAGTTTAAAATTGTTCGTAAAATTCCGTCCTAAAAATCTGACGGTTGGCAATGTCAAGAAGGTTTAAAACCGTTTTTAAAATTTTGTTCCGAACCGTTGGCACCAGAACGGTTTAAAACCGTTTCTAAAATTCCGTTTCTGAAATTGGAAACGGTACCCAAAACGGTTCTAAACCGTTCCTGTTTTTCTGCGACGCCTCATTTAGGAATGGTTTTAAACCGTTCCTGAAGCATTTAGGAACGGTTAAAAACCGTTCCTAAATGATCAAACGGCTAACTCACAATAACCGCCTTCTATATTTTGTAAAATGTAATACCCCATGGTTACTTAGTGACTCAAATGGTTGCCCATAGATGTGGAGTAGGGATGGTTATAAAGATGACTCTGTAGCAACTCTCCTAGAAAATTTATCAAATAGGAATATCTTAAGGCCCTTGCTAATCCAACCCAACCCAACACCACACAATGCAATGTTGCCTATCCTCCGTTCTTCATGGATGCTTTTTTTTTTTTTTTTTTTTAAATAATTATAACTGGCCATCACTCGCACTTGCTACACTACATCATAGCGTAGGTTGTAGTTTTTAGCCTCTCTCTATCCTTCACTATGTCACCTTGTTGGATTGGAATGAAGATCACTTAGTCTCAAATGAAACATTGTAGGGCTTTCCTGCTACTTGTGAAGTGATTCTATCAACTATCTCATTATATGCTTGGCACTCACCAATCGAGTCATTGACCATCTCACTACAAGCTTGAATCTTGTCAAGATTTCAAACAAATTGTCACTCTCATTGGCCATCTCGCCATGAGCCTAGCTCTCTCCAAGTCTTTGAATAGATGGTCGAAGAATTGCACTTCATCGACTGTATGGCCACGAGCTCGGTACCCCTCGAGTTTGAAACCAATGATAACCCTTCCCGCACTAATAACCATCCTTCCACGAAGTTTAGCTTATGCTTGGTGATTAATGGACTATCATTCCTTTCCCAAAGTTGGTTGTAAGTATCCATATTATAATATTTTTAATAATGCAATTTAGCTCTTATCCAGTTATATATTTTATCTCCATTGCATTATTATTAATCTATTGTTGCTATTATGTGTTTATTTGAAAGTACTTTTGACCAAAAGGCAAATACACACACACACACACACACACACACACACACACACACACGAAGGATGCCTATCCTTTGCAAATCGCTCGGCCTTTAACGACCTGTGGTTGAATAGATGGTTGATCGACATGAAACCTGGTCTCTTAGTTTATTTTGACGCCTGGGTTAAAGGCATTTGGTTTGATTCGAGCTGCATTCGACACTGGCATGCCAACACACAAGCATATTATGCACAACCGAATTTGATCCATACAAGCTCATCAATACTTTGCAGAGGATGGGTCATGTGAGGCTCATCCATGGAATATTTAATTGGCTCCATTAGGTGAATACTTAGGGGAGAATGACAACCAATGAAAATGATCAAATTTAATTTGGGTCTTAGATGGTGTTTATCTACCCGTCCAACTCATTCATAATGTCATTGCACCCCACCATGATGAAGTAATGCCTAAAAAATCAAGCTAACTTAAAACTTAGTTGGGCCACACCACTTAAATTTAGAGGTTTAGCGCACTTTTTATATTATTTCTTTAGTCCAACTTACCTATGGATCAAATCAACTTGATCTTAGGGGTGTATCATCTTCATAGTGGATGTTCTATTTGAATGTTAAACACTCAAATCAAAATAGGCCCACAAACAACTCAACATGGTGGCATGTACATTGTACATTATATGCATAAATATAAGAAATTGTTAGATTATATGGGCCATCTTAGTGCACTGATTTGCGCACTTCTTTGTTAATCATGTGAGTCAGTTGAGCCCTTGGAAGCTGAACACCGAAGACATAAGAGGACATGACGCATCAAAGAGCTAAGACGTAACATCCCGTACTTTACAGTACTCGGGTGTTATCATAAAGACCTAACTTAACGTATGCACAAGCCGACTCATTTAATTGTTCTCTTCATTCTAACACAAATCAGATCATTAGGAACCATCTCCGTCCATAGATTGAGTCATCCAACCGTTGATTTACAATAAGGACTAGTACATCATCAAGGAATTCACATCGAAGCGTAAAAGGCCTAATTTTGGGAACCCCATTTGGGATAAAACATTAACTAAGCTTTGTTAAATTGACAAAGTTGTACGAACTCAATTTTGGGAACGAGGTCGTCAAATCCACCATCAATTAGTCATTGATGTCTGATAAGATAAAATCCCCACCCTAATGTAACAAATGGGCTATTCAATCCCCATATTAGCCATTAAATCCTGTGTAATTAGTCCTAGAACCCTGAATCATCGAGAAACTTGTCTCATGGTAGATTCAAGCATTAGAGTTTCACGAGTTGTGGGTTAACCATAAATTTAGGATCGTGACCATCTAGCTTTGAACTCAACTGTTAAAAACTCATCCAAATAGACTTTATAATCCCTAGGACCATTATAGCCGTGGATGGTTATATTGAATGAAATCCAACCATCAGATGAATGAAAATCTACAATTAATAGGCCAAAACCTAAATGTATGGTCCATTTGATGGACATATCTACTAGAAAATCAGTCTGATGACCTATTAGGAGTTGCATCATGGAATTGACGGTGTGGATTTAATAAAATATCACCGTGGACCCCACTTGGGACGTGCGTGTGCACAGTCTGTGCATAGCCGCAGTACACCGGACTGCTGCCCGAGTCAAACGGATGCTGACTCGAGAAATCCTGAAAAGGAGGATTTCTCCTCTCTTTCTTCCACGCTTCCCGCACGACTAAGGTTTAAATGGGAGACTACCGTTTGGGTTCGATCGTGGCTCACCATCATGGCCATTATGCCGATCCAAACCTTTTATCACAATCACGACACCGATATGACCAAAATCCCATGAGTCTCACACGTAGTCAACCACGAGTATTCACACAAGCACGAGCTCAGGAAGAGCTGTGCGTGCGAATGTTTCCAAAAATGTAAACCGTTTTCTACGCTAGCTGGCATGAGGAGTGCCTCCTCATCTGTGAATCCTAACCCTTTATGTAGGATGATCCTAGCCATCCATTCCCTTCATTTTCTCTAGGGTTCCATCCCCTCACAAAGAGCCGCAACATGAACTTCAAATCCACTGAGAAATGGTGGTCAGCCATTGAAATGGTGGATCCCACAATAATCCCTAAACCAATCTAAACCATTCAGGTGTCTCATCACGAAAGGTGGCCCACCCGATCAAAATCCGCCATGATCGATGGATCATCTTCCTCATATGATGGGAAAACCCATTCCCCTTATGTGGACCCCATTGTCCAATCAGATTCGTTCATTTAGTGGGCCACAATGTCAGAAGTTCTGTTGCATCTTCAGATTTGCTCCATGCGAACAGATCTAAGGTCCACCACCTCGATTGTTAAATGGTTAAAAGGAAAAATACCGCAACTAATCCTCTGATTAGTTTCTATTGAAAGTTCTGGAAAGACTTTCGAGAGCTATAAAAGCTCTCCTTCTATTTTGGGTAGCCAACCCTAAAAATCTAGAAGAGAGATAGAGATAGATAGAGAGAGAGAGAGAGAGAGAGAGAGAGAGAGAGAGAGAGAGAGAGAGAGAGAGAGAGAGAGAGAGCATGGAGCGGCCGAGTTTGTGCCACATAGACCTGTTCAAGTTATAGTAGAGCCAGGCTCCATCTGGATGCATGAAAGATGAACAAAAGAAGAAAGGAGAAAGGAGAAGAAGAAGCAAAGAAGATGGAGACACGATAGAGAGAGAGTCTGTGCTGGTTCATTGTACCAACTCGATTCAAGTTGAGTTGCTGACTCACTGGCTGGGTCGAGTCAAGTCCGATTGATGGGACTTCCACAATGAGAGAAATAAAGGGAGAAGGAAAGAAAGAAAAAGAGAAAAGAAAGTATGAAAGAAAGAGGAAAAAGAAGAAGAAGTGAGGGAGAGAACTTAGTCGCCCACTAGCTACACCATTGCTACCTAATCCATCCGTCCAAGTCTCGTCTCTACTGTTGTCTAGAGCAGAAGAAGAAGAAGAAAATAAGGAAGAAAGATGGGTTTGAGAGAGGAAGAGAGGGAATGAAGAGAGAATGAGAGAAGAAACCGAGTTTTAAAGCTCGACTCGCTGCCGAGTCAAGTTGCAGCCACGAGTTCAACGACTCAGCGAGTCATTTGGGCTACCGATACTTAACTCTAGGCTTGAGTTTAGGTCGGTGGGCGAATCCTCCAGAGAAAGAAATAGAGAAAAGAGAATAGAAGAAAAAGATCGGAGGGGAGAGTGTTGCTGCCGAGTTGCTAGTGAGTTATAGTTCCGAGTCGAGCTGAGTTGGTGGTAGTCGGGCTGTGTTTGTCCTAGTTGAAGTCAAGCCCAGGGTGGCCGCCATATCAGTTGGCAAAGAATGAAAGGATGAAGAAGAAGGAAGAGAGATAGGGAAAGAAGGAGAAGAAATGTGGATTTAGAGAAAGGAAGAAGATTGTTTCGAGTCGAAGCACGAGTAGGCTGAGTAATCAACTCAGTGAGGTAACTCCTTACTTTAATACTTTTCTGAGTTAAATTATGGGATAAATTAGAGTTATTATTAGTTTTTAATATTGAAAGTACCCTAGTTTGTCAATTAGCATGAGTGTTGAGTCAGCCAGACAAGTGAGCCCCATAGGAAGATCATTCAAGCGTCTGCCTCAACAGGATGTGTGCCCAAACTCATTAAAAGGTAAACTTAGCCTCACATCTCATGACCCAAAACACCAGGTATATAAAACCCTTAAAAAATGGATAGAACAACTTAGGTTTAAGGTGTGAAAACTATTTTGCAAAATCAGAAAAATCTCTAAGTTTTCTACCTTAGTTGATTTATCGATAAGTGGTTCGATGAAATCGAACACTATTATCGATGTCCTTGAAACTCACTCGATGTTATCGAAATGGGGACTTCAGATGTCCAACAACTATAATGAATCCTGGACTGATTTATCAATGAATCGATGGGAGGTTTGATATCTTGGACTTTCGAATCTCGATTTCATAAAGATAGCTTGATAAAATCGACATCTTGTTAGTCTATGTCCAAAATGCAGTTAAGGAAAATCATGTGATTTTCGATATCTCGAAGAGAGCCTTGATATCCTCAAAATTCAAACCTCAATGATATCGACGACCTTCGATGATATCAGATTGAGACACAAATCTGACCAACAAGCTTTTAGGTAAATTCTTTTAAAGTATCGAGGATCACTTGATAACATCTATATTCAAATATCGATCATATCGAGACCAGGTCGATGTCATCGAAATAGGACACAAACTGTCTAACAAGCTTATAGAAAAATTCCTTGAAAAGATCGATGAATCGAAATTGTTATCGATATCATCGACATTCAAATTAGATGATATCGAGGGATGCTCGATCATATAAATACCTGTTAAGTTTCATAGGCAAGTCTGCTCTCATTGTAAGGCCCGCCCCCACAGCACATGATATTGTCCGCTTTGCCGAAGCTCACGGCTTTAAAACGCGTCAATTGGGGTAAAGATACTGGTAGCTCGCCTAAACCCGGTGCTCCCGTGGTCCCGCCCACACGGCACCTACCCGTCCACGATATTGTCCAACCCATGGCATCATCGAGTATTGGACCCAAAGCTCACCGTTCCGGCTGCACAACGCGTCATTTGGAGTAAGGATACTGGTAGCTCGCCCAGACCTGGTGCTCCCGTGGTCCCGCCCACATCAGCACCTACCCCTCCATGATATTGTCCAACCCAACTGTCATCAGAGTGCACAACGGAGGTTTTGCTTTGCACACAAGGCCAACGTGTCATGTCTGTTAAGGGAGAAACCCAACATATAACCACCACAACTCTAGACAACTCTTCCGATGTGGGACAAGTTACGCTACAGTTGATGAGGGTCGAATATTGCATCTTAGACCCCAGATATTACCTGATTTTACATACATGATAATGCTTAATACCATATTTTAATTGTATTTTTATTACAGGATGAAACCAGGAGTGTTGTTTGAAAAATGATGTTAAAAGGATGGATTTGATGCTCCAAAATTACCAGAGCACGGGATGAACCTCAGAGGACTAATATTGAAGAATTTACATGCCAGGGACCCGAGGAAATCAAGCCGTTCACGTTTAAAGAGGCCCGAAACTGGTCCAGAATGAAAGATCACATGGTTCCCTCCATCCAATTGGCTCGAAACTTTATACATGGGATTAGGGACATAAATTAACCGTATATTTCAAATTTCATTTCGGATCACTAAATGCCCCAATCGACAGATCAGTCCATAAACCATTGATTCTGCCCCACGACAGAATATACTTCAAATTTGGTCTCAACCGTTAAAATTGGATGGGAAAACAGATGGTCGAGTGGATTTATGAAATATATTAAGTGAGCCCGTATGTACAACGTGTGTACATGGTGTACACACGTGCTCGAGCCTGCACCGAACCGAGTCGGCCTTCAAAATCCGAAGCAGCGATTCAAGATTTACGCTCAATGAACGGACAATGACGCAGTCATTTTGCGGCGGTTGTGAGCCCCACACGTGTCCCATCGCCAATCCGCACCATCACCGTGTGAGGATTGCGAATACTATAAAACCATGTTTCTACTTTACTCCCATCACACGTTGCGAGAGGCCACAAAGGGTACATCTGCAATCAAATCGATCTTTTGTGTTTTCTTCTCTGGACCGCATCATTGGACGTTCAAAACTACCTATTCGACTAAAATTTCGTCCGAATCCAATAGACGGGGGTGGATTTCGAGAAAACACTTCCATGGGGCCCACGGTCCACGACGGCGAAAGGATGCGAAAGTTTCACACAAATTTGGAAAATCCGGTTTTTTCAGTGCGGTTGTGGGCCACCATCTTTGATCATATGGAAGATCCGAACCATCCATCATGTAGAGGACCCAAGAAAGTCCGGTGTTTGTTGGAATTTGAACGAGGAAAGTATGGTATTTCGAGGTCTCAAACTCTGCGAAAAGGAAACTTCCCAAATCCGAACCACTCGACCACTCCATCAGCTATAAAAAGAGTTGCAAAACATGAGGAAGGACATCCAGAGAAGCAAGAGAATTTCAGATCTAGAGGAAAAGAGAAGAAAGAGAAGAAAGAGAAGAAAGAAGAGAGAGAGAAATTGGTTTGATATTTCTTTTATGAATTTTTATTTATCCATCTGTTTAATGGATTTTATGGGTAACTAATCTCTCACTAGGGTGAGATGAAACCCCTAATTTGAACACCCATTATTCTATGTTGATTTTACTTTAATTAGATTGATTTGTTTCTTTCTCTGAGTGTGCTTGATTGTTTTAAATTCTATACTTCTCCATCTATGAACTTTGATCGAGTCTATGGATGGATGTTGTTTGGATGCTTATTCTAGGTCGATTATGAACACGGTTCCTATAGGGAAGAGGCATGGGTGCTTTAATGAACATATTCCATATGCACGACAAAGGACATGGGATATGTTATTCATAGCATTGTTTGAAGAATTAGACAATATGCCCGATTAAACAGATTGTGCTTTCTCTAGATAAGTTAGATCAATCTAAATTAAAGTGAATTAAGAGACAAAACAAGGGTTAGGATAATTAGGGGTGGATTCGAAAGTCCTAGTGCTCTCTCATTGAATTTTCTTCCTTATTCTTAATAGTTATTTTCCATAAATTTGTGTTAGTAATTCGACATTAATTGTTGGATTAGTTAAGGAGAAGAACTGATTTAAATTGTGACGACCAAATCCTCGTGGGATTCGACCTCGATCTTACCGAGTTTATTACTACATCAACCCTATACTTAGGGAGTACAAGATCAAGCTGCAAATGATGGCTCAAGATAGCACATGTCACCACAGTGCACTGCCCGGCCGCCCGCACTGGGGCCCGCCCACATGTGTGCCCGCCCACATGAAAGTGCCAGGGCGTCACATTATCCCCATCGAGGCGCAGAGTCCTCATTTGTAAGGCCCGCTCCCGCAGCACATGATATTATACATATCATGTGCTGTGGGGGTGGGCCTTACACTCATGTTTTCAAATGTCGAGGAATCGAACCATGCGTCGATGAAATCAGAGTTCAAAATCCGATGGCATCGAAGCATGTTCGATATCCTCGACCAGTTATCAAAAAGGTTCAAAAGCATTTGACAGATTGAGTTCATGTTATCGAGCGGTCATTCGATGTTATCGAGAGCATACGCTCGATAATATCGAAGCCTGCTTGATCATATCGAACTCTGTAAAAAAAATGACTTTGCCTATTTAATGAGAGCTTGCCTGAGGTCGTTTGTAGAGAAAATAGGTAGAGCTTTTGAGTGTTTAATCTAGATCACATACCCTAAACCTTTTTCTCTCATGGGAGTTCATTCCTCAATCCACACTCATCATTGATATTCAATAGAGTGGATTGGTGAATGAACTTCCACATTCAAGGATCCTCCAGCTACCACCTTAATGGCAAATCATTGAACTGGGATACCTTGAATGCATAGATGCTTGGAATCACTCTGTTTCTAATATAGGAAAATATTTAATAGAGTAGGATTCCAACATAACCTTGACCCAACCTGTCGCCTTACATTGGAGCATCATAAGTTTTACGGATAAAGGGAGCTAAAGATTCTTCATCATCAAAGGAGGAGATCTTCATCAACGTGCTTAGTGAGGCTCATCTACTTATCTGTAAGTCATTAGAGTCCAGAGACCCTGCTGATCATTCCTTTGTGTAGGATTGGGTCACAGTTGATTCTCACCCCTTTCAAGTCCTCATAGGAGGCCTCCGACGAGAGAGTACGTGTGGGTGCTGTGTGTTGACCCTTGCTCATGGGACCATAAACTCGATGTTCCTTGTGTGGATCCTTAGCATGTGTGGCCTAAAACCTAGGTGCTGTGTGTTGACCTTTGCTCTTGTGTATGGCATAAACTCTAGGTTCCTTGTGTGGATCCTTAGCCTGTGTGGCCTAAAATCTAGGTGCCATGTATTGACCCTTACTCTTGTGTGGGGCATAAACTTGTGTCTCGTAGAGACATGTTAGGTACCTTGTGTAGGTCCTAGAGTCAGCCTTGTGCAGGTTGTATTGGTTTGAGGTGAACCTGATTTGAAACCTCCGTTAGTAAGATCCGGTACACTCAAAGGGTTGAGTGTGTCCGCTAGAAGTGGAGTAGACATATAGTCGAACCACTATAAAAATGACTATATTTGGGATTGCTATTTACTCTTAATACTTGTGTGATTTCTCTGAATGTTCTCATAATGCATGCTTACATGATTACCTAGAACTAATTAGAATCACATCTCACACACAGTCATATCCATTATGAACTAAGTTCTTCATCTTGTTTATATTTTGAATAGTCTTGTGATTGGATCTTCTATTTGGCTTGGAAGCCATTAGAGTTACATTGAAGAAATCTTGCTATTTGCATATTAGTTTAGGATAGGGTTGATAGCTTTTAAATCATCATAAAATTTAAAAAGTTTTATTCACCACTCTCTAGGACATCTTGGCATATTCCCACTTCAAGTAAAGTGGTCATTCCGTAATTTCAATTGGTATCAAAGCGGGTCTCTCTTAAGGGCTTCACCCCCTAGAGAGTGATCTTGACCGAAGTTGGTAATATGGCCAAAGGAGAGGGCTCATTTGCAACTAGACCTCCTATATTTGATGGATCAAATTATGCGTACTGAAAGGTTAGAATGCACTACTTTTTGAGATCTCTGGATCATAATATTTGGGATATTGTCGAAAATGGATATGTGCTGCCAACTGAACAAATAGTACTTGAAAATGGCACAACCATATCCAAACCAAAATCCAAAGAAATGTGGACAACATTTGATAAAGAAAAACAAACGTCTGAAGCTAAAGCAATGAATGCTATCTACTGTGCTGTGTCTTAAGAAGTCTTCAATCAAATTAATATGTGTGAAACAGCTAAAGAAGTATGGGACTTGTTGGAAACAACTCATGAGGGAACCAACACAGTGAAAAGATCCAAACCGCAACTCCTAACATCACAGTTTGAAAGTCTCAGAATGGAAGAGCATGAGACCTTCATGGAGTTTTTCACAAAACTAAATATCATCTACAACTCCATGGGTGGATTAGGAGAAAAAGTTCCGACTCCAAAAATCTGTAGGAAAATTCTGAGATCCTTACCGGAACGGTTCAACTCGAAAGTCACAAGCATTGAAGAATGTAGAAACATGGATGAAATGAAAGTAGAAGAACTCGTAAGTTCCCTACAAACATTTGAACTACACTTCAAGCAAACTCCTAAACCCAAGAATACTATCCTCAAAACTTCTAAGCACACTAATGAAGATGATGAAAGTGAAAGGGAAAATGAAGATGAAGAAGTGGCCCTGTTAGCTCAACGGTTTAGAAAATTCTTCCATAAAAGCCGTGGCTGACCATTTAAAGGAAAACAGTTGGACAACAAACATTTTACAGGAAAATTTGGTAAAAAGTCGAAAGAACCACGGTGCTACACTTGCCAAAAGTTTGGACACCTGTCCACTGAATGCCCAAATAGGAAAACCAAAGGAAAGGCAATGGTAGCCACATGGGATGATACTGAAGAGTCGAATTCAGAATATAGTGACTCAGAGACTGATGGAGAGCAAAAATCCTTAAAAATTCTTATGGTCTCTACAGCCTCCAACATTCCCATAGAAACTGAGAATAGCAAAGAACCTTAAGCCACAGAATCATTTCCATCTGATGATGAGGAAACAAAGAAAGAAGAAGAAGAAAAGGATAAATTACAAGAAGCCTATAATCAACTTTATATCCATAGCATCAATATCCTTAAAAGACTTGGGATAAATGAAAACAAAACATAAATTGCTGCAAATGGATCTAGACAAAACATTGAAAATCAATACACACTTGATTAATGATCTACAGCAATACCACTCTGAAAATGATAAGCTGGAAAGAATCAATCTGTCCCTTAAATTTGAATCATCAAAACTTACTAAATAGATTGATCTATTGAAAGATAAAAATGAGCAGCTAAAGAATGAGAATCACACACTTAGGTTTGATGCAGAACAGTCTAGGAAGTCAGATGAACTAAATTACAAATTCTCCCAAAGTAGTGAAAAATTAGAAAAACTCTTATGGATGGGAAGACCTAGAAGAGACAAGAGTGGATTAGGATATGACAAATTCAAATCAAAATCCACAAATGTAGCACCAATGTTTGAGAAATCAGCTGCATTAGGAAGTAAAACAAAAGCTACTTCTATCTGTCATTTATGTGGAGACTCCGACCATTTCAAATTTGAATGTATTGCTCCAAGGTGGACTCAATGTAATTCCAGTCCGAATCATACTGGTAAATATAGACAAACTGGAAAATGAATACAGAATGCCAAGATTTCACTAAATAATATGGCAAAAGGAACACGTCCATCTCCACTCAGAATGACCAAGAGAATGAAGGAGCTAGTGAATCAAGTGGCTGAACTAAATCAGAAAACAAATGAATTTATAAAACAAGGAAATATGATTCAGTTGCCCAACGTGCCTACAAAAATTCTTAATGAAGCAAAAACTACCATAGTAAGAAATTCTGTCACAAAATGGGTAGTGAAAGAAAAGAAAAATTGCCTTGTTACTCACTCGAATCATATAACAGGCAATAATGCTAAGTGGTACTTGGATAGCGGATGCTCTAGACATGTCACGGGCGATAAATTTCCTCTCATAAATTATTCAAATCTTGATGATGGGATAGTCACCTATGGGGATGGAAGCACCGCTAAGGTAATAGGGCAGAGAATTATCAAAGGAATGGATATGCTCAAAAATGAGAATGCCTTTTGCATAAAAGGATTGACACATAATCTTCTAAGCATTTCTCAAATATGTGACAACAAGCATGGTTACATTCAACAAGCAAGAATGTGAGATCCTAGACTTATCAGGTAAACCAGTGATGAAGGGTCGTCGCATAAGTGACCACTGTTATGTTATTAAAGGCAATGGGAAGGACGATCCATGTGCCCGGTAACAATTGAGCATGGAAAACAAGTCCAGGTCATAACATCTAGACCTGGATGGATAGTTGAAATGATGCATTTTTGATGATTTTCATGATATATCTGAGGTTTCTACACCTCAAACACCTTTTTTTTTTGTGAATAAGCATTACTGATGTTTATAATTTTGGATGGTACAACGTTTGTACAAATTTTGATGTGTATACAGATTGATATGAAAATATACTAAGTTATACATATATGAAAGAACATCGAAGTACTGAAATAAATGTCATACACCTCTTCGATAAGTCCATCGATGAATCGTATGAATCCTCTATTAGATCGAACAAATATCGATATCATTGATGCCCCTTTGGAATTAGAAGTGTCACACGTTCTATAATGTTATCGAGGACCTCTTCGATAACATCGAATGGGGTATATCGATTTCATGGAATAAAACTTCGATGATATCGAAGGTCACCGCTCGATAAAAAGCGGGTGAGCGGGAAAAATTCATTTTTGCTTCCCCTCTTTCATTGTTCGTCATCTCTGGGAGTTTCTTCTTTGTTTCTCTTCTTTGTCAACCGCAAGCAGTCTAGGGTGATTTGAATCAGGTAAATTCTTGCACATCCTCTTGATTCCTCAACGTATACTTCATTGTGTTAGGGTCTATTTAGATTGATTGGCAACCTTCTGCTGGAAATCTCGGTTTGGCCCTCATAATCTATAGTTTTATCAGATTTTTTATTTTTATTTTTACTTTCCCGTCTGAGTTATTTGTGGTCCAAATGAGTAAGAACAAAGGCAAATCTCCCGTCATCGGTGAGTCATCCAATCCTACCAGAAAGAAAACTGTGGCCTCAAGAGAACGAGGAAGGGCTCAGTCTCAACGATCCCCTGCATGCCCACGGAGCTCCTCTACGTGGCAATCGTCACGTAGGGAAGCTCCGGCTGCAGCACCTGCACCTCCACATACTGTTGTGGGTCCTCCTATGCACATTCTTGAAAAGTACTCAGGGAGGCACTTAGTGTATGAGCATAGGATTGACAGGGAATGCATCAAACCCTATAATGTGGAAACTCTGTTAGAGGCAATCGACTGGTTGCCTCTTCTTAATTTCGGGGGTCCATGTCATGATGAGTGGACCTACCGCTTTCTTGCATACTGTCACTCTCTAACACTAGATCCAACATTGTTGTCACGGTCGGGGATGATAAAATTGACGTTACTGCAGAGTCCATTGCTAGCATTTTTGGTCTAACTTTGTCTACAGTTGGGTTGTCTGACCTTGATCTTGAGAATCCAATCACTTGGTCTACAATTACAAAATTCACGTGTTAGGACCGAGATATCCCATGGTACCAAGGGAATGCATTGAAAGCTAAATATATGCACCCTTAATACCGAGTCTTGCACGGAATATTCTGCTCCAACGCTTATCCTCGTGGACCAAATCGAGCTGATCTGACCGAGTTCATGGTCATGGTTTTGAATTGTGTTACCACTGGAATCAAGCTGTGTCTGCCTACCTTGATTCTTCACCAATTGGCAAGTGTCATCCACCAGTCCAGAGAAGTTCATTTGCCCTTTCCTCACGTCATTCTTGTTATATGTGATTTAATCGGTTTTCCTCGGACAGACGATCTTGAGCATCCTCTCAAGCATTTTAATAGGGTCAATATTCAAAAAATGGACCTTAAATTTCATCCCATTGGGAAGATCAATCTGAGGAAGCTATTCATGAAGGCGGTGAGATGGGAGAAGGTGCAGTGCCACCAGGAGGAGATCCTCTAGAGCCTCAACTAGTTCCAGCTCCGACTGGTTCTGCTTAGACCCAACGCTTCAAATTTTATTAAGATAGGGTCGGGGCAACGTAGCGTGGATTGGCTCAAATAGAGGATAAGCTGAAGAGACATGATGCGCGGTTCTCGACATTGGAGAAAATGGTGTTTGGCGTATAACACACGATCCAGCAACTCGTGGATCTGCTGACGTGCCGTCGAGATGATACAGCGCCATCCTCCTCAGCTCCAGCACCTTAGAGTCAACGCTCTCATGCCACTACATACATCGACTACTCATCTGCATGTACGGACATGGATATCTTTTTGAATGACCTGCGGTCTTGTGTGTGTATGTGGTGGCTAGCTAACATAAAAAGTCTAAAAGTTTTTTTTGTTGTGTGGTTTATGGATATCCTCTGCATGAGGAAAATACTTATATTTTTGATATGCCCATGGTTGGGCTAGATATTTTGTTGGGTCGGGATGGTTTTTGCAATACTGCCAAGCTTGGGCAGTTTTTATTTTGGATATTTTGATGGGTGATTGATACTCTACATATATGTTTGCTGCTATGTCTCTCTACTCTCAATTATGCGTCAAATTCTGTGAAATGTTGGTATAAATTGTGATTGTCTTCTCTTGCATATTCCTTAACAATTGAGAATTGGTTTGTGATTTCTGTAGTTTAAAGCTATACTACTATTTTCTGCTAAAATCACAACTCTCCTTTGACCTGGTATGCGTGAATTGTTTCCATGCAAATAGATATGTCGTTCTCTGTTATACATCTATCTCTTACTGATTATGCATTTTCGAGATGTATCTGGTATGCATTAAACTATCTGGATCTCTATTGATTCTCCCCTCTCCTTATGCTACAACTTCTGTCAACTTGTATTGCTATACTGTCATTTGCCAATGACTGACAAAAAGGGGGAGAACAATCCCACCATTGGAAGAAAATTATGTGTGTCTGTGTATGAATGGTGATGCAGGTGTAAGGGGTAGCAGCTGCAGGAAGATAGGGGGAGCAGCTACCACTGAATGATATAGTCGTGTGTGTGAACTCAATAGCATATTTGTAAAATTATATGAAGTTCATGTACACACAATTTAGGGTGTTGGTATAGATGTTGTTCTAGGATTTTAGGTGTTTTGTCACGTAATTGACAAAGGGGGAGATTGAAAGTGCCCTGGTTTGTCAATTAGCGTGAGTGTTAAGTCAGCCAGACAAGTGAGCCCCATAGGAAGATCATTCAAGCATCTGCCTCAACAGGATGTGTGCCCGAACTCATTAAAAGGTAAACTTAGCCTCACATCCCATGACCCAAAACACCAGGTATATAAAACCCTTAAAAAATGGATAAAACAACTTAAGTTTAAGGTGTGAAAACTGTTTTACAAAATCAGGAAAATCTCTAAGTTTTTTGCCTTTGTCGATTTATCGATAAGTAGTTCGATGAAATCAAACTCTGTTATCGATGTCCTCGAAACTCACTCGATGTTATCGAAATGAGGACTTCAGATGTCCAGCAACCACAATGAATCCTGGACTAAATTATCGATGAATCGATGGGAGGTTCGATATCATCGACTTTCGAATCTCGATTTCATCAAGACGGCTCGACAAAATCGACATCTGATCAGTATGTGTCCAAAATGCAGTTAAGGAAAGTCATGTGATTTTCGATATCTCAAAGAGAGCCTCGATGTAACGACCCGACTTTTCAGGACCCGAGTATCTGATCCGTTTCCCAAAAACCTAAGTGTTAACTTATAAAGAGCAAAATCCCATATATAATTTTTTTTCTTCATCGGAGTTAACAGATAAGTGTAGAGTGGACAAGTCAGCATAAAGGAAAAATTGTATTTACATTTAGAATATACAAGAGGTTGTCCATAATGACTTATACAAACCAATGTCTCAACATTAACAAATATAAGATTTACATACATGAGAAATATAAAAGAAAATATATAAACGAAAGCTGCAAGATCGCACAGCTTCTTTGACAGGTACAACCATGCATTCTTGACCATCATAACGGCTCCTCATCAGTTTGAACTTGCATATCACTTAAGCCACCTGTACTACCTGTATGGTTGTATATTTGATGGATGAGTGGTCAACTTAGTATGAATTCCCCTCAAGATTACACACCACCTCATTAGGTAAGGATAGTTATAAAACAAAGCATACAAAACAATACATGATGCAGGTCTTATTAGATGCATGGATGTGTGAATGCAGTCATCATCCCGGGGATGCACATCAGTGCCATAGTTGGGCTCGTCACCCATGCAATCATCGACCTGGAAAAAACATCCAGTCAGACAGAGACTAGTCATCAACGAAAGCATACTAAGTGCAGTATAACGACTGCCTTACGTACATCACGTATGATAGCAATAGATACTGGTCTGTGCCATGTATGCATGATTAGCCAACCCGTTATTAGTCCAATTACAACCAGCTAATTTAAATAAGTTCAAAGGTCACTACGGGGGCTTGTCACCAGCGTAGGCTGATAGCTCGGGCATAGGTCCCATACCACCATCCCTAGCTCATGAGACTACCATCTTAGGATGTTTAATGGAAACCCGTCAACTAGTGGCCAATCATATTACAGTATATGGGGCTTACTATCGCATGGTTGCATGATATAAAACATCAAGCCCATATAGAGAAAATACCAGATCAAAGCCATATAGGACGATATCGAAACAAGCCACATAGGACAATTATCTAAATAGGCCACAGAGGGCGAGTATTAAAACCATGCGATAAAAGACCAACCTTGAAAACCATTAGACACAATAACCTTAGATGGTAGGCCTACATCAGTGGTCAATTTGAACCACCATCCAATAACCACTAAGCCAAAGGTCCATTTCAATCACAACCAGTCAGGTTACATCCCAAGTATGGGTGTACATCTATAGGTGAGGATTTTCCACTGATGTACCAGTTTAAGTTCCATATGCAATCCACAAACAATCCACTAGCATAAATAAATATGCAGGATAAACATTAAGCATGTAATGTAGAAATTCAATTCCAACAATTAACACGTGTGACTATGAAATGGAGATATCAGTTATAAATTAAAATAAAGACTATAACTTAAGCTAATGGGAAAATGGAAAGTTCAAGGGGAAGAATCATCACCTTATTTGTCGACTCACCTTCTAATGTCATTAGGAAGTGCACACGCCCTTAGACTTGGACCCTACCACAAATTATAAATTTGCATGGTTAAATAAGGGTTCTACATGACCATCTATCATCTAGAGTTATACAACCTAGGGTTTGGATTACCTTTAGGGTTTTAATATAGGATTAGGGCTTTATCCTAGGGTTTAATCCTAACCTTAGATTCTAGGATTTGGATCCTAATATTTATTATTATTATTACCATTAATACTGTGCAATGGGTCAGATAATATTCCTAATGGGAGTATTAATCCATCAATATGAATAATGGTGGTTCATAAGTTCAAATACCAACATTATTTAATCTTCTTATAATGACTAATAATCTATTAAATAATACAAGTAATAGCAACAGGATATTTACCAATGATAATATAATAAGGGCTACTACTAATAATTAAGTATTATACTAATTTCATAAGGAAAATGATGAATATTTTCAAATGCTATTAGTCACAACTATCAATAATCTAGCCATGATAATAGGTACTATGACCTTTCATGAATTATGAAATCCTATAATTAGCCCGAACCTAACACACTATCTACGTTTAGGGTGTTGACCTATAGTTTATACTACTTAGGATTTAGGTCTAGGCTAGATTTTTTAGATTTAGTTCGAGGAGTTAAATTAGAATGTTTGTGTAGTTTAAACACAATGCAACAATAGGGTTAATTACCATTTAACGTTAATGATATAATTATATTTGTGACCATGGTAATAATAAGTATTACAAGGGTAACAAAATAGTAAAATCTATTATTAATGGTAACATTTTTTCCCAGTGATGGATGCCATACTAGTATCATTAATAGTAGTTTCATCTACAATAACTAATATTAGCGTATACAGTGTACTGATGGCTATTCATGCTTACTAATTGTCATTTTCATGGTAATGAAACTAATGGTAATGCAAGAAAATCTAATGTGGGAAGAGAGAGTTGACTCACATTAGTCAGGACTCGGCGATTTGACTCGATGGGTTGACTCGATTTAGAGCCGATCGAGTTGATCCTTGTTCTCCCTTTCTTCTTCTTTTTATTTCTTCTCTTTATTTTCTTCTTCTCTCTCTTCCCCGAGGTGATCTGGACCGAACCAGTCCTACCCAGAATTTGAACTGAGTTAGCGACTCGTCCCGAGTTCGTGAGTTAACTTGGCAGCGGGTTGAGTTCCTAAGCTCATCCCAAACACCCTCAGTCCTCTCTTCTCTTCCTCCCTCTCTTTCTCTCTCTCTCTCTCTCTCTCTCTCTCTCTCTCTCTCTCTTCCTTCAACTAAGGCCAGCTGGGCACGTCTAGGTCCATACTCAACTGAGTCTGGACTCAGCTTAGCGACTTAGCTCGGTTTGAGCTCGACCCGACAACCCTCGTTCCCTCTTCTTCCTTCTTTCTCCTTTTTTTTTTCTTTTCTCTCTTCCTCAATCAGAAAATGGTCTGGACTTGATCAGTCCCATCCCTAGCTCAGACCCAACTCGGTCCAACTTGACAGACTCCGATTGAGTCTTGGTGCAGCTGCACCACGTCAACCCTCTCTCTATTTCTCTCTCTCTCTCTCTCTCTCTCTCTCTCTCTCTCTCTCTCTCCCCCCTTTTCTTTCTTCTTTCCCTTAAATGCAGCACCTAGCAGGCTTGCTGGCGTAGCTCGGTTCGGGCCGATCCGGTGTGGTACAACACGACAACAACTACTAGTCCCTGCTTCTCAACAGCCGCCAGCCCCTGCTTCTCCATTCTTCTACTTTCTTCCTTTCTTCCTTCTTCTCCTCCATTCTCCTCATTGTCTCTCCTTCTCTTTCTTCCAACTTCTTTCTTCTAGCTTGGAAAGTCCAGCTATGGATGTCCGACTCGAACAGACCCGGTCTGATCGCACCCCCTGTTCACTCTCTCTCTGTTTTTCTCAAATGCGACAGGCATTTCCAGTGCGGCCGCTACACGGAATAGGATAAACACTTGTTTGCTCTGTTCTTCCTCCTCTTATGTCATCACCTAACCTCTCAGGTCCATTGGATGACAAACAAAGGGCTTGGATCGCCCTGCTTTGCAATGTCCTTTACCTGCAGTCGGTAATACAAAACCGCCCACGGTTTTGATTTTTTTTTTTTTCGCTACAACTGAAAACCCCAAACCATGTGCATCGGACGGAGGAGACTATTTTAAATGGACGGCTGAGATCAGCCAAAGACCCGTCACGCGGATCATCCTCCTGGCAGACAGAAATGGAAATGGGAATTTTTTCTATTTTTGGAAATGCCGCACGCGGCTCTATTTGGGCCCAGTTTGTGCACGTGCGTGTGTGCACGAGCACGTACAGACGACATGGGTTAATTCAGACGGAACTTCCCTATCAGATGAACGGTTTGGATCAGCCCGAAGTGGCCCACCTCGGTCCACTAGTTTGATTTTGGGGCAGGTGGAAGCACAACTTCGTTTTTGTGCCAACCCATTTCAGCTGGAATCGTGCACATCCTCGTGGGCCTCAGCGTAGAAAAAGTGTTAGGTTTTGGTAAGGGTCACGCCCTGAATACGATGGATGGTTCAGATCATCCATGGGATCATGGTGGGCCATAAATCCACCCAACTAGGGTCAGTCCATTTGAAATGGACGTTGACAGAAGCAGAAGTAAAAGAAGGAGGTTTCCTTCTTTGAAAATCTCGGTCAGACTCGGGTTAACCATGCGGTGTCATCCAATGCACCACGAGTGCACTGTCCTTGCTGCACACGTGCACCACCGTGGGGTCCATCATGATGCTCGTGGGAAATCCACTCCGTCCATGATGCCCTATGGGACTAAATGGGTCCCATGACCAAAGATCAGGCATTCCTGAGTCTTAGGTGGGCCTTATTTGATGATTTTCATTCCATATGATGATACCCGTCCGTTCAATGGTAGGATTATGTCCAACTTTGATCACTAGTGATCCTCGGGGCTCCCCACCTAGTTTAGAGAGAGCATGATGATTCATTTGCTTGTTTAGGATGTGATTAAATCCTATCATGGGTCCTTGTGTTTGGTTGATGGCCACAGAAAATCCAACGGCCAGATTTAAAATTTGTGGGGCCCACCATAATGTATTTTCCACATCCACCCCATCTATTCTCCTGAAAGGGCCCAATCAAAGTCCTTGATCAGGTCAAGTGGGTCCAAAGCTTGGTGGGCCATACCAAGCGATCTTGGCTTTCTTTTGTTGACTTTTATCATTCTAATGGTAGGATTGATTTCAATCCACACTCCAATGATAAAAAGGGGTCCTAGAAATTTGTTGAATGGTCGGGATACTTTATGGTCCACTATGGATGGTCAATTGGCCAAGCTTGCGATTTAATAGGCTCATAATCTAAACCATTAGATGATCTCGAGATTTAATGGACGGTTTTAAGGTCTAACAGCTAACTTGTTTTAAATCGTCGATCAATGGCCTTGGATCAGTTCATGCAACTGATTACTTTAATGATATCGGGTCCCAAAAGTAATTACACAAAGTCTAATGCTAAACCTTGATTTGAATAGCCAACGGTGTTCACTAACGGTCACAAATTTAACGATCATGACATTCCATGGTTTACAAAAGATGACTCGATGGTCGATATTTCGGTTGCACAGGTGTGTAATCTAAACCTGTGATTGCTCTTATAATCGTATGGTTGGATAGTTAATGATCATGGCATAAGTCGAACAATTAGTGGGTTGTCTGTCTAAGGCTTGTGATAACTAACGTGAAATTCAATTGTCTAGCAAGGTTATTAAAGTCCTAATTTAGGCTCCTCTGATGACCCGATAATCTATCTTGAAAATGGACGGCTTGATTGGTGTTTATACCATATTAGCTTTACATCCAATCACCCGAGTACTAAAAGTACGGGGTGTTATACTCGATATCCTCGAAATTCAAACCTCAATGATATCGACGACCTTTGATGATATCGGATTGGGACACAAATCTGACTAGCAAGCTTTCAGGTAAATTCTTTTCAAGTATCGAGGATCACTCGATAACATTGATATTCAAATATCCATCATATCGAGACCAGGTCGATGTCATCGAAACAGGACACAAACTATCTAGCAAGCTTATAAGAAAATTCCTTGAAAAGATCAATGAATCGAAACTGTTATCGATATCATCGACATTCAAAATCAGATGATATTGAGGGATGCTCGATCATATCAATACCTGTTAAGTTTCATAGGTAAGTCTGCTCTCATGTTTTCAAATGTCGAGGAATCGAACCATGCGTCGATGAAATCGGAGTTCAAAATTCGATGACGTCAAAACATGTTCGATATCTTCGACCAGTTGGCAAAAAGGTTCAAAAGTGTTTGACAGATTGAGTTAGTGTCATTGAGCGGCCATTCAATGTTATCGAGAGTATACGTTCGATGCTATCGAAGCCTGCTCAATGATATCGAACTTTGTCAAAAAATATGACTGTTTATTTCCGTTGGAACTTTTTGCCTATTTAATGAGAACTTGCCTGAGGTTGTTTGTACAGAAAATAGATAGAGCTTTTGAGTGTTTAATCCAGATCACCTACCCTAAGCCTTTTTTCTCTCATGGGAGTTCATTCCTCAATCCACCCTCATCATTGATATTCAATAGAGTGGATTGGTGAATGAACTTTCGCATTCAAGGATCCTCCAGCTACCACCTTAATGGCAAATCAATGAGCTAGGATACCTTGAATGCATATATGCTTGGAATCACTCTGTTTCTAATATAGGAAAATATTTAATAGAGTAGGATTCCAATATAACCATGACCTAACCCGTCGCCTTACATTGGAGCATCATAATTATTACGGATCAAGGGAGTTGAAGATTCTTCATCATCAAAGGAGTAGATCTTCATCAACGTGCTTAATGGGGCTCATCTACTTATCTGTACATTACTAGAGTCCAGAGACCTTGCTTATCATTCATTTGTGTAGGATTGAGTCACAAGCGATTCTCACCCCTTTCAAGTCCTCATAGGAGGCCTCCGACGGGAGAGTACGTGTGGGTGTTGTGTGTTGACCCTTGCTCATGGGAACATAAACTTGAGGTTCTTTGTGTGGATCCTTGGCATGTGTGGCCTAAAACCTAGGTGTTGTGTATTGACCTTTACTCTTGTGTAGGGCATAAACTCTAGGTTCCTTGTGTGGATCCTTGGCCTATGTGGCCTACAATCTGGGTGCTGTGTGTTGACCCTTACTCCTGTGTGGGGCATAAACTTGTGTCTCGTGGAGACATGTTAGGTACCTTGTGTAGGTCCTAGAGTCAACCTTGTGTAGGTTGTACTGGTTTGAGGTGAACCTGATTTGAAACCTCCATTAGTGAGATCCAGTACACTCAAAGGGTTGAGTGCGTTCACCGGAAGTGGAGTAGACAGATAGTCGAACCACTATAAAAACGACGGTGTTTGGGATTGCTATTTACTCTTAATACTTGTGTGATTTCTCTGAATGTTCTCATAATGCATATAACTAATTAGAATCACATCTCACACACAGTCATATCCATCATGAACTAAGTTCTACATCTTATTTATGTTTTGAATAGTCTTATGATTGGATCCTTTATTTGGCTTGGAAGCCATTAAAGTTACATTGAAGAAATCTTGCTATTTGCATATTAATTCAGGATAGGGTTGATAGGTTTTAAATCATCATAAAATTTAAAAAGTCCTATTCACCCCCCTCTAGGACATCTTGGCATATTCTCACTTCAAGTAAAGCGGTCTTACCACAATTTCAAATATTTCAATTGTAGGAAAAATCGTTTATCCTCATTTTAGAATCCACCTCTTTCAATCAACAAAGTTGGTCATCCTATAAAGGTGAGTTAACCGTATATCCCCTAATTTGAACATCAATTATAGTTTAAATGGGATTATTAAGCCCTCTCTGATTTGAATGTAGGATGTCCAAATTCTCAATGCAAGTCTAGCTTGGAACCTAGTTTGAGTGCACTTTTGGGTCATCTCAAATTAGTAAGGTAAAGGACCTCTAGAACCATTCAATTAGGCTTTTCATAGACAAATATATGTTAAATGACTGATTTGAATGTGGGAAGTGCATTTCCCAATTTTTCATATTTTAATCCATAACCATTGGAGTACATTCGAATCCATTAAATCCTAACCATTCATATATGGTATTTTAGGCTAGAATGGGCATTTAGTGATCCTTAGTGATCTCTAACCAAGAAAGGAATGAATCTATATCTTAAGGTGAGGATTACCTTCAAGATTTTCTACATCATGATAATTATCTTAGTTCATTTATTTCATTAATTGCTTAATTTAATATTCAGTCAAAATGATGAAGAATGTTAGTTTATACTTAAGTGAATTCTTCATAAATGATTGGTCGTTGTATTTATATTCAAGTATCTAAACATCCTATGGATCGCAAATAACTCTATCCTAGTTTAAATAAAACATCTTATATGAATAAGTGCTATTGACATTGTACGTGACTTGTTTTACCACTTGTGTTTACTTTATGGTGTATTTAAAGGCCCTCAAATTAGTGGCCATTTGTGTAGGGACTTACCATCTTATGGACTATTTGTTGCCTAAGTGGCTTTTGGGGTAACCCCTTTTTATCAGATCCTTAGGATGACTGTTTGTCCTATACAGCTTGATGGAATATTTACCCTATGTGTCTTTAATAGATCGTCTTCATATAACCTTGCGATGGTATGTTTCACTTATAGAACTATAATTGGCCACAAGTTGAGTAGGTTATCTTTAAACATCCTATTTGTTAGTCTCATGAGGCATGGATGGTGGAATGAGACACTATGCCTGAGCTGTTGACCTACGCTGGGTGAAAACCCCCTATAGTGACCTTTGAGCTTCCATAAAATGGTTGTTTGAAATTGTGGTTGGACCAATCCTACATTTTCATGGCCTATGAACTTTACCGGGTGGTCGATATAAGACGCAGGGTTTTCTTGGGTCACTACAGGCTGTACCGTGGAGTATTTTACCTAGTGACCTTAAGTTTTCGTTGCATGCATTCGACTATCATGGGCATCCTTTTCGCATGGACTTTTCCAGGTGTCTAGTCTTCCTTGGACGTGTCATAGTATACTCTTCCAGGAAGTTAGGCCACCTTGGGTGTCCTCGTTGCATAGTCTTTTTTGGGCGGCTAGATCTCCTTGGGTGTACCTTTGAGTACTTTTCCAGGTGGCTAGTTCTCCTTGGGTGACCTTTTATCAGATGGATGTGCATCCCTAGGTTTGTGAGCATGTGCATGCATTCATGCATTTAAACAAGATTATCTTTGTGGAATTTATCCGATGAATGTGTATCTACTGAACCTTGTTTGATTTCTATGATGATCATTGTGAAATATTTGTTATACACTGTTCTTGATAATTATGCTTAATTATCTTGATGATATGATAAATCTTGGGGGTTATACCTCACCGGGATAGCCATTGACGCTATCAAACCGTATCCAGTGTGCATGAGACGTAGATGATGCGTATGAAGAGTATGAGAACCTAAATGATCTTGCCGCTCTCCATTTCAGATTTGCTTCATGTTTAGTTTATGCTTTCATTATATTAAGACTTGAGACACTGTGTTATATAAGTTTTCGGGTAACCACTTAAAATCTTGGTTATGTATACTCAGGTTTTTCGAAAATGAGTAGTGTACTCGGGTTTCAAGAACCGGGGTGTTACAGAAGAATAGGTAAATTGAAGTGCCTTAGTCAACCTAGCTTTAGATCCAAAACAACCTAATCTCTAGATGATTATAGTTTAATAGGTAAACCTTTGATTGATTATCGTATAGTCTCAAGAGCCCAATTATAATATGCTTAGATAGGTTTTAGAGGTTCCGAGCTGCTGGAATTCAAACTGCCCAAACCAACAGACTCATAGGTATTGTCGAGCGTAGCTCAATCAATCAGTGGCTTGGTCGATTAATTGATGGCACTAGTCTGATCGATCGATGTTCACCAGAAATATCCAACAAACAAATTACATATATCTAAAATTTCTTGATCATACAGATAGAGACCTCCGATTAGTCTTGATTGAATCCTTGATCAATTGAAAGATCCTATTCGATCAGTCAAAGATGGCTTAAATCATTTAACAAGGTTTCCAAGAAAATGCTGGAATTGCTTGTTCAATTGAAGTATCGCTCGATCAATCGAATGTGTCATTTTTTATTTATTTTTTTTTTTTTTAAAAAAAAAAATCATTCGAACTTGGTTCCTTTTTAAAGGCCGTACAAACCTTAGGCATGATGATGTGTTTTTAGTACAATTAAACCTTAGGTGATTCCCCACTTATATCCCTCATCCTATAACTCTTATCTTATGAGATTCAAATCATCTCCCTTGAGATTACCACTCTAATGAGGATTCCACCATTATTTAGAGATTAGATAATAAACCTATTCGTATATTCATATTTAAATCCTCTCGAAGACCCATCTAGGTGAATCCCCTTTGAAAATCAACTATCCATTAGTTGAAAGAGATTTCACCATCGTCCCACCACTTGGTCACCTCATATGTAAGGCCCGTATCCTAGTTCGTACCGTTCCTTAGACCTTCGCGACCCTCCCTGTCGAATTCCGGCAACCCGTGACCTGTAGATAGCATTTACGCGCGACCTTAAGTCGCATCCTGTAGATCTAAGTCAACTCAACTCGAAACTTGTACCTAGCGACGGCGCCATCACCACGGTTTTAGCGCCGCATCTCACGCTCCTATGCGATACCTAGGCTAAGAGATGTGGGCCCGTGCATATCTCGAGGAAACGCCGCGTGTTGTGAATTCTGAGAGAATCCTACTGTCTATCACATCAATCTATCAAGTACAACCCATCACTCACCCATATACCTCTCTTCACTAAGTCAAATAAACCCATACTTATCCCATCCCTTTCTTACCAACAAGTCAAGGCAACCCATACCCCATGCCACCTCATGCCCCCAAAAGTCAATAAATCCTATACCCTCCATGTCACCTCCTCTTACAACATCCTCTCTCCCTCTCAATCTCTCTACCATTTTCCAAGCAACCAAGAGAGGACCGTCCAAGCATTTTCAAGGAGAACCAAGTGTGTGGCCCACTTCCTACCCCTAAACTCTCATCTTCACCCTTTAATCTTCATCATCCTCCATCAAAGAAGAAGCTAAGGAGCTTAGTATCCCAAGGAGCCAAGAAGAAGTGTAATCGGTGGGTGTTTATAGGACTAGAGTAGTGATTTTGATGATGGGCCAAGTGGGGCCTACCGATTAATGGTATGGATCTCACTTTGGACCCTAGGTATGGCTGATGGCCCACCATGATTCATATGTTCATCCCATGATGGGGCCATTTTTCATGGACCCCATCATGATGTTTATTTACCCATTGTATGAAGGTCATCTAGACCTTGCATTTTTTGTGGAAAAGGGATCTCCACCGTTGATTTTGGTTGGTAGGCCGACGTGTAATGGGACCCACTTAATGTATGTTTTGTAATGCATGGAAGGGAGGGCTCATAGTGGCGGAGCCCTCCATTGTACATCTCTCTCTCTCCCTCTCTCTCTCTCTCCCCTGATTGTATGGCCCACCTATGATGTATGTATTTTTATCCATGCCGTCCACCAAGTGGGACACACCCGCTGTCCAACTGGGGCCCACCTTGCTGTCCACTTGCTGCCCATTTTGGGCAGACCCTGTTGAAGGGAAAACGCAAATATCAGTTTGATCCTAACCAGGTGGGCCACGTGTGCGTGGGACCCACTAGATGTTAGAGTTCCATCCAAGCCGTCCGTCCATGGGACGTCTAGCAGGCCTGGACGACAATGGAAAAACAGAGATCAGCTTGATACAAGCTGGTGGGCCACATGCATGGACCCACTAGATGTAAGCCAGTCCGTCCAGACCATGGGACGTGGACCCCACCTTGATGAATGTGTTGCATCCATACCGTCCAACGATATGGACGTGGGGCCCACCAGATATATGTGTTGTATATTCACCCCGTCCACCATCTGGGACGAGGGAACCCTAGCACGTGTGGTGTCCACACCGTCCAGTAGATGGGACAGTGGGACCCACACGTGATACATGTATTTTATATCCACACCGTCCAGTGGTCTGGACAGTGGGGACCATCTCAATGTTTGTGTTTTAAATCCACGTCGTCCCGTCCGTTTGCAGGGTCACCTGCTGTACATGCAAGGCCCACCTGTCGTATGTGCAGGGCTCGCCTGTGATATGTGAGGCTCAAAGTAATGTAAATAAGGCCCATGTGGTGAGACCCATGGGATGTGGCCCATTGTGATGTATGTGAGGCCCATGGGATGTGGCCCATTGTGATGTGCCTGAGGCCCTTTTGTGAGGCCCATTATGATGTGTATGAGGCCCTTATGATGAGGCCCATTATGATGTATGTGAGGCCAATGTGTGAGGTCCAATGTGATGTATGTGAGGCTGATCTGTGAGGCCCAATGTGATGTATGTGAGGTTCGTGAGTGAGGCCCAATGTGATGTATATGTGAGGCCCTTGTATGAGGCCCAATGTTTGTGAGGCTCTTGTGTGAGGCCCAATGTGATGCATGTGAGGCCCAATTGAGTTATGTGAGTCCACCATGATGTATGTGATGATGCCCATTCATCTCCTAGTTAGCATGAGGACCATGGACCCCCATTATAGGGTAGGTTCTAAATGGACCATGCCTTGGGAGCAATGATGGTTAAATGTCCACATTGTAAGAGCAATGGTAGTTAAATGTCCACCTTGTAACCCTCCCTAAGGCCTATTATTAGGCCCATTCTCATCAATTTGGGCCCCCATAGTGTTACCGATCTAGTCTTAGTGGGCTAACACAAACCGTTGGGCCCCCACTATTGATTATGCTTCCACCATGCCTTATAGACTTGTCCAAGTCATAGAGCCCACCTTGTGCTATTTGGCCCTTAGGAAACCCAAATTACTACGTGATGGAATGGGTGAGGAAGCCCACTCCTTATTACTTGATATGAGTATGCCGTCTAGGCCCATCCTTGTTATGAGAAGAGTACATCATCATATAACATGCTTAGTATAACTTCATGATATATGCCCATACGCATCATATGTATGCTTGATATGAGGAGTGACTGATCATAGCATATGCCATTGGGCAGATTATTTATGGGACTCCTTGATAGATGGAATTGCTCCATATGAGCGTGCGGTACGCACAGGATTGATGCATGACTGGATAGTGTGACTCATGCATCTTGCATTGTGCGATATGATTACTGTATGCCCTAATAATATCAGGGTTGTGGCCTCCGCTGGCATAGCGTGAATGGTAGGATTAGATACCAAAAATACTTGTTACTAGTATTTGGGGCGCCATAGATGTCCCAGGGTGCAAGTTCCCAAACCCTTATGGTACCAGGAGGATGCTCCAATGTTTAGATCGAGTGGATGCATGAGCGCATGAGGGCTAAATACTAGTTGGTCGTGTCTCCCACTGTGTCGTGGTCGGTTGGAAGGGGGTGTAGCCTTACCCGCCTGAGTGAGGGGGTAATGATTAGGTAGAGACTGACCCAACTAGTGGAATGGGTCCACTATGGATGAGACGGACTCGATATTGGCAGGCGGATAGTGAGGTCTCTTCAACTTACCTAGTTGCGCGCTTAATGGGCCGGCAAGTTGGTGTTGGGTGTACTAGACTCTGGTGATATTTCAGAGATGAGCTGTATTGTTATGTGAATTTAGATGAGGACTGACATTCTTGCGTTGCATCTCATATATGACATTTGACTATGTAGGCCTTGCATCACATGGCCTTAGTATGGCCGATAGCATTCATGCCTTGCTCGCATAGCCTTGGTATGGCTGATAGCATTCATGTCTTGCATCGCATAGCCTTGGTATGGCTGATAGCATTCATGGACTTACTAGCATATTTTTGCATTGCTTTGATATTGCATACTTGACACTTACCTTACGCACACACTTACACCACCCTCTAAGCTTTCTATAAGCTTATACATGATCATTGCGTGCAGGTGATGCTAGGACGCCGTAGCAGCATTGAGATTGGAGCATGCAACTATCTTCTGGAGCTTTTGATATTGATATTGTATTTCTCTTATGCATTGTACTTAAAGTTTTTTATTATAGTGGATATGTGGTGATGTTTCTGGTTGTTATTGTTATGGGTTATGCTTATGGTTATGCTTCTTATGAGATAAATGTATGTTGGAAATCCTCCTTGTAGGATCCTAAGATCGGAACCTGGTATATGAGTGCCAGGAGCTGAGAATGGGGTATTACGGAGGCTGTCGGCCCCATATTGGCAATTGAGAATTTTGTGAGCCCGGTTTCTGAGTCTAGGGCGTGACAGAAGTTGGTATCAGAGCATAACTTGGGAATAACCTAGAACAACATCACATGTTTACTATAAGCTTAGCACAATTAGGTCTCGAGTGCGTAACCTTCTGGTTTAGTTCCCTAAAATCTGAGCCTTCGAGGGTTCTCAAGGCTGATAGGCGCGTCTTTTCTATATACCATGCCGCCTTTGTTCTTTACAGTAGCCAGCAACTTGGCTCGACGCACCTAGATGCAATAGACTTACCCCACGACTCGGGTGGGTCGAGTTAGATCAGTATAACGAGCAATAACATCCACTCGTCTCCCTCTGATTCTCTTCTGGAATTCCAGCAAGGACTGGAGTGTACCCACACTAGCTCAACCCGACCAGCTTGGATTGAACTTGAACTTAGTGAGTCGAGTTCCTGGACCCGACAACGAAGTGCAGTGTGACCCATGCTCGCACTCACACACATGCACTCTCTCTCTCTCTCTGTTTCTTCTTCTATTTCCTCCTCTCTTCTCTTTTCTTTCTTCAAAGACCTTCACGAAGTCTGGACTCGAGCAGACTCAACCCATAGCTCAGACGAGTCGGTCATGATGGTGCAGTGCAACAGCCGGGCCACTTCGTCTTTTTCTTTCTTCTTTCTTTCTTTCTTTCTCCTTCTCTCTTTTCCAACCTTTTATCTTCCTTTCTACCATGTGTTGCAAGCTTAAGACTCAGTTCAACTGAGCCCGAGCGAGTCAGCGATTCGGTGAAGAGGACATGCCGTCAATGGCGGAATCTCACCCACATGGTTTTCCTTCAATTTGGTGCTTATGGGCGGCTAGGATAGATGCAAGGGTGCTTGTGGAATGAAGATTTTGAAGGTTGAAGGAGGTTTGGGTAGTGGTTTTGCTGGTAGGAGGAAAACGTCCGATTCTCTCTCTCCCTCTCTCTCTCTCCTTCTTTTATAAAAAAAACTAGCTTTGGAGGGCTAGGATTATACCTCACGGACGACTGAGATGGAGGGAGAGAGACTCACGCGGATTGCCAACCTGGTAGGGAGATAGTTTCCTTTTTCAGAAATGGTGTGTTTGTAGGCTCTCCTTACGTCGAGAATCGTGTGCCCACGCGTACTGGAAAACTTGTTGTAATAGTTGGGTTTTGGTCGAGCCCACTGTATGAATTCGATGGATGATTCGGATCATGAAGGTGGGACCAGATGGTAGGCCGTGATTAAGAAATCTTGGAAGTCTGTCCGTCCGCTGCCAAAAACCAAAGACAGAGAGAGAAATCTCTCTTTTTTGAGAAATTTTGGGTCAGAGGCGTTTGACCGAGCCCCCTAGCTCAGTGCACAGCGGGAGTACATGCCCTATACACATGCACCGTGTGCATGGGGTCCACCGTGATGATTTTAGTGAAATCCACTCCGTCTATTATGCTTCATGGCTTTATTGGGCCATCTTGACTGGAGATGTGACAGATCCAATGCTTAGGTGGGTCATGCTCTTCAATTCCTAGTTCTAATGGTGGATTTCCATCGATCAAATGGTTGAATCATTTTGAATTTAAATTTCAGTGGTTAAAATGGTCTTGGGGACCGCTGAGTTGAGAATCTGTGGCTGAGTTGGTGAATAGATGACCTAATATGCCTTTAGAACATTGAATATTATTATTACAATATTATTTCTATCATTTATATATATTATCATTATCTTATTTTATTTTCCTCTAAGTTATTGTTGTGGGTCATGTTTATTTATCCATCCACTCAGCTAGAGCTTGGATAAAAGTAAATAAATAAATAAATCATTTTGTAAGTGGGCCATGGTTTAAGTCAACGGTTAGATATAAAAATCAATGTCCCGAATATTGAAAGTAAGTGGTGGGTCACCCTACGGGAAATTGGGAACCAAATGGATGGTTTGATCCATCTATCAAAGTGACTGAGACGTCTCTGAAGCTATGATTGATTATTTTGGAAATCAATAAGATGGATGGCTTGTACCCCCAATGATTGTTGTACTAAACGGTTGAGATTGATGATTTGAGGATCACTTGATGTTGATGCGTAAGGAAAGCTACGTGTGTTTCCATAATACCCGAGTACTGGAAAGTACGGGGTGTTACACCTTACCCGCTCGAGTGACGGGGCAATGACTAGGCTGAGTTTGACCCAGCTTGAGGAATGGGTCCGCTATCGACGAGCCGAATCTGATATTGGCAGGCGGATAGTGAGGTCTCTTCCAGTTACCAAGTTGCACGCTTAGATGGGGTGACAGCTGGTGTTGAGTGTACTAGACCCCAGTGATATTTTAGAGATGAGTTGTATTGTTATGTGGATTCAGATGAGGATTGGCATGCTTGCGTTGCATCTCACATATGACATTTGGCTACGTAGGCCTTACATCGCATGGCCTTGGTATGGCCGATAGCATTCATGCCTTGCATCGCATAACCTTGGTATGGCCAATAACATTCATGCCTTACATCGTATAGCCTTGGTACGATTGATAGTATTCATGGACTTACCAACATGTTTTCGCATTGCTCTGATATTACATACTTGGCACTTACCTTGTACACACACTTACACCACCCTTTAAGCTTTCTATAAGCTTATACACAATCATTGCATGTAGGTGACATTAGGACACTACAGCAGCATTGAGATTGGAGCGTGCAACTGTCTTTTGAGGCTTTTGATATTGATATTTTATTTCCCTTATGCATTGTACTTAAAGTTTTTTATTATAGTGGATATGTGGTGATGTTTCTAGTTGTTGTTGTGGGTTATGCTTATGGTTATGCTTTTTATGAGATAAATGTACATTGGAAATCCTCCTTATAGGATCCCAGGATCGGAACCTGGTATGTGGGTGCTAGGAGCCGAGAATGGGGTATTACAGAGGCTGTCGGCGCCGGATTCGGCGATCGAAAATTTTGTGAGTCTGGTTTCCGAGTTTTGGGCATGACATCATTAGGGCATCATATGTAAGACAATTGATTGTAAGAGCTAAAGCATTGTCATCAACGATCGAGGGAGGAATTGAGAAGCTTATTAAAACATGGGAGAGCATTGACCAAGCATCTCAAGGAAGACACATCAAATGGGCTTAATCCGATAAATAAATTGTTAATTATAAAGTCCATACACACTTTTTTATTGTGTAAGATTGAGTGTAGAGTTTGTGACCAAACTCGACTAGGTTCTTGTGTAGGATCTACTCTTGTATAAGGCCGAATTCATCGGACACAGGTGTATACATGTTAGTCTCCATGTAACACCTCGGATTTTTGCCAACTTGGAATTAGACGTCCTTAGGCGATGGGTCGATCCTAACACGTTATTAACTTGTCAGAACTGAATCTCGCAGTCTAAAATCGCTCCTTAACCCATTTCCTTCACAAATCCAACCCTTCACTACTTTGTTCTTTCAATTTTTCAAAGCACTTTCGCCCTAGCCACTATCTTAAACTAGCGAAGTAGTATAACTTGGATCACTTTAGATACAAACTACAAAGGACTAAGTACCACCTCAGACAAAAATCACGTAGGACTAAATCCTTTAGAAATGAGACAAAGTAACTAAGTGCGAAACCAGGTTAGCTACGAAATCCGTTTGAATCGCTTTAAATACGATCTATAAGACCCAAAACTTGTAGAATCATTGGTGCTAGGTTACCCTAAAACCTAGGATCAATCTCATTACCCGGTTGCTTACGGGAGCATCTCGAAACTCCGTATCAAATCTGGACCGCACGTCGGAAGTCCGAATAACTCGAAGTTAAGGAATTAGGACCGCCTCGTTGGGCTTGACAACCATCTTGGAAATCAAGTCCAGACAATGTCCCACGGCCATTCGATCCCGTCCGGAGCGAGGGAGTGTGAAAACCACTATTTCCTTTACAAAATAAATATCTTGAATAGTGATCTGGCACCATTGTTTGCTGATCAGTATTAAGCAACAGCATCGTCGCCGAATCGACCAAATTACACCCTCGGATCAGGAGAAATTTCATACACATTTACATGTACTCGGAATCTCCGATCGAGATCCGCTGACTGTTGAACTGAAACTGGTCCGCCATGCATGATCTGGAATCCCGACCAAAATGAAAACTTAATAGAACGTAGATCCAGCGTTAGTGAGCTTAAGTCCGACCTTTGGCTCAAGGAGGCCCGCCAGAAGTCCTCCGTTGAGCTGAAAAAGTTCCGCTTTGGATATAACCTAGGTGAACCTTGTCCAGAAGTCTATTTTGGTAAATTTTTGGGCTATATAAGGACCTTAAACCCTCTCTCATGGCAGCCATACGAATTTGGATTTGAGAGAGAGAAAAGAGAGAAAGTGTGGGAGATGTGGGAGGAACTCCCTGCTGCTGTTCCCTGCCGCTATTCGGGCTCCACCGCCTGATTCTTAACGCTTTCCCGGCGATTCCGGTGTCGTTTCTAGGTAAGAAACCCTAACCCTAACCTGTTTTAGGGTTGTTTAGGTTGTAGGTTATGAAATAGCTAACGTATTTCGTTCCATAGGTTGCTAAACTCCCGTATACGGAAGCTTAGCGAACCTATCGACTCCGTTACGATTCTACGACACAAGGTGAGGACTTTAAGTATATAGGTTACGATTTTCAATGTTTTCAATGTCAGATAATGATAGATTCATGATCTGAATGCAATTGCACATGTACAAAGTGCTTTCCGTTTTCTGTTTCGATTAGAATTGTAGAATATGGAATTTCACATACTCTAGGTATTCGTATAAAATACCGTATACGTATTTTTTTTAGAAATGTATTTGACATGTTTATTTGTCATATGGATATACGATATATGGATAAAATACTTATTTGGCGAAAGGATTCGCCGAAATACATGTTTACCAATATACACCATGTATGTACAAATACTGTATTGTAGAAAGTGCTGTATACATATGTATTTTAGAGATGTGTTTGCCATGATTATTTATTGTATAAATATACTATATATGCATAAATTATTTGCTTAGCGAAATGACTCGTCCTAATACATGTTTGCTAACATACACCAAGTATGTGAAATAGTGTATGTTAAGTGTTTGTGGAAATGCTTGAGTGAGTAAGTGGTTGGATGTAGATGCCTTAGGAGGGTGTTGAGATTGGATTCTCAGCTACCCTATCGACGTGTATGATTACCTCCATGAGGTTGATCACTTAAACCACTTACTTGCAATACATGTGTTTGTATTCCTATTAATGTAGTGTTTTACAACATGCTTTATATCATGCTTTATAATATGCTTATAACATGCCTACTAGCATGTTTGAATTACTTTATTTATCATGCTTGAATTACTTTGTTTATCATACTTTACTCCACATGCTATGGATGACAATTGATTGTGCTTGGGGCTATGACTATAGTCCAGACAATCGGTACTAGATTGGAGATCGTGGTTGAGTTTCATGTCGCCACGTGAGATGTGTTCGACGAACTCGAGTCGCACTTCGGTTGGCGATAGTGGTTGGCCACGCGAAGTGCTTATACACTTCATGTCGTTCAACTTGTTGTGCGCTCGAGCTAGCCGAGCTCATCATGTAACCCGATTTGTCTAATGTATGTTCACCATGTTTGGTCGCTACTGCTTGAACCTAGGGTACCAAACTTACCAGTGAAAACCCTTTTAACCATGGTACCTCGATCCGCTAAGACTCATGAGCCGGGCATGGTGGTATGGGACACCGTGGTCGAGCTGTCGGCCTACGCTGGGGCTACGTGCCTCCCTGTAGTGACCAGTGAACAACTTAACTCGTGAGCCGATTATGGTGGTATGGGACACTATATTCGCACTGTCGGCCTACATTGATAAGGTGATGGGAGGGTGGTGCAACCTTCGTGCATAACAGCCCTGGCAGCCCTTTGTAGTGACCGCGAGCATATTCTGAAGTCGCAGTGCGCCTTAGGGTTCACCGCGATATATAGAGTGTGAACTAGGCCTGTTTCTGTATAGTGATGAATCGTTTAAGGGGTGATGGGGGAGTGGTGCAACCTTTGTGCGTAAGCATGCCAGAGCCAGCAACGATGACCTAGAAAACACACCATCGTTTGATATTAACTAGGACTGACGACCCTAGAATGGATCATGTTTGGGAATGATACAAGGGAGGTACCTTAGTTTCCTAATCCTGCTGTTTGAAATGGATTAATTAAAAACTCGGTAATCATGCTCATCATACATCGCATGTACCTGAAAGATGTGGAGCACTGTGGGATGTAAGCATACCACGAACGTGAGATGGTGTCGCATGAGGGAGTATGTCGGTGTGGGCATCCATCATACCTGTGTTCATACTTGCATTAATAAGAGTAATTAGGAGTGTTTGATTTACTGCTTTATCATTACTGCTTGACTGCATTGATAACATGTTAACCTATGCTTTACTGTTCCACTGAGTTCATCACTCACTCCCACGTTACGGGATGATATTTGCAACACTAACCAGATTTGTTGAGTTTCAGGTGATGGCGATGCTTATGAAGCAGAGCCAGACTACTTCTATGATGATGATGAGGAGTTTTCCTATCAGTATCTCTCTGGCAGGTCTATGAAGACCTGGTATTATATTGACGGGGCTATGATATTTGGGATAGGAGACATTACACTTCCTCACATTAGGTATATTTTAGAACTGTACTTGTAATTAACCAACCTGGTAACTTTATCACACTCTAGAGACTCACCACTATTTTTATATTATATATATATATCTATCACAGTCTTTCGCTTGCAATTTAATTGTCTCTGGAGTATGATATGCTGTTTTGGCTTAATCTCACTCATGTTCAATGCACGAATACAGTCAACATTCAATCATCATTCATTTTGTTGCATAAGTGATGTTCTGGAACTCGGGAGTTGAGTTTATGCTCGACCCCCGATTTTCAGGGCGTTACACTCCATGGGGAACCTCCGAAGGGAGTGTATGTAGGACCTTAAATTAGGATCGTTACTGGTTATTAGTTAGCCGATAAAAAAAACCAACTAAAGTCTCTAGCGGGAGCCTTTGACATATGTGAAAATGTGTTCCTTTGACACACAAGTGTATGTGTAAGTTAGTGGTTAGCATAGGAGAAATCATTATAAAGGTTAGGGTTGAACCTATTGAAAACTCCTAAGATAGTGAATACTGATACACTTGAGGAGAGTGCATCTGTCGGGAGTGGAGTAGGAAAATTGAATAATTATAAATGCTTATGTTTACGATTGTCATTTAAGCACAATTCTATTCATGGTTATGTGTTAGATTAGTTAAATCATGTAAATGTTTGAGTTGAATTGTATGTGTTAATGCGCTGATTTGTGCATCTAGTTTATTAATCATGTGAGCATATGTGTCATGTAATCGGTTGAGCCTTTAGACGTTGAAGACTGAAGTCACAAGAGGACATGAGCATTGAGGAGAAAATAATAGGTAAATAAGGTGCCTTGATGGCCCTAACCCTAGACCCAAAACAACTCCATGAACCTTTAGATGATCATTAACCTTATAGGTAAACATTGTTAATCATCACTTGGCCTTAGAAGCCTAATTGGAACATGGTAAGGCTATAAGAGGTGCGAAGCTACGTAGAGCCTCTTTTCTTGTTCTTAATGGTGTATATAGATAGCGAAGAACGCCTGACCGAATGAATGAGGCGAGCCTATCTTAGGGGCATCATGTATTACTAAATAGAGCACCCACTCTGCATAGATTAGGCATACAGGCAGACCTTAGAAGCTTAATTGGAACATGATAAGTAAGGCTATAAGAGGTGCGAAGCTACTGTGAAATGCATGCCCAGAACAACATACTTTTGAGTGGTGCTCGATCTCTTTGAGTAGACCTCAAGGGTCTTTGATGACATCAAAGATCCCCTCGATGGAATCGGGTAAGTAAATCAGATATATCCATCGATTTTTTATATTTTAATATGAGTTTCTTGATGGAGTCAAGGAACCATCGATGACATCGAAGGGTGTCATCAATACCGTTGAAGACCACTCAATGGCTCAGATAATAATGTGTAAACTATCTAGTAATAATTTAGCTAGAAATTTGATTTTCTCGATGCTATCAACACCCTGTTTGATGCCATCAATAGAGCCGTTATCTGCCTATTTTTTGACCTTTGGAGTTCAAACTCCTTATAAAGGGCATTTGGTTCTTAGGCATTTGCATATATTTTTGGTGTAATAAAAGCTTAGGTGATCTCATGATGATCATATCTCTCATCCCAAGCCTCCAAACCAATGAGTTCTAAGACATCTTCCTTTAGATTAACACTCTTATGAGGATTCCAACATCCATCTTGAAGATATGCTTGAACTCCACCATTTTTTAGATATTAGACTCGACCTCTATAGGTATACCCTTGTCTAAATCATCTAGAAGACCCATCTATGTGAATCCCTTAGGTATTACAACTTTCCATTAGTTGTAGGAGATTCTACCTTCCCATCACCTTAGTCACTAAAAGGAGTATCGTATATAAGGTGTTTGATCCTAGAGTTAAAGTGTTGGTGATGCATCAACATCATGATCAGGGGAGAAAAAGGGAGTTGATTGAAGCTTGAGAGAGCATCTATCAAGAAACCCAAGAGGGGCTATAAATTAAAGACGCTCAATCCAACAAGTAAATTGTCATTTGTAGGAGTCTATGTATACTCATTCCTTGTGTAGGATTGGGTGAAGAGTTTGAATTTTCAAACTTGACTAGGTTCTTGTGTATGACCTAAATCAAAGTCCTTGTGTATGTAACCAGATACAGGTGTGTACACATTAGTCTCCGAGGGAGCTTTTGATAGGAGTAATTGTAAGTCGCTGGATTAGGACCGATGTTCGTGGCGAGCCTATAGAAAACCATGTAAGTCTCCAAGGGTCCGGTCCTTATGTAGGATTGTAAAGGTTAGAGGTGAACCTGATTTAAAACCTCTGATAGTGAAATTCAGTACACTTATGGATTGAGTGTGTCCATTGGGAGTAAAGTAGGGAAACCAAACTATTATACATGCCTGTGTTTCGGATTATCTTTGAGCACTTGTTTAATTATGTTTATATAATGAATATTTTATTATATGTATGCATGATTAGATGAATGCTAGGCTTAGATACGTAGCACATCCCCTACAAAGATGTACACTATCATATTTATAGACTAGTTGTTTAATTGCTACATCCTTTGTGGTCTATGTGATTGGACCCTCTATTGGCTTGAAAGCCTTAGCGTTAATTACCTTAGTTTAAGTAAGCAATTATATATAAAAAGTATAATTTTTATTTAGTTCTATTCACCTCCTATAGGACATAGCCTTGATTTCATAGCTCTGCCAAGCTTCCGCACGTATAGACCGTGGATCCTACACCACGTGCAATTTTACTATGCCAGGCACTTAACTCGTAAAACACACACAAGTTCACTATCTCCCTCTATACTAGTTGCTTGTTGTTGCATTATTTTTAGTCTATGTGATTGAGCACACTTTAGCTTGGATGCCTTAGTGTTAATTTACCTTAATAATTTTAATTAGTAAATTATATTAATTAGACAAAGAGTTTTGAAGTGGTCCTATTCACACCTTATAAGACTACAAAGGATACGATAATTAAACAACTAGTCTATAAATATGATAGTGTACATATGTGTATGGGATGTGCTACCTATCAACTCCTAGCATTCATATAATTAAACATTCAGCACATAGCATAATTAAACAATTGCTTAAAAGACAATCCCAAACATCAGAATGTATAGTGGTTCGGTTTCCTTACTCTACTCTCGGTGGATGCACTTGACCTATGAGTGAACCGGATTTCACTATCTGAGGTTTAAAATCAAGTTTACCTCTAACCTTTATAATCCTACACAAGGACTGACTCCCACAAGAGACTCTATGAGGTTTTTTATAGGCTCTCCATGAACCTCGGTCTTACATAAGAACTTACTAATGTACACTCCCATCGGAGGCTCCCACAGAGACTTGATTTGGTTTTATATAGTCTAACCAACAACCTTGGTCATCATCCAAGGACTTACATTTACTCTCGCCGGATGCTCCTATGGATACTAACACATATGCATGCGTGTTCGGTGAATAGCCTAGGTTCTACACAAGAACCTATTTGAGTTTGGGTCACAAACTCTTACCCATAATCTTACATAAGGAAAGGAGTATACAGACTCTTACAAATGATAGCTTACTTGTTGGATTGAGCGCCTTTTATAACGCTTTATTAGGTTGCTTGATCAATGCTCTCTCGTGCTTCAATCAACTCCCCTTTGCTCCCGCAATCATGGTGTTGATGCTTTTCTAAGGTTTCAATTTCAAGATCAAACACCTTACATACGATGTTCCGATGCGGTGACCAAGTGATGGGAGGTTAGGTAGAATCACCTAAAACTAATGGAAAGTTGCAATGCCTAGGGGATTCACCTAGAAGGGTCTTCTAGAGGATTTAGACAAATGATATTCTAATAAGGTTGGGTCTAATCTCTAGAAAATGCTGGATATTGAGTTCATCTTCAACATTGAGATTGGAATCCTCATTAGAGTTGTAAAGCTCAAGAAGATGAATCAAGTCGTCTTATGGAATATAAGACTTAGGATGTGTGATATGATTAGGGATTCACCTAAGCTTCAATTGCACCAAAATCCCTCTAAAATGTGTAAAGACCAAATCTCATCTATAAAGAAATCGATTTCCAATAGTCATAAAATGGGTAGAAACAACTAGTCTTCGGTTGCACTGAAAGTGGGTTCGGTGGGACCAAAGGTTGCTGGAATTGTGAATTTTTTACAGAAACACAGGACCTCTAAAGCCAATATAAGGATGGTTAATTTAGGCTCCTATGGCTTAAGTGATGATCAATAAAAGGTTTACTTATTAGGTTTAAGATTATTTATATGTTTAGGTTGTTTTGGGTGGTTTGGATCTCCAAGGTACTACATTTACCTGTTCTTTGCTCCTTTATGCTCCACCTTCACTCGGGTCTTCGGTCTTCAGCTTCCAAGGGCTCAACTGACTACATGACACAGGGACTCACATGATTGACAAATAAGGTGCATACATTAGTACACTAACAAAATGACCAACTGTATGAGGGTGTTGTTGAAATTAATTGCCCAACTTAATTAAAAGATAAAGAAAATGCTAATCTAGGGTAATGATAATCAGGGTAGGACACATATAGTTAAATCACATACCCAACATTGATCTCTAACTATGAATTCATGTAAGGGAGATGCATCTAGGAAAATCATTCCTCGTAACAAATATAGTCCGGGTCTTAGGAAATTCACACCCAATTGGGTTGTGAAGAGGGATGGGTGACCTTAAAAGGTTTATGAGGGATTAATTGTTAAATCAGATTTTTATCCTCATTTTGTACGTAATAGGTAAATTTGAGGATTATAGCCTCATTTTTTATAGTTTAGCCTTAAAAGATTTTAATATCAAATGTATATTGCTAGGATATAATTGGTTATTGATATTTCAAATGAAATATTCTTTTAAATGACCACAATAAGCATTCTCCACATTTTTAATGATATATGCACCTTATTCTCTTATTAGTATGTTCTTATTGTAAATCCATAATTTATAAAACTTTTCATTTTTTGTACTTAATTAGTATATCTATGGAATGGTCTCTTTATCAAATATTGACATAAAGGGGGAGAAAGATCAAGTTCCACGAAAAGTTGTTGAATTCCATTTTGTAAGTTTTGTTTGTTGTTGTAAAGAATTGATGGAGATAGGGGAGTAGTTGAGGGGGAGCAATGCAAATTTATGTCTTGTTGTATTCAAGTTGGACATCTTGTAATTAACATGTAATTTTTTTATTGTTTTACTTTGTCATTGATATGGACCATAACAAGGTGTAAGTTAGGTTTTTGTCACATAATTGTCAAAGAGGGAGATTGTTAGTGCATTAATTTGTGCACTTATTTGTCAATTATGTGAGTTCGTATGTTAGTGATTCATTGATGTAAGGCCCACCCCCACAACACATGATATTGTCCGCTTTGCCGAAGCTCACGGGTTTAAAACGCGTCATATCTGTTAAGGGAGGAACCCAACATATAACCACCACAACTCTAGACAACTCTTCCGATGTGGGACAAGTTATGCTACTGATCAAGAACAGAGCTCGCAAAGACAAGAGCTTACAAATGGCCCACCACATCACACAATGCCCACATGTGTGCCCGCCCACATGAAGCAGTGACCGGGGCATCACAATTGAGCCCTTGGAAGTTGAAGAATGAAAATACAATAGGACATGAAGCATCAACGAGTAAAGAACCTGTAAATCGAGGTGCCTTGGCGACCTTAACCTTACATCCAAAATAACCTAACCTCTAGATGATCATGCCTTAATAGGTAAACCTTTAATTGATCATGCCATAGCCTTATGAGCCAAATTGGAACAGGCTTAGATAGACTACAGAGGTCCTGAGATACTAGAAACCAAACTGCCCAAACCAACAGACTCATAGGTGCTATCAAGTGAAGCTTAATCAATGGGTGGCCTAGTTGATTGATTGACTGATGGCACTAGTCCGATTGATCGATGGTCGCTTGAAATGTCCAGCAAGCAAATCATATATATATGGAATTTCTTGATTATATCGACAGACCTTCAATCGATTAAAGACGACCTAAATCATCCAACAAGCTTTTTGAAAAAATGTTGGAATTGTTCGATCTATCGAAGATGCTATTTTCTGCCCTTTATTTACCATTGGATTTTGGTTCCTTTATAAAGGGCATAAGGACCTTGGGCATGATGATGAGTTTTTTTATGCGATTAGACCTTAGGTGATTCCTCACTCATATCCCTCATCCTATGACTGTAATCATATAAGATTCAAGTAATCTTCCTTAAAATTACTACTCTGATGAGGATTTCAACCTCCATTATGAAGATGCTCTTGATCTCCACCATTCTCTATATATTAAACATTAAGCTTATTGGTAGATCCTTATCTAAATCCTTTAGGAGACCCATCTAGATGAATCCCCTTTAAAAATCAATTATCCATTAGTTTTAGGAGATTCCACCATCCTCTTACCACCTTTTTCACCTCAACGGGGCATCATATGCAAGGTAGTTGATCACAGGAGCTGAAGCATTGGCATTAACGATCGGGGGAGCAATTGAGAAGTTGATTGAAGTACGGGAGAACATCGATCAAGCATCTCAAGGAAGATGCATCAAATTGGTTTAATCTAATGAGTACGTTATCAATTATAGAGTCCATACACTCTTTTCTTTTGTAGGATTGTGTGTAGAGTTTATGACCCAATGCTTGAATAGGTTGTTGTACAGAACCTAGGCTCTTGTGTTGGGACGAATTCACCGAAAATGTGTGTGTACATGTTATTCTCCATGGGAAGCCTTTGATAGGATTGTACATAGGGCCTTGGATTAGGACTGCTAGTGGTTGTTGGTTAGCGAATAGAAAACTAACTAAAGTTTCTTATAAGAGCCACTAACACGAGTGAAAACATGTTCCTCCGACATAGGAGTGTATGTGTGTTAGCTCCTTGTGTGAGGCTGTAAAGGTTAGGGGTGAGCTTATTTAAAACTCTTAAGATAGTGAATACTAATACACTCGAAGAGAGTGCGTCTGCCGGGAGTGTAGTAGGAAAACCGAACCACTATACATGCTTGTATTTGTGATGGTCATTTGAGCACAATTCTATTCATGCTTATGTGTTTAATTAGTTAAATCATATGAATGCTTGAGTTGAATTATATTCTAGGCACTTAAGTTGCAAAGCATACACAAGTTCACTATCTCTCTCTAAATTAGTTTCTTATTGTTGCATCATTTGTAGTTTATGTGATTGGTGAAATGCCTGGTGGGATTCCATGACTATGCGTGTAAGCTTATAGAAGCCATGGAAGAAATGACTATATCCTAGAGGGAGGGTGAATAAGACCACCTAAAATTTTACCAATTAACATATAATTGCTTACTAAAACTAATATGCCAATTTAAACTAAGGTAATTAACTCTAAGGTTTTCAAGCTTATAGAGGATCCAATCACATAGAGTATATATGTTTTCCAATTCAAGCAACTAGTCTATAAATAATAGTGTACACATGTGTAGAATGTGCTAACTATTTAAATCCTAACATTCATCTAATTATCCATGTATATAATTCAACTAAACAATCACATAAGCATAATTAGAAAAGTGCTCAAATGACAATCCTGAACACAAGCATGTATAGTGGTTCAGTTTTCCTACTCTACTCCCAACGAATACACTCTCCTTGAGTATACCAATATTCACTATTGAAGGTTTTAAATAAACTTCACCTCTAACCTTTATAGCCCTACACGAGGACCTACCACATACTCACTCGTGTCTGTAGCCTATGTAAGGACATACCATGTACACACCCATGTTGGTTGCCTACACAAGGACTTATCGAGTGTACAATCCTGCTGGAGGCTCTCGTAAGAGACTTTAGTTGGTTTTCTATATGTAAATCAACAACTTTAGTCCTGGTCTAGGGACCTACGTTTACTCTCACCAAAGGCTCCCACGGAGAGTAACACGTATGCACCCATATGCGGTGAATTCGGCCCTATACAAGAGCCTAGGTACTTCACACGACCCCATTGAGTTTAGGTTACAAACTCTTATCATCAATCCTACACATGAAAAAAGAGTATGAACTCATACATGACACTTACTTGTCGAATTGAACCCTGTTGATGTGTCATTCTTGAGTCACTTCTTCAAAGTTCCCTCATGCTTAAATCCACTTGTCAAATGCTCATCTGATCGTTGATGTCGATGCTTGGAAATGCTTCAGATCATATAGTCATTTGCCTTGCATATGATGTGCTAAAGAGTTGACCATGAAAAGGGAGATTGGGTGAATCTTATATAACACATGGGATGTTGTAATTTGTAAGGGATTTACCTAGAAGGTTCTTTAGAGCATTTAGATAAGGATTTGACCATAGGCATAGTGTGTAATCTCTAGAAAGGTGATAATTCATCCATATCTTCAAATAAGACCATGTAATGCTCATTATTAGAGTCAAGAATCACAAGAATATTTTCATAAAACTCTTTGAATTGAGGTCAAGGATGTGTGATATGAGTAGAAAAATGTGTAGCCTCTATTTTCACTAAAAACCCTCAAAATACTCAAAAACTAAATGCTCATTTTATAGAGTTCGTATTGCAACGTATATAAAGCGATTAATTAATGGCTCTGTCAATCAGATCGAAAGGCACTTCGATGTGATTGAAGGTCATTCGATAAGATTGAACAGTCCGTTGATCCCATCGAGAAAATCCAAAAAATTATTTGTTCGGTTGTTGGATTGATTCTTCAATCGGATCGAGTGGTCATTCGATTCCATTGAATCTCATAGACAGTCTGTTGATGGGATCTTTGACTACTCAAAAACTGCTATTTTCGGCATATAATTTCATAGCAATTTCGCACCTCTTCTAGCATTATCATGTTCCGATTAAGTTTATAAGGCTAAGGGATGATAAATAATGTTTACTTATTAAGGTTAGGATCATCTAGAGTTTATTGGGTTGTTTTGGGTAAAGGTTAGGGTCACCAATGCATCTCACTTACCTGTTATTTGATCTTTTATGCTCCATGTCCTGTTGTGTCTTCGGTCTTTAGCTTTTAAGGTCTAAACTAACTACATAACACAAAAACTTATGTCATTGACAAAGAAAGTGTACAAATCAATGCACTAACAATCTCCTCCTTTGTCAATTATGTGACAAAAACCTAACCTAGACAATGGCATGTTCCATATCAATGACATATCAAGACAACATGCCAAATATAAATTTACAAATCAATTATAAAAAGAAATGTAACACTTGCATTGCTCTCTTATAATTACTCCCCCTATCTTCATCAATTCTTACAACAACAAACAAATCCTAGAAAACATAATTTAACTTATTTTGGTGGGACTTAATATTCTCCCTCTTTTTATCAGTATTTAACAAAGAGTTATTTTCAATAGATATACCAATAAAAACTTAGCATGGAACAACTCTGTAAATTATGGATTTACCAATTATAAGGCACATACTAACAAGGGAATATGGTACATATAAACATGATATATATGGAGCATGCTTATTATGGTCATTTAAAGAGATATATAAATGAAAATAGAAATGACCAATGATAATGTAAGCTAAAAACGTATGGTATTAATATTGAGCAACTTTAAAGCTTAAACTATTAAGATGAATGAGGCTTAATTCTTGAATATACCAATAAGCACAAAATGAGGCTAGAATCCTCTGATTTTCCAATTAAGCTCACACACATGAGGTTTAATCCTTCGATTTAACAATAAGCCCTCATAGACCTTCTAAGGTTACCTATCCTTCTGCACAACCCACTTGGGTTTGAATTTCCTAGGACCCGGACTATGTTCGTGAAGGAAAATGATTTTCCTAGATTCATCTCCCTTAAGTGAATTTCTAGTTGGAGATTTATGTTTGGTAGGTGATTTATCTATGTTAGTCCTACCCTAATTATTGTTTCCTTTGATTAGCATTGCCTTGGCCTTTTCATGAAGCTGGGCAATTAGTTTCGGCAACACCTTGATCCGAATGGTCTTTTTAGGAAGGGTTGGAAACTCTCTTTTTTTCCAGCAATTCTTTGGAGTTACTTCTCCATTGGCATGTTAATTTCTTAGTACGAGATATTTACTACGTTGGTTTAAGACTAAAGTGGATTGGACCATTTTTAAGATTACACATTCAAATTTAAGGTGCCTAACATCTTCACAAGTATGATACATAGGAGAAGCTTGGTCTATTTCCAGAAGTAAATAAGTCCCTTTGAATTACCAGAGGGGTATATGCAAAGATGTAACTATCAAGTTCAAATCCTATGTTGTTCCCAATAGGCTTACTCACACTAGATTTACAAATGTATTCACATTCTTAAGTAACCTTAGATTTCCTCTTATAGGAAGACATCATTTTAAGGCTCATTCGGATATCACTATGGGTGATTAACCCTTTCAGGAAAAACCTGTCTCTGATACCAATTGAACTTAAACTAATATACTAATTTAAACAAAGTAAGGAAATTAACTCTAAGGCTTCGAAGCCAATAGAGGGTCTAATCACATAGACTACATATGAATTTTCATTTCAAGCAACTATTCTATAAATTATAGTGTACATGTGTGTAGGATGTGATAACTATTAAAATTCTAGCATTCATATAATCATGCATACATATAATTCAACTAAGCAATCACATAAGCGTAATTAGAAAGGTGCTCAAGTGACAATCCCAAACACAAGCATATATAGTTATTCGGTTTACTTACTTCATACCCGGCGGACTCTCATTGAGTGTACTAGTATTCAGTATTTGACGTTTTAAATCAGGTTCACCTCTAACCTTTACAGCCCTACACAAGGACTTATTGTTCTGTAATGCCCCAAAAATCGGCACCTGAGTACATAAACTCCGATCCCAAGTTTCCAAGTGTTAAGCAATTGAAAACGCATGTGTGTCTTTATTCAGATTCAAATTCATTTCACACACAGATAATCAAAGTAGCACAATTTGAATTAGCGGATCCAAAGCGAGGTAGAAATAATAATAAATTCAGAAATATAGGGCTAAGAGAAAAAATACCATTTCAATTGTGATGATCTCCTAAAATGAGATTATACAAGCCACAATATACATACCCAAGATTATTAAAGTGTAAAGCTTTCAGTTTACTCCCAATTCTCTAAAACGTGACGATGTTAGAACAACCTGATATAAGCCTACCTATTTGAGGATTCACTAGTACCTACATCGATGATATGCCTAGTTGGTGTTTTAAAACACCGTCCCAGGTAGGAGTGAGTAGCTAACTCAGTGGTTCCAATAGTTATAAGTTACACATGCTATCGACACAATCAGCACAGGTAATGATAAAACAAGAAATCAAACATTTCCTAAATACTCTTGTTAAATGTGCATATGAAGATATGACATGATGCATGCCATTTCCAAACAACACTCCCTCACACGCGACTCCGACCACCTATTTCACAAATGACAACACTTCCTCATCACGGACAACCACGCCTGTTCGCCACATTCTAAGCTAATGCAATGCGGTGAATGATCATGTTAGCCAAGTAATTATTAAGTTCAATTCATCAAGCATATTGGCGAAGCTAGGATACCGACATTATATCATGAGTCCTTATCCGAATCACGTGGCTCGTTGCCACACTTAGTGGTTCCTTACCAGTGTCCGTTGATCCAAATTTAGGTATCACTTGTTTATATCACAAATCAATAATTTCAAAGATACGGTATGATACCTAAATATATGAGGATCAACCCGGTATGAATCGTCACCTAATACTGGGTATGATCACTCAGTTTCGAGGTGCGGGCTTGTCACATGAAACCAAAACATGTAAAGGAAAAGGGCTCGTCACCCAATTCCATTCACGCCTAGGTCGTTCAAACGGTACTCTAGTACGCAACCATCGGCATGGTAATTTGACGGGGGCCATTCGAACAATGATATATCACCTCCATCAGCGCTCACTGGTCACTATGGGGAGGCTCGTCATCCCAGCATGGGCCAACAGCTCGGACACGGTGTCCCATACCACCATTCCCGACTCATGAGTCTTAGTTGCTCACTGGTCAGTACGGGGAGGCTCGTCATCCTAGCGTAGGTCGACAGCTCGAACACGGTATCCCATACCACCATGCCCGGCTCATGAGTCTTAGTGGGATCGTATCGCACTAACAATTTTGAATGGACACATCAATTGGGAACGTGGTATCCTAGATTTCATTTAATCATATCATACATTATGAACATACATGTAAGACCCGTAACCTAGACTGTACCGTTCTGTAGGACTTTGCGATCCTTCTGGTCGAATTTCGTTAATCCTCGACCCGTTTCTAACATTGTGCGCGATCCTAAGCCGAGTCACGCATGTTGAAGTCGGCTCGACCCAAAACCTGTATCTTGGCGACCGCGTCGTCGCCGCGGTTCTAACGCCACGACTCACGCACCAAATCGATACCCAGTCCAGGAGATACGGGTCAGCGTTCGGTTCGAAGAAACGTCGCACATTACGAATCTCGAGGGAATCTCTACAAGATGTCCCATCAATCAACCATAAATGTACCTCCATACCTAAGTACAAGCAACCCATGCCTCCTTTACTCAAAGTCAACTCTCTCTCTCTCTCATATTTCAAAGCTACCCTTACCCTTGACATCATCACACCACTCCATCCATCCCTTCTTTCTTTATTTTATTTCTTTCTCTCTCTCATTCTCTCATTCTCTCCCTCTCATACGTCCAAGCCTCCTCTAAGCAATCCAATCTCCCAAAAATTTCTAAGTGTGACCCATCTCCTCATCTTCCATCTCGACCGTCCAATCATCATCCGCACCGTTAAAACCTGATCGACGTCCATAAGAAACGTAGGTGAGGAGTTTTCAAGCCAAGGGAGCAAGGAGGATCGCAACAAGGTGGGTGATCACCGTTGAAACTCTTTTATCCTCTCTCCCTCTTTCTTTTCTTCCCTTGTAATGGTGTGAATCACACCGATTTGTGTAGATCTATCTCGTCCATCCACATCCGGTGGTGGGGCCCACCTCATGGTAGGTGTTGATCCACCCATTCCATTGGACCCCACTCTCATCTATTTATTTCTATTTTATGTGTATTTTATTTGGTATATATTTATATGTATATATATATGATTTTCGGGTGGGCCATGATCATGTGAGACCCACTTGATGTTTGGATTCCACACGTGTGTGGGAACCAACATGAGGACTCCCCCATATTGCAAAGATCCCAACATCTAGCGTCTCTGTACGCTGGACGTGAAACAGAGACCCCCTTTAAAAAAAATGAATTTTGGGACGTTGCTGATGTGGGCCCCACCTTATTGGATTTCCCAAATCTACACCATCCATCCTCTTCCTCATACTATTTTAGGTGTTGAGCCAAAGTCTTAAGGTGATCTGATCATCGGGTGGGCCATACCCTCTAAAACCATGTGAAGACATGCCAGAACATATAAAAGTACTTGGTGGGACCCACCTGAAGTTTGGATGCAGCTGAAACTCGGTCTGGACGGCCAGAAAAGTGTGACACACATAATGGGTGGGCTGGATTGTGAATCACATCTCGGTGGGCCCCAAAAATAATAAATAAATAAATAAATAAATAAGGGGGTAGCAGATGCTGCAGCTCACGCCATAGGCGTGCTAGCTGCGCCCGCTTGCGGATGGGCATGCAGGACCCATGGCTCCTGTCGTGGGCCCCACCATGATGTATGCATGTCATCTACGCCGTCCATCTATTTTGTCAGATCATTTTAAGGCATGAGCCCAAAAATGAGGTAGATCCTAATCTCAAGTGGACCACGTTACAGGAAAACAGTGTTGATTGGAGGCTCACCATTTTCATGGTTGAGTGACAAATGAACATCACGGTGGGCCCTAGCCCACCTGATTCTTTGAATAGGTTGTATGACAAGTAAACATTACAATGGGCCCCAGGTCACATGTGACCTTATGAGCAGGTTGAATGGCAAATAAACATTATTGTGGGCCCCTCCACGTCTGTGTGACCTTACGAACAGTTGGATGGCAAATATACAACACGGTGGGCCCCTCCACGTCCATGTGACCTTATGAACTGGTTGTATGGAAAATAAATATCATGGTGGGCCCCATGGTCATATGATCAATAGGTTGTATGTAAAATAGATAGTATGTTGGGCCCATTTGAATGGCAATAATAAACACTAGATTGGGCCCCAACTTTGGATAGAAAATAAACAATATGTGGGCCCCACTTTGTACGAAAAATAGACATTATATTGGTTCCCGTTTGAATGAAAAATAAACATTATTTGGGCCCCTGTTTGGGTTGGAAAGTAACCATTTTGTGGGGCCCCATTTGAATGATAAATAAATACTGTTTTGGGCCCCAATTTGGATAGCAAATAAACATTAAGTTGGGCCATAGGTTAAGTGGAAAATAAACATTATGGTGGGCCCTGCTTAGGACACTGAATGTATGTGATTTATCTATACCTTCCATCCCGAAGGGACTTAGCATGATGTATGGGTTTCATCCAAACCAACCAATCATTTTTGAGATCTTTTTAGGCCATGTGATGAGGTCCATCTTAGCGTATTAGTGGGCCATCCACCGAGGCCCACTTTGGTATGTATAGGTATGTATAAGGCTCGATATTGAGGCCAACTTGGATATATATAAGGCCCTTATGATACGGCCCATTTGATTTACCTAAGGCCCAATAGAGTGCAACTATATCCATTACAATGTGTGATTCCCCGTAGTGTATATAATGATGTTTATAGCAGGCTATACCTTGGGACCAATGATGGTTTGACGTCCACATTGTATGGTCGGTGTCGGTTAAAGGTCCGCACCACCACTCTCCCTGAGGCCCACTGGCAGGCCCATACTCGTAGTGTATTGGCCGTCTAGGCCATCTTCGTTTTGCACAGACTCATCACTTTATATCATGATTAGTATAGATCCATGATTCATGATCATACGCATCATATGTATGCTTGATATGGAGAGTGATTGATCATAGCATATGCCTATGGGAAGATCGTTTATGGGCTCCCTGATATGCAGAGTTGCCCTACATGAGCGCACGGTATGCACAGGATTGATGCATGTCTGGCAGTATGATTCATGCACTTGCATCTGTGTGATTGTGATATGCCCTAGCGACATCAGGGCCATAGCCTCCACAGATATATCGTGGGTTGCTGGTTGGATACCAGAAAAATCTTGTTCTAAGCAATTGGGGCGCCATAGATGTCCTTGGGTGAGTCCCTGAACCCGATGGTACCAGAGGATGACTCCAACGTCGAGATCGAGTGGATATACGATCGCACGAGGGCCGAATACCAGAAGGCCGCGTCTCCCACTGTGTCGTGGTCGGTTAGAAAGGAGTGGTGGCCTTACTCGCCCGAGAGCAGGGGGCATTACTAGGCTGAGTTTGACCAGCTCAGAAATGGGTTCGCTATCGACGTGCCGGATAGGTATTGGCTGACTATTGGCCAGGCGGATAGTGAGGTTTCTTACACTCACTTAGACTGTGCTGCTTGGAGAGAGACAGTGCCATTTGGAGTGTACTGAACCCCGGTGATTATCCATACTGAGAACCGTACTGATTTGGTGCTCTAGTGAGGAGTTGCATTGGTATGAGGGTTGGCATGCTTGACCTACATGTTGCATCGCATGGCCTTGTTATGGCCGATAGCATTCATATCTTGTACTGCATAGCCTTGGTACGGCTGGTTGCATTTACGTACTCATTAGCATGATTCCGCATTACTCTGACTTTGCATTCTGAGCTCGTTCGCACACACTTACACTGCTCTCTAAGCTTTTCATAAGCTTATGAACGATTGATGTGTGCAGGTGACGCCAGGACGAAGCCGTAGCTTCACCACAGTTGGAGCGTGCAGTCGAGCTTTTGGAGTTTTTGTTATTTGCACTATCTTGTATTTCCTTTTATACACCTTGTACTCAAAGTTTTTGATCATAGTAGATTTTGTGGTGGTGTTCTTGTGGTTATTGTTCATGGGTTATGCTTGTGGTTATGCTCATTACGAATCAAACTGATTATTAGAAATCCTCCTTATAGCATCCTAGGATCGGAACCTGGTATATGGGTGCCGGGGGCCGAGAATGGGGTACTACGGAGGCTGTCAGCGCCGGATTCGGCGATCGGGAATTTTGTGAGCCCAATTTCCGAGTTTGGGGCGTGACAATACATGATCGGTCGGCTAGTTGACTAATTTGATTGACCTGGGAGAACTACAACACAACCGGCATTAGTTGGAAGCAGCCTATCTAGTCCAACTACTACTGGTCGTCCGTGTTCAACCCGTGTCGATTGAATAAGCCTAGGGTGGCCGCCCTAACTCGGGCCACTCGTTGATTTGGACGATTTATCGACTGACCCAATATCGTAGAAGTCTTAAGCATCGCTATGAACTAAACACTACATCATGCAATTATAACGTATATACTACTACGTAACGACCTAAGCATTTTATCAACATGTAAGCATTAATAGGGTAATACATTCATTTAGGCATTTCATCAAACATGTGAGCAACAATAGAGTAATGCATTCATTGGAGCATATTATCAAACACATGACATCATCAAATCAATGCATTCAATCTAGAGTTCAATCAATCATGTGAGCATCATTAGAATAACACGTTTAATCACTTAGGCATTTTATCGAACATATAAGCATGCATAAACAATCAATTACACGTATTACAATAAAATACGAAATATGAATATGCTAGCTATTTATAAATCATTCACCACAACCAATCATTAACTGAGACCTTCTAGGGTCGATAAATGGAAACCTAGAAATAATGGTTCGCACTTTAAGAAGAAATCTCCGATTTTGAGCTCCTAGGGTTGGGGATTTGGGAAAAATGCTCCAAACCTAAATTAAAGCATAAGACTATTGTTAATGACATGCACTTAGTCCTAATTAAATATTAAACAATGAATTATGGCTTAACTAAATCAATTTGGTTGATCCATCAACTCGGTTTGACAAATCGGGACTCGTAATCGACGTATAATCGAAACCATAATGGAATAGGGCCCGATTACGACTCCCTCAAGAGTATGGACCACTTTAATTGATAGTTATGACTTAAAGCCCTAACATACTCAATCCTAATAATAGGGTTTGCGAGAATTAACGAAAACAAAATGGGGTTTCTAACCCTAATGACTCAAAATGAAAGAAATGAAAGAAAGAGATGGAAAGACATGTAGGAAAATCTCTTACCTAGCAAGTAAGTGGAGAATCCAACTCAAAATCTTCGAATTTCATCCGCGGAAGACATGAGATCGGGAATAGAGATGTGTTCTTGCACGAATCTGGTGAGCACGAGGATTGGATGGTGTGATGCCGCACCGAGCCACACCATCTCTCTCATTCCTCTCTTCTTCTCCTCCTCTTTCTCTCCTTAGCTTTGTAAATTCGTATGGGAGCAAACGAGGCCACCAAATGACTTATTTATAGCACCAGATTTGGTACAAATGGCCTTAAGGGTTGGGTTTTTACTATACTAGCCCTAGGGGATTGTGTTTCTACTCTTTAGGGACCATAACAAGGTGTAGGGGTCAATGTCCACCATAGGATAGTTGGCCCTAATGATGATCTACGTATGGATATGATCGGCCTGCCATTTGGATGTGCTAATCTACGAATATGATTAGAGTTTATTTAACAGTCACCGATGGTCGTTGGGGCTGTGGCTATACGGATATGGGCAGAGAAATATCATTAACTCATGCCTCGAGTTTGGTTGAGATCTAACGGTCGAAAAGCCACAACTTCAGGAAAGAGCGAAAGGTCTATTTCACTTAAGTTTCAGATTTCAACCTAGGGGATTCGCACGTTGCAAGCACTTAGCTTACGGCCCAAGTTGAGCCGTTCTAGGCACTTTCTTGGTTCGCCACCCGTGATGGGCGTCAAGCCTAGTGAGACGAACATTATTTTATAGTTTTGGAACTAGTGACCCACTAACGAGCGGTCTAGAGCTTGTTCAGAAAATCGGGGCATTTCTGGAGTGAATTAAGTATCGAGATTTCTCATAGGCAATGATTAGGGTTTGGATTAACTATGTTCATAGTGTGACCTATTTATAATTAGTGAAAGTGGAGATTTGGTCATGATTGCTCTAAACTGTCAGTTTTTGGCTAAAAGAGTAACTGGGTTGGTTTGGTCTATTAATTAAGAACTGGGCCTTATCTGACTCGACTTCGGGTAGATCTGATAGTGAAGGAGGGTTTATGGGGAGTGAAAATGAGTTGATAATGGGTAAAAGGGGTTTAAAGGGGTGTAGGGTCGTGTAGAGGGGACCCTTGCATGTGGGAGGGACCCACATGGTCGGGCCGGCGGTGGCGCGCCACCGTCGTGGCGGTGCCGTCGCGCTCCTCTAGAGCCTTTGGCGGTGGCCACCCCCTTGGGGTTTGTGTTTTCACTCCGTGGGACCCCTTGGGTCCCCCTAAATGTATCTGTTTCATCTCTAAGTTAAGTATGGTGCACGTACTACGGTCCAGGGGTTGTTTTTAATCAATGGTAGGTCGGTTAGATTTAGGCCCTATGTGAACATATCATGGAGATAAACTTGATTTTAAGTGATCGGTTGGGTTCATTGGTTTTCTATGGTTAATCAATCTTATTTATATGGTTCTTTATCGGTACCAACCGCGTGTAAGCTCACCTCGAGTGTCAATGGTCCATAAGTGATGATGTGGCTAGTTATTAAAAAAAATTTAAGGATTTTTGACAAATCCAAAACAGTGAAAATCCAGGATGTTACATGTTCAGAACCCCAAGTGTAAGGTTGCATTGTAGTAATAATCTCGGTAAGACCAAGGTCGAATCCACAGGAACTAATCTTGTACATTTCTGAATGTAATTAGAACTAGAAGAAGAAGAAGATCTAAATCTGAATTCTGGAATAATTGGAAGTGATTGTTAATAAAGTAATTGAAACTTGTGAATTTAAAGGTAGAAACTAGGGTGCTAAGTGTAACACCCTGTACTTTTCAGTAATATGAACACAAACCTAACTCTTCTATACATCCACTTTCACTCTAGTTTAAGTCTAACCATTAAAAGGGATCTATAACCATCCATCCATGGATTACAAAAAATGGACCATCACACTACATGAAGGACCTAATTTTAGAATTTGACCCCCTCATTAAGTGAATCTAACCATCCACTAGCAGCCTACAGTGCTCGATCATTGAATCCATTAATCGTCGGCCTCTGAAATAGGCTACGAGTGGCACACAACCATATTGTAAGGATGGGACCCTAAATCCCACCATAAATCATTAGGTGGATAGTCCTTGGGCCCTTAGAACTCATTGGATAGGTGATCATCGAATTGGATAGGTGATGATCGAATTTAAAAGAAATCCGACCATTGTATTAATAGGAGTCAATAATTGATCGTGAGATCTCTAGGTATGGCCCACTTGAATTTAGGATCTGGCCCATTATTTTGGGTGGGCCTCAGCATGATCTGACAAAGAAAATGGACGGAGGGGATTGATCAAGATCATCCCTGTGGACCCCACTTTGATTGTAGCAAGTGCACCAGAGAAAGTACAGCCGCTGTGTACTAGACCAAGACCCATACATCAGGAACCACCTACCATTAAAATAATCCAATCTTCTTATCATAGCCATATAGAGGGGCTAGGTGAAGGAATAAAGGTTACAGATCAGGGTGTGGCCCACATAAATGAATTAGAGGAAAGTAGAAGAAATATTACAAAATAATAATAACAATAATAATAGTAATAATAAGATTATTATAAATATAGTAATAATGATATTATAAATGCGTATGGAGTCATTTAGCCCCAAATCTAACCATTGATTCTTTGCTAAGTGGTCTCTAGGAACCTTTTTAATTGCTGACATTTAGGTTCGGAATCATCCGACCACTAGACTAATAGAAATCCACCATTAGAAGTAGAAAGTTAAGAGTATGGCCCACCTGAGCTTTATACCCACCTGATCTTTAGCTAAAGTCCATATTAGGGCCCACCAAGTGAAATGGACAGTGTGGATTTATTACAAACATCATGGTGGACCCCACACAGGACTGGTGTTCATGTAAGAGGCGTGCACCAACTGTGCACGGAACCTATCAGCTCGATCAAACGGGGTTTGACCGAGCTTTCTCTAAAAAGAGAGAGTCTCTCTCTCCCCTATTTTTCTGCCAGTGGACGGACAACTGTCCATGTTTGTGATCATGGCCCATGAGGGATGGCCCACTTCCATGATCTGGACCTCCATCATGACCAGACACCAGTCTCGAACGAACCCAGGGTGGTTTCACCCGTTGGCATGCATGTACGGTTGCACAATCCTTAGCACAAAAAGACCTTACAAACACTTGTTTCTAAAAACGGAAACTATTTTTGTGTCTCACAATCGCAATCTGCGTGAGTTGCTTTGCTCCATCCTGACCGTCCATCCTCACGTGATCCAAGCCCTTCAAGCTAGGTTTTTAGAAGTAAAAGAGTGTGAGAGAGAGAAAAATCAGCTGCAAGTTCTCCTTCCTAACCCATTGAAGAAACCCAACTGCAGCTCCGATAAGAAGCTTCCACAAGCTCCCTAGGGTCCATACAAGCCATCCCATGCTCTCAGATTGAAGGAAGAAGCTGTGGGAGGGAATCCACCATGAAAGCCGGTCATCTTCCTCGTTGAAAGCCCGACCAGCCCTTAATCAGAGATTAGTTACTAGGTGGCCCATCTCTGTAATGGCTATGCAGATTGAAGAAAGAAAGAAATAAAGAAAAGGAGAGAATCAGGCAGCCGTTACTCATGGTGGGTGTCACTGCCGCATTCCCACTCAAGCTCAGGTAGAGTCAAACCGAGTCTAGCTGGGTTAAGTTGGGCTTGGGTCTAGCCCAGGTGTGGCTGACATTCCAGCAAGAGAAAAAGAAAAAGAAGGAAAGGAGAAGAAGAAGGAGAGAAATGGAAGAAGAAACAGAGAAAGAGGGAGTAGAGAGAGAGAGAGAGAGAGAAAGTATGGGTGGTGCGGCTGCACCAACCTGACTCAGTTAGGACTCTGCTAGGGTGGGTCTTGCCGAGTCTAGGTGATGGACGTGGGTAAGAAGAAGAATGGTGTAACGCCCTGAAATTTGAGAGTCGAGCATAGGCCCAACTCTCGAGTTCTAACACATCACTTATGCAACATAGATAATGATGGTTAAATGTTGTCCATATTAGTGCATTAAATATGAATGGGATTATACCAAATCAGCTTATCACACTCCAGAGATAAGTAAAATTTGCAAGTGGAAGACTGTAATAGATGTATAAGATATATGAACTGTAGTGAGTCTCCGAAGTGTGATCATGTTACCAGGTTAAATATATACATGTATACTTCCAAAATGTACAAAATGAATATACATGTGTGCTCCAAAATATAATCATAACAAGTTTAATGATATCTAGTCAGCATCCTTGTAAGCCTCGTCGATCAGAACACGGTCTACATAGACTGTAACGCCCTGAAAATCGAGGGTCGAGCAAAGCTCAGCTCCCGAGTTCCAACGCATCACTTATGCAACACAGATAATGATGATTATGATGAGAGCATTGAAACATGAATGAGATTATACCAAAACAACATATCATACTCCAGAGACAGTTAAATTGCAAGCGGAAGACTGTGATAGATATATAAAATATATAAACTATGGTAAGTCTCCAGACTGTGATAAGGTTACCAAGTTAATGAATTACAAGTACAATTCAAATTATACCAAATGTGTAGTGTCATCTAGTCAACATCCCTATAATCTCGTTGATCAAGACACGGCTCATAGGAACCCGCCTGAAACTGCATAAAGGAGGAATCCTCCTCATCCTCATAAAAGTCTGGCTCCGCTTCATAACATCGCCATCATCTGAAACTCAAACAAGTCTGGTTGGTATGTACAACACCGTCCCGTAACGTGGGAGTGAGTGATCAACTCAGTGGAATAATAAAGCATAGGTTAACATGTTATCAAAACAGTCAAGCAGTAATGATAAAGCAGAACAATCAACAATCCTAAGTACTCTTGTTAATGCAAGTGTGAAATGTTGTCATGATGCATGCCCTCACCGACATACTCCCTCATGCGACATCATCTTACGTTTGCGGCATGCTTTCATTCCTCAGTGCTCCACATCTTCCAGGCACATGCAGTGCAATGATGAGCATGATTACCGAGTTGTTATTAGTCCATTTCAAACAGCAGGATTGGGAAACTAAGGTACCTCCCTTGTATCATTCCCAAACATGATCCATTCTAGGGTCGTCAAACCTAGATAATCTCATACGATAGTGTGGTTCTAGGGCACTGCAAAGGTTGCCAAGGCTGTTACACGCAATTGTTACACACTCCCCCATCACCTTTTTAACGGTTCATCATGAAATTGATACAGGCCTAGTTCATACTCTATTCACTGCGGCAAAACTCGTCGCCTCACCGCAAATTCAGAGTATGCTTGAGGTCACTACAAGGGGCTTGTCTCCAATCAGTGTAGGCCGACAGCACGAATATAATGTCCCATACCACCATAATCGGCTCACGAGTCTGGTTACTCAATGGACACTATGGGGAGGCACGTGGCCCCAGCGTAGGCCGACAGCTCGACCACGGTGTCCCATACCACCATGCCCGGCTCATGAGTCTTAGCGAATCGAGGTACCATGGTTAATGGGATTTTACTGGTAAGTTTGGTACCCTAGGTTCAAGCAGAGGCATCCAAACATGGTGAACATACATTAGACAGATTGGGTTGCTTGACGAGCTCGGCTAGCTCAAGTGCACAACAAGTTAAACGATATGAAGTGCGTAAGCACTTCGTGTGGCCAGCCACTATCGTCAACCGAAGTACAACTGGGGTTCGTCGAACACATCTCGCATGGTGAATGAATCTCAGCCACACATTCATTTCTGTTTCCGATTGCCTGGACTATAATCATAGCCCCGAACACAATCAATCCTTATTGAGAAGCATGTAGAGTAAAGCAGAATAAACAAAGTAATTCAAGCATGTTATAAAGTACAATATAAACAGGAAATACAAACACATATATTTCATAAGTAAGCGGTTAAATTAAACAAACAACATGGAGGAAATCATATACATTTTTAAGGTAGTTGAGAATCCTATCTCAACACCACTATTAAATTTAGTTCATCACACAATTTCTCACACAAGCATTTTATTAAACACTTAAACTACACCACTCCAACATACATGACGTATGTTGATTTCAGCATAGAATAGGACAAATCCTCAGATCAAGGAGTTGTCTCATACACATCAATCATGTTCTTACATTCAATACATATGGTAGGCATAAATCATAAATCTATATTTACTTAATTATTTCAATAAACACTTAGACTACATACTTTAGCCTACATAAGCTATGTTGGCCAAAATGTGTATTAGGATGAATCCTTTTGCCAAACAGATCATACATCCATAACTAGCATATATACATGGCAAATACTCATGTCAATCATATCAGCAAAATTAATACGGATACGGCATTTTCTACAAATACCTAGAATACACAAAATTCCATATTCTTCATATTTAAACGAAATGGAAAACAGACAGCACTTCGTATATATGCAATTGCATGCAGATCATGAATCTATCATTATTTGACATTAAAAGCGTTGAAAACTATAACCTATACACCTAAAGTTCACACCTTTTGTCGTAGAATCGTAACGGAGTCGATAGGTTTGCTAAGCTTTCGTATACGGCAATTTGGCAACCTACAACAGGGAATAGGTTAGATATTCCATAAGACACACTACTTAGAACTCTAAAATAGGTTAGGGTTAGGTTTTCTTACTTAGGAACGGAGTCAGAATCACCGGAAAAGCGATTAGAATGAGGTGGTTGAACACGTATAGCAGTAGGGAAGCATGGCAGGGAAATGCTCCCACTTCTCTCACACTTTCTCGCTTTTCTCTCTTCTCTCTCCTAAGTTTTCTCAAATTTGTGTGGTTGAATGAGAGAGGGTTTTAAGGTCCTTATATAGCCTAAAAACTCACCAAATTAGACTTAAGGTCAAGGTATAGTTAGGTTATAACTAAAGTGAGTCAGTTTCAGCTCAACAGAGCACTTTTGATGGCCCCTTTTCTGTGTGCGGTCGGACTTAAGCTCACTAACACTGGATCTAGGTATGGCTAAGTTTTCATTTTAGTCGGGATTCCAGATCGCAAATGGCGGACCAGTTTCAGTTCAACGGTCAGTGGATCTCGATCGGAGATTCCGTGTACATGGATATGTTTGGGAAAATATCCCTGATCCGAGGGTGTAATTTGGCCTACTTCTGATAGTCAGGTTGCTTAATACTGATCCACAAGCATCACATGCCAGATTTCATAAATCCTTATTTATTTTAAAATTATTTTCATGTTTCTCACACTCTTCACTTCGGGTTTAAGCGAATTACACTGGGACACTATCTGGATTTGATTTCCGAGATAGTTGTCAAGCCCAGCAAGGCGGTCCTAATTCCTTAACTTCGTGTTAATCGGACTTCCGACGTGCGGTCCAGATCTGATACAGAGTTTGGAGGTGCTCCCGAGAGCAGCCGGGTAATGAGATTGATCCTAGATTTTAGGGTAATGTAGCATCAACGGTTCTAGAAGTTTTGAGTCTTGCAGATCGTATTTAAAGCGATTGGTGCTAATTTTATAGGTACTCTAGTTTAACACTAGCTAATTCTCGCCTAATTTCTAAAGGATTTAGTCCTGAGTAATTTCTGTCTGAGGTGGTACCTGGGCCTTTGTAGTTTGTATATAAAGTGGTCCAAGTTATAATATTTAGCTAGTTTAAGATAGTGTCTAGGGTGAAAGTACTTAGAAAAATTGAAAGAACAAGGTGGTGAAGGGTGGGATTTGTGAAGGAAATGGGTTCAAAAACGGTTTTAGACTTTGGGATTGAGTTCTGACAAGTTAATAAGGTGTTAGGATTGACCCATTGCCTAAGGACGTCTAATTCCAGGTTGACAAAAATTCGGGATGTTACATAGACCCACCCGATAACTGCTTGTAAGAGAATTCCACCTCGTCATTATAAAAGTCCGACTCCACTTCGTAAGCATCGCCATCATTTGCAACTATAATAGGGTCTGGTTGGTGTTTAAGCACCATCCCAGAATGTGGGAGTGAGTGATCAACTCAGTGGAGCTATAAAGCAAAGGTTAACATGTAATCAATTCAGTCAAGCAATAATGATAAAATAATACAACAATCAGGTCCCAAGTACTCTTATTAATGTGAGGATGGTATGTAATAATGATGCATGCCCTCGCCTGCACTCCCTCTTGCGACGACATCTTACGATCTCGGCATGCACCCCTTCCTCTGTGCTCAACTCTAACGCCAAAGGCACATGCAAATGCAGTGCATGTACATGATTAGCCAAGTTCTTATTTAGTCTTATTCATACAGCAGGTTGGGAAGCTAAGGTACCTCCCTTATATCATTTCCCAAATGATGATCCATCTAGGGTCATTAATCCTAGTTAATCACATACGATAGGCAAGTTCTAGGTCACTACGGGGAGGCTCGTCACCATCAGTGCAGGCCTAGTTTATACTCAAAGCGACTACGGAAAGGCTCGTCGCCTTAATGTAGTCCTAGCATATAATCGAGGTCACTGCGGGCTCGTTACCTGATCGTAGGCCGACAGCTCGAATACAGTGTCCTGTACCACCATATTCAGCTCACGAGTTTGGGTTGCTCACTGGACACTACGGGGAGGCTCGTCGCCCCAGCGTAGGCCGATAGCTCGACCACGGTGTCCCATACCACCATGCCCGGCTCATGAGTCTTAGCGGATCGAGGTACCAAGGTTAAACGAGCTTTCCACTGGTGAGTTTGGTACCGTAGATTCAAGCAGTAATGTTCATACACGGTGAATATACAATTGGGCCAATTGAGTTACTTGACAGGCCCGACTGGTACGAGTATACGTTGACTTAATCGACATGGAATGCATAAGCATTCCGCGTGGCCTAACCACTGTCGTCAAACGTCGTACGACTTAGATTCGTCGAACGCATCTGTCGTGGCTAAAATAGCTCGGCCACCGATTGTAAACCATTACCGATTGCCTGGATTACATAGTAGCCCCAATCACACTCCCAAGCAAATAACACTAACATGTAATAGCCAAGACAACATGTGACAACCAAATCTAAACATAATCTTATTTGAGCATTTCTACAATCACATAATACATATGCTACCACACATAGGCATTTCATCCATAAATCACATAGGAATAGGATAGGTTACATAAAGGAAATTGTAACCATAGATAAGAGAATTAAGAATCCCATCTCAACACTCTCATTACATACATGTAAACAAGCGTTTTCTCATTTAGGCATTTTATCAAACACTTAGACTATACATATCACATACATGTAATAAATTAGTTTAAAACACATATTATAACAAGTCCTTTCACAAAGGAGTTGTCACACATACAACCATCATATATTTACATTCAATAAGCATGGCATGCACAAATCCAAATTCCACATTCATTCAGGCATTTCAACAAACACATGAAATGCATTTCAAAATCAACATAGTTACGTGTATGTGTATATATGGAAAACATCATATCTAAGCGTGTGAGATAGAAATCAAGTCAGACATAAATCATTTCTGACATTGAAAGCCTTGAAAACCATAAGTTAAACATTTATAGTTCGCACCTTTCATCGATAAACAAGTATCGAACTCAGTTTGTATGTCAAGCCTTTGTCTATGGCACGACGACCACCTATAACATAAAATAGGTTAGTTATTTCATCACTTACACTATTTGAACCCCTAAAATAGGTTAGGATTAGGATTTCTTACCCGAAAATGGAACCAAAATCACTGGTATAGCGATACGGTAGCGGTGATATGATACGTAGAGCGGCAGGGAAGAATCTCTGTAGTAAACCCTAGCTTTCCCTCACACACTCTCTCTTTCCTTCTCTTTCTTTTCTCCTCTCACCTAGGGTTTCAAATTCGTATGGAATGAGAGAGTGGGGGTTTAAGGCCCTGTTATAAGCCCAGGACTGATGGAAATGGCCCCAGGGCCAAGGTATACTTAGGTTATAGCCAAAGGACGACAGTTTCGGTCCAACGGAACACTTCTGAAGGCCCCTTTTCTACATGCGGTCGGACTTAAGCTCCTTAATATTGTATCTAGGTCAAGTTAAGTTTTTGGTTCTATCAGATTTGTAGATCGACCGTGGCGGACCAGTTTCAGTTCAACGGTCGTCGACACTCGATCAGGGCAACAAGTAGATGGACCTGTGTATAAAATTTTTCCTGATCCGAGGGTGTATTTGGGTTAAATTATAACGGTTTGAAACCTTAAATTTGTCCTGCAAGTGAATGGCCCAAATCACTTAAATCTGAGTTCATTTTTGAAAGGTATTCGCGTTTCTCACGCACTTCCCTTCGGGTTCAAGTTGTGCGTTTCTGGATACTATCTGGAGTTGACTTCCAAGGTGGTTGTCAAGTCCAGTAAGGCTATCCTAACCGTATAGTTTCACAGTAATCGAACTTTCGACATGCGGTCGAGGTCCGATACAGAGTTTTGGTATGCTTCCGAGAGCAACTGGTAGAGATTGATCCTAAATTTTAGGGTAATGTAGAGCTAATGATTCTACAAGTTTTGGGTCTTGCAGTTCATATTTACAGTGGTTTAAGCTAATTTCACAGCTAATCTAGTTTAACACTTAGTTAATTTCATATAATTTCTAAAGGATTTGGTCCTGAGTGATTTCTGCCTGAGGTGGTACTTAGGTCTTTGTATGAATTTTTCTAAGACGTTACAATCTACCCCCCTTAAAGAAATATTTCATCCTCTAAATTAGTACCTTTTCGTACTCCTCGAGAATCTAAGGGTAGTTCTTGCGAACTTCGACTTCTGTTTCCCAAGTAGCCTCTTCCTCAGTGTGGTGTGTCCACAGAACCTTCACAAGTGGAATCACTTTACCGCGTAACACCTTCTCCTTTCTATCTAGAATACGCGTCGGTCGTAGTACGTAAGTAACATCTTCATTCAACTACACCTGCTCCCACTTGATAATGTGGGAAGGATCTGAAACGTATTTCTTCAGCATAGATATATGAAATACGTTGTGCATGCCTATGAGTGGTATAGGCAAAGTAAGGCGATACGCTACCACCCCCACTCGATCTAGTATTTGGAATGGGCCAATGAATCTTGGTGTGAGTTTTTCCTTCTTCCTAAACAGAAGGACTCCCTTCATGGGGGGAAACTTTCAGAAACACATGGTCCCCGACCTAGTGGTCGCCGTCTCGTATTGGTGTAGCTCTTCTGCTTGCTCCGTGCTACAAGAAGTCGACGCCTGATAATGTCGATCTTCTCTGAGGTCGCCTTTACCGACTCAGGGCCAATCAAGCTCTTTTTGCCAACCTCTACCCAGCAATGAGGTGCTCTACATGGACACCCATACAGTGCCTCGTAAGGAGCCATGCCGATACTCGCCTGGAAGCTGTTGTTATAGGCGAACTTTGCATAAGGAAGGCAGTCATCCCAACTGTCATTGAAATCTAATACACAAGCTCGTAGCATATCTTCCAACACTTGATTCACCCGTTCCGTGTGCCCGTCAGTCTGTGGGTGGAACGCAGTACTGAACTTCAACTTCACACCCATTGTTTCCTGGATATGAGTCCAGAAGATAGATGTGAATCATGTGTCTCGGTTCGACACGATCTCCATAAGAACTCCATGCAGACATACTATCTCCTTGATGTACAGCTTGGCCAAATCGTCTGCCAAGTTCAAAACTCTAATAGGGAGAAAATGGGCCGATTTCGTCAACCAGTCCACAATCACCCAAATGGAATCATGTCCCTTCCTCGTCTTCGGTAGCCCTGAGATGAAATCTATAGAGATGAATTCTCATTTCCATTCTTCTATGGGCATGAGCTGAAGTAATGTAACGACTCGAAAAATCTCGTACAAAGCCCCGAGTACCACCTTAGGCAGAAATCACTCAGGATCAAATCCTTTAGAAATTAGACAAAGTTAACTAAGTGTTAAACTAGATTAGCTACAAAATCTGCTTGAATCGCTTTAAATACATCTGCAAGACCCAAAACTTGTAGAATCATTGATGTTAGGTTACCCTAAAATCTAGGATCAATCTCATTACCCAGTTGCTCTCGGGAGCACATTGAAACTCCGTATCGGATTTGGACCGCACGTCAAAAGTCCGATGACCACAAGATTAAGCATTTAGGACTGCCTTGCTGGGCTTGATAACCATCTCGGAGATCAAATCCAGATAGTGTCTCACGACTATTCGCTTGGGCCCGGAGTGAGGAGTGTGAGAAAACATGGTTTTCTTTAGAAATTAAATCTAATTTAAGTAATCTGAGACTTGTCGCTTGCGGGCCTGATATAAGCAATCAGACCGTCAGAATCTGACTCAAATACACCCTCAGATCAGGGAACATTTCTCATACATGTCTGTGTACTTGTAACCCTGATCGAGTTTCAGTGACTGTTGAACTGAAACTGGTCCGCCACATGTGATCTAGGAACCTGACTGGAATGAAAACTTAACTCGACCTAGATCCAAGGTCACTGAGCTTAAGTCTGACCTTTGGGTCAAGGGGGGGCTCCAGAAGTGATCCGTTGAGATGGAACAACCTCACTTTAGTTATAACCTAGGTATACCATGACCTTGGATCTAATTTGGTGAGTTTCTAGCCTATATAAGGACCTTAAACCCTCTCTCATTCAACCCATACGAATTTGAGAGAAACCCTAGGAGAGAGAAGAGAGAAAGTGTGAGAAGAGTGAGTGATTCTTCCTGATACTCTACCCTGCTATCCTACGTGCTTAACCATCACGATCTAATCGCTTTTCCGGCGATTCCGGCTTCATTTCTAGGTAAGAAAACCCTAACCCTAACCTGTTTTAGGGTTTCTATTGGTACAAGTAGTGAAGTAGTTGACTTACCTTGTGTTATAGGTCATCATATCGACGTTGACAAAAGCGTAGAGTTTCTATTAAGTTCGTTATGCTTCTACGGCGTAATGTACGAACTATAGATGCTTAGGTTATGGTTTTCAATGCTTTCAATGTCAGATAATGATAGATTCATGATCTGGGTGATATTTCACATGCAAAATGCGATGTTCGTTTTGCGATTCGGTTACATATGCAAATTATGGTGTTTAGTGTATTCTGTATATTTGTAGAAAATACCGTATATGTACAAATTTTGAAAGTGTGTTTGCCATGATAAATTACTGTATGTACATGCTATATATAAGTGTAGTACTTGGTGAAATAATTTGCCCTAATACATGTTTTGGCTAATGTACGTTATGTATGTTAATAAGTGTATTTTAGGCCTGTATTCTAGACCTTGAGTATACTCTGAATCTGTGGAGAGGCGACGAGCCTTCCTGTAGTAAACAGAGTATAAACTAGGCCTGTATTGGTAAGTCGATGGGGGAGCGGTGCAACGAGTGCATGTAATGACCCTAATGACCCTTCTGGTGACACTAGAACCGCATCATCGTATGAGATTATGTAGGACTGACGACCCTAGAATGGATCATTGTTTAAGAATGATTTAAGGGAGGTACCTTAATTTTCCAATACTGTTGTATGAAAAGGACTAATAACAACTCGGTAATCATGTTTATAACATAACACTACATATGCCTGGCGTCGTGGAGCACTAAGGGATGAACGCATGCCGCGAACGTAAGATGGTGTCGCACGAGGGAGGTTTGATAAGGGCATGCATCATGACTGTATTTCATACTTGCATTAATAAGAGTATTTAGGAGTATTTGATTGTACTGCTTTATCATTACTGCGTGACTGAATTGATAACATGTTAACCTATGCTTTATTGTTTCACTGAGTTAGCTACTCACTCCTATGTTACGGGACGGTGTTCTGGACACCCACCAGACACTGTCTTAGATGCAGGTATCGACGAGACGCTGGAGGCTGAGCCTGATTACTATGATGATCAGGATGAGTTCTCCTACATGCAGTTCTCTGGAGGCTTCGGTTAGGCCATTTAGATGACGGGACTATAGGGTTTACCATGATAGTTGTACCATTTTTGGGCATTTTGATTTTTGAAACTAATACATGTATATGGTGACTCAGTAAGGTGTTCATACTATGGAGACCGATTGTGACCGTTTCTGGCTTTATATACATTTATATACATCTTTCAGTCTTCTGCTTGCGTTTTATAACTTGATCTGGAGTATGAATTACTATTTTGGTATAATCTCACTCATGATTATTGCACTAACATAGACAACATTCAATCATAAGCATTTATGTTGCATAAGTGATGTTTTGGAACTCGGGTGTTGAGTTGCTACTCGACCCTCGATTTTCAAGGCGTTACAAGTAATCCTGGAGGTTGGCGATGCTCTGCCTTGACCTGTTGGCATGTGAGACAACGGGACACATAATTTGCTATGTGGACCTTCATGTCATCCCACCAGTATGACCTCTTCATACCTCGATACATCTTCGTACTTCCAGGACGCATCGCCATCCTCAAATTGTGAGCGGCTTCGAGAACCTCCTTTCTCAAGTAATGAAGATTTGACACGCATAGGCGGCCACGATAACGTAAGCCCCCATCCATACCAACTCTCCACTCTGAGTCTGCATCATCACTAGCTCGTCACCTCAACTCTAACAACCCTTCATCTTCCCCTTGAGCCACGATGATTCGGTCATCAATCAGTGGTTGTACACGCATATGTGCGATGCTCTCGAACGGCTCCTCGACTATAAGTTTCTGCTCAAAGTCTCGCACAAACTCTACCATGTCCCACTCTGCTATCATCAGTGGAGCTGTAAATGTTATCGCCTTCTTGTGGTTCAATGCGTCTGCCACAAGGTTGGCCTTACTAGGATGATAGGAGACCTCAAACTTGAAGTCTTTCAAGGTTTCCATCCAGCGTCGCTCCCTCATATTCAGGTCCCTCTGCGTGAATATGTATTTGAGGCTCTTGTAGTCACAAAAGAGCTCGAACTCCTCTCCATAGAGGTAATTTCTCCAGAGCTTGAATGCAAAGATGACAGCTGCTAACTCCAAGTCTTGCGTAAGGTAATTTTCCTCGTGTTTCCTCAACTGCTGCGATGCATTCCTTCTACATAAGGACGCAACCCAAACCAACACGAGACGTGTTGGTCTATATCGTATACTTAACCCCTTGCTCTGGCAATACTAGCACAGGGGCGGATGTCAACTTATCCTTCAGCTCCTAAAAAACTACCTCTGCCTTCTCATTCAAGGTGAATTTAAGATCTTTCCGATCTGCTGAGACAACGGTCTGGCTATCTTGGAAAAATCCCGAATGAATCATCGATAGTAACCTGCCAGGCCAAGAAAATTCCTTACTTCGGTAACTAAACCGGGCTGCTCCCAGTCCAGAACAACGGCTATCTTAGCAAGGTCCATAGCTATTCCTTCCTTGGACACCACATGTCCTAAGAACTTGACTTCTTCCTTCCAGAAGTCGCACTTCTTGTACTATGCAAACAACTGATCCTTCCTGAGAGTATTAAAGACTGCTCGCAGGTGCTCCTCGTGATCTTCCCGACTCTTGGAGTATATCAAGATGTCATCTATAAACACGATGACGAATTGGAATAGAAACGGCCAAAACACCCTGTTCATCAAGTCTATGAACACGGCCGGTGCATTTGTGAGTCCAAATGACATCACAAGGAACTCGTAGTGCCAAAAACTGGTCCTGAAAGTTGTCTTCTGCACGTCCTCATCCTTGACGTGCAACTGATGATACCCTGACTGTAGGTTGATATTCGAGTGTAACATCCCAAAAATCGGGGGTCGAGTAGTAACTCAACTCTCGAGTTCTAGAACGTCACGTATGCAACAAAATGAATGATGATTGAATGTTGATTGTATTCGTGCATTGAACATGAGTGAGATTAAGCCAAAACAGCATATCATACTCCAGAGACAATTAAATTGCAAGCGGAAGACTGTTATAGACATATAGAATATAAAAACTGTGGTGAGTCTCCAGAGTGTGATAATGTTACCAGGTTAAATAATTACAAGTACAATTCTAAAATTTACCAAATGTGAGGAAGTGCAATAATGTCTTCTATCCCAAGTACCATAGCCCTGTCAATATATTACCAAGTCTTCATAGACCTGTCAGAGAGTTATATGTAGGAGAACTCCTCCTCAACATCATAGTAGTAGTCCAGCTCTGCTTCAAAAGCATCGCCATCACCTGAAACTCAACAAATCTGGTTGGTGTGTACAACACTGTCTCATAACGTGGGAGTGAGTGATCAACTCAGTGGAACAGTAAAGCATAGGTTAATATGTTATCAACTCAGTTAAGCAGTAATGATAAAGTAGTAAAATCAAACACTCCTAACTACTCTTATTAATGCTAGTATGAATGTAGTCATGATGTATGCCCTCACCACACCCTCCCTCGTGTGACACCATCTCACGTTCGCGGCATACTTTCATCCCTCAGTGCTCCACATCTTCCAGGCACATGCAATACATGATGAGCATGATTACCGAGTAGTTATTAGTCCATTTCAAACAGCGGGATTGGAAAACTAAGGTACCTCCCTTGTATCATTCCCAAACATGATCCATTCTAGGGTCGTCAGTCCTAGTTAATCTCAGACGATGGTGTGTTTTTTAGGTCACTGCAGTTTCGCTGTGGTACATTACGCACAAAGGTTACACCACTCCCCATCACCTCTTAAACGATTCATCACTATACAGAAACAGGCCTAGTTCATACTCTATATACCGCGGCAAAACTCTAAGGCTCACCGCGATTTCAGAGTATTCTCGAGGTCACTACAAAGGGCTGCCAGGGCTGTTGCTCGCATTCGTTGCACCACTCCCCCATCACCTTATCAATGTAGGCCGACAACACGAATATAGTGTCCCATACCACCATAATCGGCTCACGAGTTTGGTTGCTCACTGGTCACTACGGGGAGGCACGTGGCCCCAGCATAGGCCTACAGCTCGACCACGGTGTCCCATACCACCATGCCCGGCTCATGAGTCTTAGCGGATCGAGGTACTATGGTTAAAAGGGATTTCACTGGTAAGTTTGGTACCCTAGGTTCAAGCAGTAGCGTCCAAACATGGTGAACATACATTAGACAGATCGGGTTACTTGACGAGCTCTGCAGCTCAAGCGCACAACAAGTTGAACAACATGAAGTGCATAAGCACTTCGCGTGGCCAACCACTATCGCCAACCGAAATACGACTCGAGTTCGTCGAACACATCTCACGTGGCAAATGAATCACAGCCACGAATTCATTTCTGGTACCGATTGTCTGGACTATAATCATAGCCTCAAACACAATCAAACCTTATTCGTAGCATGTGGAGTAAAGCATGATGAACAAATTAATTCAAGCATGTTAGTAGGCATATTATAAAGCATGTTATAAAGCATGTTGTAAAGTACTACATTAATAGGAATACAAACACATATATTGCAAAGTAATCGGTTTAAGCAAACAACCTCATTGAGGTAATCATACATGTCTCTAAGGTAGTTGAGAATCTCATCTCAACACCCTCCTAAGGCATCAACATCCAAACACTTACTCACACAAGCATTTTCACAAACACTTAACATACACTATTTCAACATACATAGTGTATGTTAGCAAACATGTATTAGGGCGAGTCCTTTCACCAAGCAAGTATTTTACACATATATAATATATTCATACAACAAATAATCATGACAAACACATCTCTAAAATATATATGCATACGGTACATTCTACAATACAGTATTTCTACATACACAGTGTATTTTAGTAAAACATGTATTTGGGCAAATCCTTTCGCCAAATAAGTATTTTATCCATATATCATATATTCATACAACAAATAATCATGTCAAACATATTTTCAAAATTTATACGTATACGGTATTTTCTACAAATACCTAGAATATGTAAAATTCCATAATCTATATCTTTAATCGAAACAGAAAACAGAAAGTACTTTGTACATGTGCAATTGCATGAAGATCATGAATCTATTATTATCTAACATTGAAAGCGTTGAAAACCGTAACCTATACACCTAAAGTCTGCACCTTTTATCATAGAATCGTAACAAAGCCGATAGGTTTGCCAAGCTTCCGTATATGGCAGTTTGGTAACCTATAGAATGAAATAGGTTAGCTATTTCATAACCTACAACCTATACAACCCTAAAATAGATTAGGGTTAGGGTTTCTTACCTAGAAACGGAGCTGGAATCACCGGGAAAGCGATTAGCACGGAGCGGTGGAGCTCGTGGAGTGGCAGGGAAGCACGGCAGGAAGAAGCTCCCACTTCTCTCTCACTTTCTCTCTCTTTTCCCTCTTCTCAAACTCAAATTCGGATGGCTGAAATGAGAGAGGGTTTAAGGTCCTTATATAGCCTAAAAAGTCTCCAAATTAGACTCCAGGTCAAGGTATACTTGGATTATAGCCAAAGTGGGCTGTTTTCAGCTCAACGGAGGACTTATGGCGGGCCTCCTTGAGCCAAAGGTCGGACTTAAGCTCACTAACAGCGGATCTACGTTCCACTAAGTTTTTGTTCCAGTCGAATTTCCAGATCATGCGTGGCGGACTAGTTTCAGTTCGACGATCAGTGGGTCTCGATTTGAGATTCTGAGTATATGTAAATGTTTATGAAATTTTTCCTGATCCGAGGGTGTAATTTGGTCAGATTCTGATGGTCTGGTTGCTTAAAACTAATCCGCAAACGATGAGTCTCAGATTACTATTCAAGATATTTATTTTGTAAAGAAATAAGTGTTCTCACACTCTCTCGCTCCGGACTCAAGCAAACAGCCGTGGGACACTATCTGGATTTGATTTATGAGATGGTTGTCAAGCCCAGCGAGGGGGTCCTAAGTCCTTAACCTCACATTATTCGAACTCCCGATGTGCGGTCTAGAACTGATACGGAGTTTCGAGTTGCTTCCGAGAGTAGCCGGGTAATGAGATTGATCCTAGATTTTAGGGTAACCTAGCGTTAATGATTCCACAAGTTTTGGGTCTTGCAGATCGTATTTAAAGCGATTCAAACGAATTTTGTAGCTAATCTAGTTTAGCACTTAGTTACTTTGTCTCATTTCTAAAGGATTTAATCCTAAGTGATTTCTGGTCGAGGTGGTACTCAGGCCTTTGGAGTTTGTATATAAGGTGATCCAAGTTATAACACTTAACTAGTTTAAGATAGTGTTTAGGGTGAAAGTACTTAGGAAAATTGAAAGAGCAAGGTGGTGAAGGGTTGGATTTGTGAAGGAAATGGTTTGAAAAGGGATTTGAGGCTTTAATTGAGTGTTTGAGAAGTTAAACCGGTGTTAGGATTGACTCATCGCTTAAGGACGTCTAATCCCAGGTTGGCAAAAATCCGGGCTGTTACAATCTACCCCCCTTAAAACAAAATTTCATCCCCAAAATTGCCTAAGGGTAATAAGGAAAGATTTAATTATTTCTTTGCCTAAGTCTTAGTGCGTAGGATATATACTAGCCTGGTTCATTTTAGTCTGCCCCCCTTAAAACTTATTTCTTAAGGCTCAAGGATCTATGCCTCGCTCCGTATGTCAGAACGAGGTGAAATATTAAACCTATCTTTGGTATTAAGTGGGAAGCGGTCTATCAATACATTGGTCTCCCTCTCATCGATGATGTGTGCTATGGCATTAGTACCTATAGTTATAGAAAGGAGCTAAGATGCCTAATTCCACCAAAGGAGGACCTTTGCCATGGTCCCGACTTACTTCTTTAATCATATCTAGTTGAATACTGTAAGATAATTTGCACACTCTTAGTACATAAAGAATGTAGACAAATAGGTTAATGGGCAGCCTATCCTTCTAAGCCCATAGGCACAATACGCATGCCAGAATGGTCTGTGGTTCGAGACCTAATCCCTAACTCTCTCTGTTGCTCATTTGAGAAAATTCTTAGGCCCTAAAAGACAAAGTATCCCTTTTGGCTATAGGTTCTTACACTTCTCAAAGATGAAGATATAAACTTTTAGTTGCAAGTGGTCGGGCCAACATGGAAGGAATGTTATGTAGTGGGTCCGAGTTGGATACATGGACCTTCTGCCTAGCTAGGACAGAAAATCGTCGTATCAGTTCTTAATCCTAGTTGATCCCGACCTTCTGCTTGATCAGAGCATAGGGTTCATTGGTCACTACCAGGATTGAGAATTCGATTCAAACTGCGAATACCTCACTTATATGTAGTTTCTCTGCTCCATGTTCCCGATTGTACTAAGTCCTTGAGAAGGCAATTCTAAGGGTTGTATTGATTTGACCTAACATTAAATCCAATGGATATATAAGTTTTCTATGAGCGTGAATAGTTTCTATGTCATATAACCTTCCTAAGAGTTATTAGAGGAGCCAGTGAGTACTAAGGGGATTCAACGAAGGAACGGGGTCTCGCTCCAACCTACTTAAGCCGACTAACTAAGTCTATCATGCAATTAGCTTAGCATAATTAATTAGTCCTTTACTTTCCTTAGCCTAACCAGTAGTCTAGTCTTAATTTAGGAGTAGCGGTAATCCACAAGTCGTAATCCAGTCTATGCTTATACACTAGATGATTTCATACCCTTTCTACTATAAGAAATTATTTTATCACTTAAGATCAAAGTTGTCTAATTGGAACTAGGTTGCCCGAACATGAATGTAACTACGCTCGAGCACTACACACATGCTCATACTAGCTAAGGAGGTCCTAGGGTTCACATTATTAACTTGGTGGATTTCCTATACTGCTAGATGTGTTTGCAACATCTAGGAGTACCAACTCTAGGTTCAACACTCTAAAGGCCTATCTAGTCAGTGGTCTTAAGTTGTATTAAATGGGCTTGCATTGCTAATCTCACTTGGGGATTGGGAATGGCATGTTTGGTAGGAGGGTGGGAGGGGATTAATTTTATAGGCTTTGGAAAATGAGTCTTGTGTTGGAAAGCGTGAGATGGGATTTCCAAACCCCATGATGATGAATTTCTAAGTGTAATTTGAAAGGACATCTCGGAATTTACTTTTAATTGCGTACACTCCAAACATGGTATTGGAAAACATGGGATACAACAATCTAGGAACCATACCCTAACTTTACATTTATTATTACTTATACAATTCTATCCACCTTAAACTCACCTAATGCAATTTGGCCGAACGGGCCCTAAACGTCCTCAAACATCAACATGAAAATAAAAACATCCTAAGACGGTAACCATGCAAACTACAAACAACTGTATGGATAGCTAGACATCCACAAGAGTGGCCATACCAAGCTTGCATAGAGCCATGGAAAATGAGGATAAGGGAAAATGGGGGGCTGAAGTTTTTGGTTCTCCATGGATTGGAGTCTCAACAGACATCGTAGAGGCCCAATAGACAGGGTTTTGTAAAGGAAAATGGAGAGATGGGTTGGGTAGAGAGGTTACACGTTTTGGAGCCACCAACGGGAGGTGTGATGGCTCAAATGCGAGAAAATGAAGAGGGTAGGGAGGTAGGGATTGTTATAACTGATGGAGATGGATGGATTGTGGTCGAAATTTGAAGATTGAGTGATTAGAAGGGAGAGTTGAGAGAGAGACAGCAACTTAGAGGGCTTGAAGGGGCGTTTGAGAGAGAGGGGGGCAAACGACATGAAAAAGGGGTCCCCCAGCAAAATCGCACGCACCACACGTGTGAAGAGGTCGGGCCGACCATGACCAGGCCTGGCCCAACATGAGTGGGCCCACCTGACCGCGGCGCGCCGCGGTGACCGCGGTTCCACCGTGGTCCGCTTTGGTCGGCGTGCTGCCGCCGCAGTTGGGTGATGTTCCCCAACCTCCCAAGGTGCCAAATGCACCCTGGGTCCGCTTGGTTCCCCCCCGGATTGATGCGTGTGGCCCCCGACTCCGTTTCGAGTCGTTTCGGGTCAAATTGGACATATCTTGCAATCTGGAATGAGTTATCTGACGTATAATATATGATTTTTGGGGTAGAACGAGCTAATGAAACCAACCAACCCTGCTACGCCAGGTTGTGCAGCCCCAAATTATGAAAAAAAACTTGGATCAATGGTCGTTTTCCTGTTTCAATTTCGTTTTACTAAAATTAGTCGTTTTAGTTTGATTACTCTTTATCAGTTGGGCTGTAGGAGTTGTGCTCAATGCAAAAAGAGCTTAGAATAATTAGGAGAATGGTTTGGTGAAGCCAAATAGGATACTTGCTATTTTTGGCCGGAAACTTTGCGCACTAGTAGACATCACCACCTTATGGTAAGTCGCAAATTCTAGGAGTTTTAGTTGTAGTTTGTTTTCGATTTCTTTCCCATTGCTTGGTATCCCTATTTAAAGGGTTGTGAACTCATTTTTAGTAATTCATTAATCAATTTTGAACGTATTAGAATTTATTTCTAGTTTCTGCTTTCTTTCCTCATGGATTCGAGAAGTCTCTATGAGGAGTCCAGAGAAGCTCCGAGGATTCGGAGTAGTTATCATCATCACGCTTATCCCGTATACTACCGATTGTCAACGGTTGGGGTGAGGTGGATTGTAATCTAGACTCATTAATAGCTGGCCTAGGTATGTTTTAAGGTCGACCCATGTGACCATGGTTGAATACAAACTCGATTTCGGCGTTCGTTTTTAGTGAACTAGCCGTTGGACGGAACAGGGATGCGTAAGACTGTTTCTACATTTTGTCGCTCCCTCCTAAGTCAGAGTGTGTCAGAGTGCATCGTGTGACCATAACACAGGTCCGGTTTAATCCAAATCATGCTCTGATACCATCTGTAACATCCCAAAAATCGGGGGTCGAGTAGTAACTCAACTCCCGAGTTCCAGAACGTCACTTATGCAACAAAATGAATGACGATTGAATATTGACTGTATTCGTGCATTGAACATGAGTGAGATTAAGCCAAAATAGCATATCATACTCCAGAGACAGTTAAATTGCAAACGGAAGACTGTTATAGACATATAGAATATAAAAACTGTGGTGAGTCTCCAGAGTGTGATAATGTTACCAGGTTAAATAATTACAAGTACAATTCTAAAATTTACCAAATGTGAGAAAGTGTAATAATGTCTTCTATCCCAAGTACCATAGTCCCGTCAATACATTATCAGGTCTTCATAGACCTGTCAGAGAGTTATATGTAGGAGAACTCCTCCTCAACATCATAGTAGTAGTCCGGCTCTGCTTCAAAAGCATCGCCATCACCTAAAACTCAACAAATCTGGTTGGTGTGTACAACACCATCCCGTAACGTGGGAGTTAGTGATCAACTCAGTGGAACAGTAAAGCATAGGTTAACATGTTATCAACTCAGTCAAGCAGTAAAGTTAAACACTCCTAACTACTCTTATTAATGCAAGTATGAATGCAGTTATGATGTATGCCCTCACCACACCCTCCCTCGTGCGACACCATCTCACGTTCGCGGCATGCTTTCATCCCTCAGTGCTCCACATCTTCCAGGCACATGCAATGCATGATGAGCATGATTACCGAGTTGTTATTAGTCCATTTCAAATAGCAGGATTGGGAAACTAAGGTACCTCCCTTGTATCATTCCCAAACATGATCCATTCTAGGGTCGTCAGTCCTAGTTAATCTCAGACGATGGTGTGTCTTCTAGGTCACCGCAAAGCCGCTGTGGAACATTACGCACAAAGGTTACACCACTCCCCATCACCTCTTAAACGATTCATCACTATACAGAAACAGGCCTAGTTCATACTCTATATACCGCGGCAAAACTCTAAGGCTCACCGCAATTTCAGAGTATTCTCGAGGTCACTACAAAGGGCTGCCAGGGTTGTTGCTCGTATTCGTTGCACCACTCCCCCATCACCTTATCAATGTAGGCCAACAGTACGAATATAGTGTCCCATACCACCATAATCGGCTCACGAGTCTGGTTGCTCACTGGTCACTACGGGAGGCACGTGGCCCCAAAGATAGGCCGGCTCGACCACGGTGTCCCATACCACCATGCCCGGCTCATGAGTCTTAGCGGATCGAGGTACCATGGTTAAAAGGGATTTCACTGGTAAGTTGGGTACCCAGGTTCAAGCGATGGCCCAAACATGGTGAACATACATTAGACAGATCGGGTTACTTGACGAGCTCGGCTAGCTCGAGCGCACAACAAGTTGAACGACATAAAGTGCATAAGCACTTCGCGTGGCCAACCACTATCGCCAACCGAAGTACGACTCGAGTTCGTCGAACACATCTCACGTGGCAAATGAATCACAGCCACGAATTCATTTCTGGTACCGATTATCTGGACTATAATCATAGCCTCAAACACAATCAAACCTTATTCGTAGCATGTGGAGTAAAGCATGATGAACAAAGTAATTCAAACATGTTAGTAGGCATATTATAAAGCATGTTGTAAAGTACTACATCAATAGGAATACAAACACATATATTGCAAAGTAAGCGGTTTAAACAAACAACCTCATGGAGGTAATCATACATGTCTCTAAGGTAGTTGAGAATCCCATCTCAATACCCTCCTAAGGCATCAACATCCAAACACTTACTCACACAAGCATTTTCACAAACACTTAACATACACTATTTCAACATACATAGTGTATGTTAGCAAGCATGTATTAGGGCAAGTCCTTTCACCAAGCAAGTATTTTACGCATATATAATATATTCATACAACAAATAATCATGACAAACACATCTCTAAAATATATATGCATACGATACATTCTACAATACAGTATTTCTACATACATAGTGTATTTTAGTAAAACATGTATTTAGGCGAATCTTTTCACCAAATAAGTATTTTATCCATATATCACATATTCATACAATAAATAATCATGTCAAACATATTTCCAAAATTTATACATATACGGTATTTTCTATAAATACCTAGAATATGTAAAATTCCATAATCTATATCTTTAATCGAAACAGAAAATACTTTGTACATGTGCAATTGCATGCAGATCATGAATATATCATTATCTGACATTGAAAGCTTTGAAAATCGTAACCTATACACCTAAAGTCCGTACCTTTTATCGTAGAATCGTAACGAAGCCGATAGGTTTGCCAAGCTTCCGTATATAGTAGTTTGGTAACCTATAGAATGAAATAGGTTAACTATTTCATAACATATAACCTATACAACCCCAAAATAGATTAGGGTTAGGGTTTCTTACCTAGAAATGGAGCTGGAATCGCCGGGAAAGTGATTAGAACGGAGAGGTGGAGCTCGTGGAGTGGCAGGGAAGCACGACAGGAAGAAGCTCCCACTTCTCTCTCACTTTCTCTCTCTTTTCCCTCTTCTCAAACTCAAATTCAGATGGCTGAAATGAGAGAGGGTTTAAGGTCCTTATATAACCTAAAAAGTCTCCAAATTAGACTCCAGGTCAAGGTATACTTGGGTTATAGCCAAAGTAGGATGTTTTCAGCTCAACGGAGGACTTATGGCAGGCCTCCTTGAGCCAAAGGTCGGACTTAAGCTCACTAATAACGGATCTACGTTCCACTAAGTTTTCGTTCCAGTCAGATTTCTGGATCACGCGTGGCGGACCAGTTTCAGTTCGACGGTCAGTGGGTCTCGATCGGAGATTTCGAGTATATGTAAATGTTTATGAAATTTTTCCTGATCCGAGGGTGTAATTTGGTCAGATTCTGACGGTCTGGTTGCTTAAAACTGATCTGCAAACGATGAGTCTTAGATTACTATTTAAGATATTTATTTTGTAAAGAAATAAGTGTTCTCACACTCTCTCGCTCCGGACTCAAGCGAACAGCCGTGGGATACTATCTGGATTTGATTTCCGCGATAGTTGTCAAGCCTAGCGAGGCTGTCCTAAGTCCTTAACCTCGCATTATTCGGACTCCCGATGTGCGGTCTAGAAGTGATATGGAGTTTCGAGATGCCCCCGAGAGCAGCCGGGTAATGAGATTGATCTTAGATTTTAGGGTAACCTAGCGTCAATGATTCCACAAGTTTTGGATCTTGCAGATCGTATTTAAAGCGATTCAAACGGATTTCGTAGCTAATCTAGTTTAGCATTGAGTTACTTTGTCTCATTTCTAAAGGATTTAATCCTAAGTGATTTCTGGTCGAGGTGATACTCAGGCCTTTGGAGTTTGTATATAAGGTGATCCAAGTTATAACACTTAACTAGTTTAAGATAGTGTTTAGGGTGAAAGTACTTAAGAAAATTGAAAGAGCAAGGTAGTGAAGGGTTGGATTTGTGAAGGAAATGGTTTGAAAAGGGATTTGAGGCTTTAATTGAGTGTTTGAGAAGCTAAACCAGTGTTAGGATTGACCCATCGCCTAAGGACGTCTAATCCCAGGTTGGCAAAAATCTGGGCTGTTACATCGAGAAATACTTCGCCCCTTTCAATTGATCAAACAAATCATCTATCCTGGGCAAAGGATACTTATTCTTCACCATCCTCTGGTTCAACCTGCGATAATCAATACACAATCGTAGTGACCCATCCTTCTTCACAAACAACACGTGTGCTCCTCAAGGAGACACAGTTAGTCGTATAAAGCCTGCATCCAACAGATCATCGATCTATTTCCTGAGTTCCTTCATCTCACATGGAGGCAGCAATACATGGGTAATGAAATGGGTGTCGCACCAGGCATAAGATCAATGGTAAAATCGATCTTGCACTGTGGAGGTTGTCCAGGAATCATCCTGAACACGTCCGCGAACTCCCGAACTACTGGCGTGCCCTCAAGTGTCGGACCATCAACATTCTCTAATAAGGTGGCATAATAGCTAACACGGCAGGGCCAACTGTCCTGCACTGGAAAAGTAAAGACCATGCCCTCAGGTCCATAGGCTATCACCTCTGTGGCATCACAATCAATTTCTGCCCTCATCTCGGTGAGCCAATCCATACCGAGGATAACATCGTAATGGTATAGTGGGGCAACGATCAGATCTACAAGTATTGTCCTGCTTCCTAAGTCTATCGAGCAACCCTCACAAGCTCTGCTAACGTCTGAAAAAGTCTCTGTAGCCGTAAGGATCCTCACTCCCTTCGTGGGAGCAGTACCCAATCCCAGTCGCTTGACTGCTGCGCATGATATGATCGAGATAGTGGACCCGGTGTCTACTAACAAGAAGACATGTGTACCTTGAATGTGAGCCGTGACTTCAAAAGCCATTAGGGCTGTAGCTAATGTCTCAGGCGCTTCAGCTGCAAGCGCGTGTACTTGAGCCTTTTACGGACGGTTCGGTAGTGGTATCATAGGTCGTTGAGGTGGCCTAAAGCGAGGTACGGGCGGCCGAAATGATGAATGTGCTGGTGCTGACCGCAGGGCGGGGCTGTAATGGCTTGAGGAAGCTAGTAGTTAATCCTCTGAGGTGGTGAGAAGCCGTTGTCCCTCATCTCGGTGAAATAGTAGGTGTCGGCATGGCCCGCCCTCTTGCAGTAAGTGCACCATAAGTCCAGTCGCCTCATAGGGGCTGGTGGAGCCATGAGCCTAGGAGGCGAGTCTGCACGAGGCCTCTTGCCGAGGAACGGCCTACTCGATAACTCGGGTCGTGGCCTAGGAACCATAGGCCCACGAGTATGGGATAACCTATCCCCGTCCTACTCTGCTCGCAAAGACATGTTCACTAGTTCAGTATAGCTGGGTATGCTAGCGCAACACATCTTTGAGTGGATTTCGGGTCGCAGACCCTCAGAAAATCGCTGCATCTTCATCGGCTCATCAGCTAAGATCAACGGAGCATACCTAGCCAGCTCCGTAAATATGTTCTCATACTCTGCCACTGTCATCCCTCCCTGACAGAGGCGAAGGAACTCTCCCTCCTCATGATGGTACGTGAGAGGAAAATACTTCCCGTGGAAGCGCATCTCAAAGGCCTCCCACGTCCACACGTAGCCAATAGCAGTAGTCCGCAGGACACTGTCCCACCACAAACTGGTCTCCTTCTCGAACATAAAGGTGACCAACTCCAAATGCTCTACCTCGGTGCAGTGCAGCTGCCTTATCATCTTAGAAATGTGGTCAAGCCAATACTCGGCCTCCTCGGGTTGGTGAGTAACCGCGAAAGTAGGAGGCCACAAGCGCTGGAATCGCTCGAATGTGCCGCTAGCACTCGCGTTGCCAGCAGGGTGCACAGGTGGTGCAGGTGGAGCCACACTCATACTCTGGGCAAAGACCCCTACGATGGTAGCCAGAAACTATTACTGCTGCTGTTGCTGCTGTGTCTGCTGCTGCTGCATCGACAACATCATCTGCTCTATCCTATCAGGAGGCGGAGTGGACTGTGGTATGTGAGGCGTCAAGGTAGAAGCATGGTTCTGCTCAGGAACCGATGGTATAACAGGTGGTACCACAGGTGGTGCCACAGGTGGGGTCATAGGTGTCGGCCTAGTGGTAGGGCCAGTGGCCGACTGAGAATCTGGCATGGTGTCATGAATCGGGCCCAAGCTGGGGTCCATATGTCTATCGCTTAGGGGAGGTGCCTCGTCAAACAACTCGCCCAGTGAGAGACGTCCCGAGGTTCGCGTGCTCTTAGGTGGCATTCCTTAAATACAACATAGGGTGCAACCCGTGAGATTTAACATACAACACGCAATTCTCCAAGCATTTTACACAGTCCATAACGAAAGGAGTCATATGCATTTCATTTAACAAAATTTGTCACAATACATAAGATATAGTTTTACATGAATCATGACTAGAAAGGCATGTGGGCTATTCTAAGCAGGGTTGCATACACTAAAACTACAAACCAACCTGCCTCATTACCAAGCCTATCAAGGCTATACATAGAAACAAGCAAACAAACAACCAAACAAATTAAAAGATGACTATGTGTACGACTAGTCGTCAGACTCTGGCGATGGTGGAGGTGCACCCTTGTCCTGCAGACAACATAGAATGGCCCTCAAGGTGCAAACACCTTCTTAAATTTTCGTTTCACAAAGGCCCCGGTCTCTTCAAGCTCGGCTCAGGTCTCTCCAAGTTTGGCCTGGACCTATCCGACCTCCTGTTGTAGGGCGGCTTGGCTCTCCTCGATTCGAGCCCAGCGGGCTTCTAAAGCAGCCCGATCCATATCAGGAACCTGTGTGGCAGGAGGAGGTGCCTCATCCGGCTCTTGTGCCTCCTCTTCTTCCTCTGCTTATCCTTCCTCCTCACCACCGCTGTCATCCCCATTGCCATCCTCACTACTCCCTTCTTCTTCATTGCCACTTTCTTCCTCACCCTCGCTCTCCTCGATATCATCACTTTCCCCTTTGACATCAACATTCTCCTCTTCTGTATCGTCACTCTACTCCCCAAGGCGGGCTCGACATTGCCTTTCGCCAATCCCCATATTGTCAAGCGTGCTTGCACTGATAATATGGATTGGGGCGACGTCATCCATATGGAGTCGGAAGTTGTAGCGACGGGCAATCTTGCAAATCAGTCGGCCGAATGGTAGCGTGGTGCTTTCCCTATTGGACCTTGCCGCTTTGATTATCAGCGTCAGGACAAGAGTGGGTAAACATACTTTGTCTCCTTTCCCAACTCGAAACAAGAAGTCCACCATGAACCTCATGCACTTAGTGCGGTTACTCGATCGGGGATACATGTTATACGTGTATATGTTGTGGAGCAGACGTAAGTCATTTATCATTTTGGTTTAAGCGAGGCCAGTCCCCCACCTCCATTGCTCGAGCTGGCCATAAAGGAACCGTGTGCGAAGTCTCTTCTCCCGCTTACTAGCATAATTTCTCTCGCTAGCCTGCATCAATCCCTTCTCAATACCCATGACACGACAATCTCATCCACACAAATTGTAATCTCCTGCCTACCCAGAGGAATGGTAAACTAGAGGGGCTCATATATCGGATTCCGAATGAGGACATAAAAAGTGCACACATTGTTTTCGCTTGCAGGCTCCTTTCCCTCAAATATGGGTCCCCACTCATTTTTCAGAAGGAAGTCAATCACTGGATACGTCCCAAACATCTTTTCATTGACGTGTGCTTCAAACACTACCTTGCGGTTGTGGAATTTACCGAGACCGATGTTCTGTAGTAGGGATCTCTCCAATGGAATTCGAGGATCGAGGTCCTGCTTGGACCTCCGTTCTTGCTCAGCACTAGTACTTGCTTCAGCGTCCTCCCTCTGCATAGGACGACGTGGTCGGCTTGGCCCGGCCTCATCCAGGGCCGCTCTTTTCCTCATCATGAGAGACAAGAGCGTAGAGATGGAGAAGATGGCGGTGACCACCTCAAAGAAAGCCATTGAGAATAGGATGGGTTAGTGGGTCTTGGAGTTTTGAGACACACAAGTGGGTTCGTGTACTCAAACGGGAAGAAAAGAGGGGGATGGTGTGGAAAATGAAGGAAAAAGTGGTGTTTATAAGATATGGAAGAAGATTTAGGAGGGATTGAAAAAGTTAATGGGGTTTGAGCCACTTGGAAAGGGAGATAGGAAGGTAGTGATGATGAAGAAAGTAGATTTGACGCTTTGAAGATGGATTTGTGCAATGGGTTAGAGAGGAAGAGAGATTTGGGAAAGAAATTGGAGTGGAGCGGGGTTGGGATTTTGTAAAAATACCCTAAAATGGGTTTTTAGAGGGAGGAGAGGGGTCCCACACGGCTGTGGAGGACCCCACGGTCGGTCGGTTGGCGGGGCCTCGCTTGGCAGGCGGAGGCTACGCCCGGGGCCTGTCTGGCGAGCGGTGGCTCTGCACGGGGGTAGTGTCCACCCCCTCGGGGTGCCAAAAAAGCATGGGACCCACCTCGGATCCCATCGAAAGTTGGTGCATGCCCCCCCTCCCCGTACTCATTCGAGACACGTTCGAGCCTCATCTTGCTAGTATTCACGCTTTTGGTATGCTTTCTGCATGGGATTGACTGAATTGATGTCCATACTCATCAATTGACGGACTAGAGGGAGATTATGATCATTTTACATGCTCAAAGGTGCCTACGGGGTGAAGTACAGTGGTCAGTTTCGGTCGAATCCAACGACCGACGAAACTGGAAATCCTATAACCGTTTTTACATTTTATTGCACCCTCCTAAGTCAAAGTACGTCAGTGGGCGTCGTGTGACCATGACGCAAGTTCAGTTTTAATCCAAATGACGCTCTGATACTGTAACGCCCTAAAAATCGGGGGTCGAGTAACAACTCAACTCCTGAGTTCTAAAACATCACTTAAGCAACATATATGCTTATAATTAAATGTTGTCTATGTTAGTACATTAATCATGAGTGGGATTATACCAAAACAGTAATTCATACTCCAAATCAAGTTGTAAAACGCAAGCGGAAGACTGAAAGACATAAATAAACGTATATAAGTCAAAAGAGCAGGATCGGTCTCCAGAGTATGAAGACATCACTAAGTCACCATATACATGTAATAGTCTCAAAATCAAAATGTCAAACAGTATAACTACAATGATAATCCCTATAGCCTCATCCATCCGGATGGCCTAAGCAAAGCCGCCGGAGAACTACATATAAGAGAACTCGTCCTGATCGTCATAGTAATCAGGCTTCACCTCTTGAGTCGCATCATCATCTGCATCTAAGACAGAGCCTGGTGGGTGTTCAGAACACCCTCTCAGAACGTGGGAGTGAGTGATCAACTCAGTGGAATCATAGAGAAAAGGTTAACATGTTATCAATCCAATCAAGCAGTAATGATAAAGCAATAAAATCAAACATCCCTAAATACTCTTATTAATGCAAGAATGATATGAACAATGATGCATGCCCTCGCCTACACTCCCTCTTGCGACACCATCTTACGGTCACGACGTGCTTTCTTCTCTTTGTGCTCTTCAACCTGGGCACATGCAGTGCGATGTTATGAGCGTGATTACCGAGTTCTTATTAGTCCTTTTCATACAGCAGGATTGGGAAACTAAGGTACCTCTCTTATATCATTCTCCAAACAATGATCCATTACAGGGTCGTCAGTCCCATCAATTCTCATACGATATTACGGTTCTAGGTCACTACAATGGGCTCATTGCCAAATTAGTACAGGCCTAGTGTATACTCTGATTACTACGAAAAGGCTCGTTGCCTCTATGCAGGTTCAGAGTATGCTCGAGGTCACTACAAAGGGCTCATCACCAAATCAGTATAGGCCGACAGCTCAAATACAATGTCCCATACCACCGTATTCGGCTCACGAGCCGATGTTGGTCACTGGTCACTACGGGGAGGCTCGTCGCCCCAGCGTAGGCTGATAGCTCGACCACGGTGTCCCATACCACCATGTTCAGCTCATGAGTCTTAGCGGATCGAGGTACCACGGTTAAACAGGATTTCACTGGTGAGTTTGGTACCTTAGATTCAAGCAATAATGTCTATACATGGTGAACATACATCGGGCAAATTGGGTTATTGGACGAGCTCGACTATTATGAGTGCACCTAAAGTTGATCGACATGGAGTGCGTAAACACTCCGTGTGGCCTAACCACTGCCAACAACTCTAGTATGACTCGGGTTCGTTAAACACGTCCAACGTGGCGAATGAATCTCAACCACGAATTCAAAGCTTGTTACTGATTGCCTGGACTATAATGTAGTCCCAAACACATTCAATCTTTAACCTGTAAGCATGTGGAGTAGTCAGAGCAGAATTAACCAAGTAATTCAAACATATTAACAAGCATGTTATAAAACACAATGTAAATAGGAAATCCAAACACATACATTTCATAAGCAAGCGATTAAACTAAATAACTTGCATGGAGGAAATCATACACATCTCCAAGGTAGTTGAGAATCCTATCTCAACACCCACCTAAAGCACTATCTTCTAAGTACTTACTCATACAAGCATTTTCACAAACACTTAGATTACGCTTATTAACATACATAACGTATGTTGGCCAAAACATGTATTAGGGTGAATCCTTTCGCCGAGGAGTTGTTACACATACAACGAGCATATACACATAGTAGTTAATCATGGCACACACTCTTTCATATTTCGTATGTAGACGGTATTTTCTACATAGATACAGAATACACTAAACTCCACGAATTTCATATATAATTGAATCGCAAAACGAATATCGCATTTTGCATGTGAAATAACACCCACATCATGAATCTATCATTATCCGGCATTGAAAGCTTTGAAAACCATAACCTATACGTCTATAGTCCGCACATTACGTCGTAGAAGCATAACGAATTTGCTAGAAACTCTAAGGCTTCGTCAACAATGGTACATCAACTTATAGCATGAGTTAAGTCAACTATCTCACCACTTATAACAATTGAAACCCTAGAACAGATTAGGGTTAGGTTTTCTTACCTGAGAACAAAGTCAGAATCGCCAGAATAACAATTAGCTAGGGATGGTTAAACACATAGAACGGCAGGATAGAGTACTAGGAATCTTCTCCCACTTCTCTCTCACTTTTCCTCTCTTTGCTCTCTTCTCTCTCCTAGGTTTTCTCAAATCTGTATAGAGTGAATGGGAGAGGATTTAAGGTCCTTATATAGGCCTAAAACTGATGGAAATGGCCTCAGGGCCAAGGTATACTTAGGTTATAGCCAAAGGGCATTTGTTTCAGCTCAACGGAACACTTCCAGAGCCCCCCTTGAGCCTAAGGTTAAACTTAAGCTCCCTGACCATGGATCTAGGTCAAGCTGAGTTTTCAATTTGATCGAATTTACAGATCACCCGTGGCGGACCAGTTTCAGTTCAACGGTCCACGATCACCGATCAGGATCACCAATCAGGGCCACAAGTACACTGACTTGTGTATGAAATTTCCCCTGATCTGAGGGTGTATTTGGGTCAGATTCTGATAGTCCGAATCCTTATAGTTGGCCTGCAAGTGACAAGTCTCAGATTACTTAAATTTAGATTTTTATTTTTAAAATATCCACGTTTCTCACACACTTCACTCCGGGCTCAAGCAAATAGCCCTAGGACACTATCTGAACTTGATTTCTGAGATGGTTGTCAAGTCCAACAAGGTGGTTGTAATTATATAACTTCGTATTAATCGGACTTTCGACGTGCGGTCCAGATCCGATACGGAGTTTCAATGTGCTCCCGAGAGCAACTGGGTAATGAGATTGATCCTAGATTATAGGGTAACCTAGCGTCAATGATTCTATAAGTTTTGGGTCTTGCAGATCATATTTAAAGTGATTCAAGCAGATTTCATAGCTGATCTAGTTTAGCACTTAGTTAATTTTGTCTAATTCCTAAAGGATTTGGTTCTGAGTAAATTCTGCATGAGGTGGTACTCGGGTCTCAATACGGGATTTTTCGAGGCGTTACAATCTACCCCCCTAAAAAAATTTCATCATCGAAATTAGTACCTTTTCGTACTCCTCGAGAATCTGAGGGTAGTTCTTTCTGACCTCGGCCTCTGTCTCCCAAGTAGCCTCTTCCTTAGTGTGATGTCTCCACAGTACCTTCACCAGTGGGATGACCTTGCTAAGCAACACCTGCTCCTTCCTGTCTAGAATACTTGTCAGACGCAGTATATATATAGCGTCCTTGCTCAACTGTACCTGCTCCCACTTGATAATGTGGGAAGGATCAGGAACGTATTTCTTCAACATAGATACATGAAATATGTTGTGTACGCCCGCAAGTGGTGTGGGCAGGGCAAGACGGTATGCCACCACACCCACTCGGTCTAATATTTGGAATGAGCCAATGAATCGCGGCGTAAGTTTCCCCTTCTTGCCAAAACGCAGGACTCCCTTCATGGGAGAAACTCGGAGGAACACATGGTCCCCAACTTCGAACTCTAGCGGTCGTCGCCTCGTATTGGCGTAGCTCTTCTGTCTGCTTTGCACTGTAAGAGGTCGACGCCTGATATTGTCGATCTTCTCTAAAGTCGCTTGTACTAACTCTGGGCTAATCAAACTGCTCTCGCCAACCTCTGCCCAGCAATGCGGTGCTCGACAGGGGCGCCCATACAAGGCCTCGTAAGGAGCCATGCCAATACTCGCCTGAAAACTGTTATTATAGGCGAACTCTGCATTCGGCCTCCTCGGGTCTGTGAGAACCCGTAAAGGTAGGAGGCCTCAAGCGCTGGAATCGCTCGAGGAGACCACTCGTACCCAGATTCCCCATAGGGTATGCAGCAGGTGCAGGGGGAGGCACACCCTCATCCTGAGCAGAAGGCCCTACAGTCTCAGCAGGGCGTACAGATGGTGAAGGTGGAGTCGCACTTCCATCCTAAGCTAGGGCCCCTGCAATCATGGCCAAAAGCTGCTGCTGGTGCTACATCTGCTACTGCTGGTGCTGCATCTGCTGCTGGTGCATCATCATCAATAACTGCTCTAACCTATCCATAGGTGGGGCTGCCTGAGGCACGTGCTGCGTCGAAGAAGATGCACAGTTCTACTCACGAACCGGTAGTGTGTAAGGTGGTGGCCCAACTGTAGGACCAGTAGATGGCTGAGACTCAGGCATAGTCTCACGAACAGGGCCCACACTGGGGTCCATATGACCATCACATGGGGGAGGTGCCTGGCCCATCGAATCAGTAAGTGTGAGGTGTACCGCGCTCCGCATGGCCTTAGGTGCATTCCTTATATGACATAGGGTGCAACTTGTATAAGATGTAGCATAACAATACACAATCCTTTAAGCATTCACACACTTCATAGCATAAGAGATTGCATGCATTTCATTAACCAAAATTTGTCATAATACATGAGACACAGCATTAAATGAATCATGACAGAAGATGCATGTGAGCTAATATAACCAAAGCTTCAAACACTGAAAACATTCTACTAACTACTACACTACTAGGCCCATCAACATGAGCACAAACATAACCTAAAGCAGTAACCAAAACAAGTTGCAAGACAACGGCATGGATGACTAAGCATCCGAGTCTGGCAAAGGAGGAGGGGCGCCCTTATCCTACAGATAGCACAGGATGGTTTTTAAGGTGCGAGTCACCTTCTAGAACTTATGTTTCATGAGGCCCCGAAGATCCATTAGATCCTATCATAGGAAGCCTGACCCTCCTCAAGCCAAGCTAAGCGGGCATCCTTAGCAGCCTGATCAGTGTCCTGCTCCGGTGCCGTAGGAGGGGAGCTCTCCTCCATTTCCTAGGCCTCCTCTTCTTCCTCACTCTCTTCCTCTTCTATTTCAGCTCCACCCTCTTCCTCACTCTCTTCCTCTTCACTCTCCGTCTCATCCTCACTCTCCTCAAGTCGGACTTGTCGTTATCGTGGCCCGATTTCCATCTGATTGAGAGTAGTTTCATTGAGGAAGTGTTGCGGCACTAGGAGTTCTGCGCCAAGTCCGTAGCCGAACTCGCGTGCAATCTTGCATATAAGTTGGCCGAAGGGGAACAAATCAGTCCTTCTATTGGAGAGTGCAGTAAGAACTATTTGTCGTAAAATATATGTAGGCATGCACAGCTTCTCTCCCTTCCCCGCTTGGTATAGAAAGTCTACCATCAAGCGCGTACAGTCACTACGATTGCTCCACCTGGGGTAGACGTTAAACGTGCAGATATGGTGTAGGCAGAAATCATCAATCATGTTTGACACCAGGAGGCTATTGTTTGGCTGTCATTGCACCAGTCGACCACAAAGGAAACGCATACGACGATCCCTTTCACGTGCACTCTTCAGATTCTTCTCGCTCGTGTGGACTTGGCCAAGTGGTATTCCCATGAGTCGAGCTATCAGGCCAGCGTCAATTGTGGCCTCCCAACCTCTTCTCACCGGAATCTTGAACTGCAAGGGCTCTAGCGTAGGCTCTTGAATAGGCATAAAATGCACGGATAGTGCCCACATTTGTGAGATATTTTTCCTCAAACACAGGGCCCCAACTGGCCTCACCTAGGCTCTCCAATAACAGATACTCCCCAAAGAGCCGCCCATCCACCTAAGCTTCAAAAAGGACCCTACGGCCCTCATAAACTCCATGTGATAAATCCACCAATAGAGCTCTTGGAAGAGGAGCCTGGGGATCGAGATCCCGCTTAGTCCGCACCTCACGTTCAACGCCCGTGCTTGCGGTGGCACCTCTTGGTCTCCTTGAACGAGTGGGGTGGCTAGGCCCGACTTCATCCACGACACCCTTTCTCTTTCCCATGAGAGAAAGAATGGTGGAAATTGAGAAAATGGCCAAATAACCTCAAATAGAGCCATGGAAAAATGAAGAAAATGGAGGAAAGGGATGAGATCTTTGGGTCTCCACGGATTTGAGCCTCAAATGACGGTGTAAAGGCTCAAATGAAAGGGGATAAAGAAGGAAAATGAAGAGATGAGATGGGTGAGTGGGTTTACACGAATTTGAGACTCAAATAGGGGGTTTAAGAACTCAAATGAGAGAGAATGGAGAGATAGACAACAATAGAGAATGGTTTACTGCAGGGTAGTGCAGAGGGTGCACGAAAATGGAAGAGAAAATGCTTGGTGGGGCGATTTGAGTGAAGGATATGAGATTTTTGAAGAAAAGGGAAGCTTTGAGGGGTAATTTATGAAGGAGGGGCGACCTATGAGAGGTTTAAATCAAAACCTCATGGATAGGTGGGCCACACAACGCCAAAAACATCATCGGCCCAATCGGCCCGCTCGCCGGGCCCGTTTGGCGGTGAGGACTCAAAACCGGGGAGGTCCTCACCGGTCTCTAGAGGTTCTGGTAAGGGCTCGCCCATGAGGAGAGGTCCTCCTACCCCCTGGGTCCCAAAAATGTGTGGGGCCCACCCTGGGTCCCTTTGGATAGGTTCCATTAGGCCCCCGACTCCAGTTTGCTTCGTTTCGGGTCCTTTCGGGCATAATTCTGATGTACAGCTGTACATAGGGGCTTTTAAAGGCTGGGATGGGGTAATTTATGGTCTAGACCCGTCGTTTGACGATCTAGGAGTGATCTGGGGTCACTTTAAGCGATCATGGGAGAGTACGGACCCGATCTCGGTGATCATTTTTAGTAAACTTTGCCAATTGGTAAAACCGGGACTCCTATGACTGTTTTTATATTTTCTTGCACCCACCTAAGTTGAATTTACGTCAGCGTATGTCATGTGACCATAACCCAGGTACGGTTTAATCCAAATCATGCTCTGATACCAACTTGTAACGCCCTGAAAATCGGGGGTCGAGTAGCAACTTAACTCCCGAGTTCCAAAACATCACTTATGCAACATATGTGCTTATGATTAAATGTTGTCTGTGTTAGTGCATTAATCATGAGTGGGATTATACCAAAACAGTAATTCATACTCCAGATCAAGTTGTAAAACGCAAGCGGAAGACTGAAAGACATAAATAAACGTATATAAGTCAAAAGAGCACGATCGGTCTCCAGAGTATGAATACATTACTTAGTCATCATATATATGTAATAGTCTCAAAATCAAAATGTCAAACAGTACAACTACAATGACAATCCCTATAGCCCCGTCCATCCGGATGGCCTAAGCGAAGTCGTCAGAGAACTGCATATAAAAGAACTCTTCCTGATCGTCATAGTAATCAGGCTCCGCCTCCTGAGTTGCACATCATCTGCATCTAAGATAGAGTCTGGTAGGTATTCAGAACACCGTCCCAGAATGTGGGAGTGAGTGATCAACTCAGTGGAATCATAGAGCAAAGGTTAACATGTTATCAATCCAGTCAAGCAGTAATGATAAAGCAGTAAAATCAAACATCCCTAAATACTCTTATTAATGTAAGAATGATATGAACAATGATGCATGCCCTCGCCTACACTCCCTCGTGTGACACCATCTTACGGTCGCGACATGCTTTCTTCCCTCTGTGCTCTTTAACCTGGGGCACATGCAGTGCGATGTTATGAGCGTGATTACCGAGTTCTTATTAGTCCTTTTCATACAGCAGGATTGGAAAACTAAGGTACCTCCCTTATATCATTTCCCAAACAATGATCCATTCTAGGGTCGTCAGTCCCAGCAATTCTCATACGATATTATGGTTCTAGGTCGATGCAATGGGCTCGTTGTCAAATTAGTACAGGCCTAGTGTATACTCTTATTACTATGGAAAGGCTCGTCGCCTCTATCCAGGTTCAGAGTATACTCGAGGTCACTACAAAGGGCTCGTCACCAAATCAGTGTAGGCTAACAGCTCGATTATAGTGTCCCATACTACCGTATTCAGCTCACAAGGCGATGTTGCTCACTGGTCACTACGGGGAGGCTCGTCACCCCAGCGTAGGCCGACAGCTCGACCACGGTGTCCTATACCACCATGTTCGACTCATGAGTCTTAGCAGATCGAGATACCACGGTTAAACGGGATTTCACTGGTGAGTTTGGTACCTTAGGTTTAAGCAGTAGTGTCCATACATGATGAACATACATCGGGCAAATCGAGTTACTGGACGAGCTCGACTATTATGAGTGCACCTGAAGTTGATCGACATGAAGTGCGTAAACACTCTGTGTGGCCTAACCACTGCCAACAACTCTAGTACGACTCGGGTTCGTCAAACACGTCCTACGTGGTGAATGAATCTCAACCATGAATTCAAAGCCTGTTACTGATTGCCTGGACTATACTGTAGTCCCAAACACATTCAATCCTTAACTTGTAAGTATGTGGAGTAGACAGAGTAGAATTAACCAAGTAATTCAAACATATTAATAAGCATGTTATAAAACACAATGTAAATAGGAAATCCAAACACATACATTTCATAAGCAAGCGATTAAACTAAACAACTTGCATTGAGGAAATCATACACATCTCTAAGGTAGTTGAGAATCCTACCTCAACACCCACCTAAAGCACTATCTCCTAAGTACTTACTCATACAAGCATTTTCACAAACACTTAGACTACGCTTATTAACATACATAACGTATGTTGGCCAAAACATGTATTAAGGCGAATCCTTTCGCCGAGGAGTTGTTACACATACAACGAGCATATACACACAGTAGTTAATCATGGCACACACTATTTCATATTTCGTACGTATACGGTATTTTCTACACTGACACAGAACACACTAAACTCCACAAATTTCATATATAATTGAATCGCAAAATGAACATCGCATTTTGCATGTGAAATAACATCCACATCATGAATCTATCATTATTCGGCATTGAAAGCTTTGAAAACCATAACCTATACGCCTATAGTTTGTACCTTACACCGTAAAAGCGTAACGAATTCGCTAGAAACTCTAAGGCTTCGTAAAAAATGGTACATTAACTTATAGCATGAGTTAAGTCAGCTATCTCGCCACTTGTAACAATTAAAACCCTAGAACAGATTAAGGTTAGGTTTTCTTACCTAAGAACGAAGTTAGAATCACCAGAATAGTGATTAGATAGGGATGGTTAAGCGCGTAGAACAGCAGGATAGAGTACCAGGAATCTTCTCCCACTTCTCTTTCACTTTCCCTCTCTTTGCTCTCTTCTCTCTCCTAGGTTTTCTTAAATTCGTATGGAGTGAATGGGAGAGGGTTTAAGGTCCTTATATAGGGCTAAAACTGATGGAAATGGCCCTAGGGCCAAGGTATACTTAGGTTATAACCAAAGGGCATTTGTTTCAGCTCAACGGAACACTTCTGGAAACCCCCCTTGAGCCTAAGGTCGGACTCAAGCTCCCTGACCATGGATCTAGGTCAAGCTGAGTTCTTAATCCAATCGGATTTACAGATCACCCGTGGCCGACCAATTTCAGTTCAACGGTCCACGATTACTTATCAGGGCCACAAGTACACTGACCTGTGTATGAAATTTCTCCTGATCCGAGGGTGTATTTGGGTCAAATTTTGTTGGTCTGAATCCTAATAGTCGACCCGCAAGCGATAAGTCTCAGATTACTTAAATTTAGATTTTTATATTTAAAATATTCATGTTTCTCACACACTTCACTCCGGGTTCAAGTGAATAGCCCCGGGACACTATCTGGACTTGAGTCCTGAGGTAGTTGTCAAGTCCAACAAGGCAGTCGTAATTATATAACTTCGTATTAATCGGACTTTCGACGTGCAGTTCAGATCCAATACGGAGTTTCGATGTGCTCCCGAGAGCAACTGGGTATTGGGATTGATCCTAGATTATAAGGTAACCTAGCGTCAATGATTCTACAAGTTTTGGGTCTTGTAGATCACATTTAAAGTGATTCAAGTGGATTTCATAGCTGATCTAGTTTAACACTTAGTTAATTTTATCTAATTCCTAAAGGATTTGGTCCTGAGTGATTTCTGCCTGAGGTGGTACTCAGGTCTCAGTACGGGATTTTTCGAGGCGTTACAGATACCAACTTGTAACGCCCTGAAATTCGGGGGTCGAGCATAGGCCCAACTCCCGAGTTCCTCACATCACTTATGTAACATAGATAATGATGGTTAAATGTTATCCGTTTTAGTGCATTAAACATTAATGAGATTATACTAAATCAGCATATCACACTCCAGAAATAAGTGAAATTTGCAAGCGGAAGACTGTAATAGATGTCCAAGATATATGAACTGTAGTGAGTCTCCGAAGTGTGACCATGTTACCAAGTTAAATATATACATGTATACTCCCAAAATGTACAAAATGAATATACATGTGTGCTCCAAAATACAATCATAACGAGTGTAATGATATCTAGTCAGCATCCCTGTAAGCCCCGTCGATCAGAACACGGTCTACATAGACCCGCCTGATAACTGCATGTAGGAGAATTCCTCCTCATCATCATAAAAGTCTGGCTCTGCTTCATAAGCATCACCATCATCTGCAACTATAACAAGGTCTGGTTGGTGTTTAAGCATCGTCCCAAAATGTGGGAGTGAGTGATCAACTTAGTGGAGCTATAAACCAAAGATTAACATGTCATCAATTCAGTCAAGCAGTAATGATAAAGCAATACAACAATCAGGTCCTAAGTACTCTTATTAATGCAAGGATGGTATGTAATAATGATGCATGCCCTCGCCTGCACTCCCTCTTACGACAACATCTTACGATCGCTGTATGCACCCCTTCCTCTGTGCTCAACTCCAACGCCAAAGGCACATGCAAATGCGGTGTATGTGCGTGATTAGCCAAATTCTTATTTAGTCTTATTCATACAGTAGGTTGGGAAGCTAAGGTACCTCCCTTATATTATTTCTCAAACGATGATCCATTTAGGGTCCTCAATACTAGTTAATCACATACGATAGGCAAGTTCTAGGTCGCCACGGGGAGGCTCATCACCATCAGCGCAGGCCTAGTTTTTACTCAAAGCGACTACGGAAAGGCTCGTCGCCTTAGCATAGTCCTAGCATATACTCGAGGTCACTATGGGCTCGTCACCTGATCCTAGGCCGACAGCTCGAATACAGTGTCGCATACTACCGTATTCGACTCACAAGTTTGGGTTGCTCACTGGACACTACGGGGAGGCACGTCGCCCCAGCGCAGGTCGACAGCTCGACCATGGTGTCCCATAGCACCATGCTTGGCTCATGAGTCTTAGCGGATCGAGGTACCAACATTAAACGGGCTTTTCACTGGTGAGTTTGGTACCTTAGATTCAAGCAGTAGCGTCCATACACCGTGAACATACAATTAGGCCAATCGAGTTACTTGATAGGCCCGACTGGTACAAGTGTAGTTGACTCAATCGACATGGAATGCATAAGCATTTCACGTGGCCTAACCACTGTCATCAAACGTCGTACGACTTCGATTCGTCGAACGCATCCGTCGTGGCTAAAATAGCTTGGTCGCCAATCGTAAACCATTACCGATTGCTTGGACTACATCGTAATCCCAATCACACTCCCAAGCAAATAGTATTAACATGTAATAGCCAAGACAACATGTGACAACCAAATCTAAACATAATCTTATTTGAGCATTTCTACAATCACATAATACATATGCTACCACATATAGGCATTTCATCTATAAATCACATAGTAATGGGATAGGTTACATAAAGGAAACTGTAACTATAGATAAGGGAATTGAGAATCCCTTCTCAACACCCTCATTACATACATGTAAACAAGCATTTTCTCATTTAGGCATTTTATCAAACACTTAGACTACACATATCACATACATGTAATAAATTACTTTAAAACACATATTATGACAAGTCCTTTCACAAAGGAGTTGTCACACATACAACCATCATATATTTACATTCAATAAGCATGGCATGCACAAATCCAAATTCCACATTCATTCAGGCATTTCAACAAACACATGAAATGCATTTCAAAATCAACATAGTTACGTGTATGTGTATATACGGAAAACATCGTATCTAAGCGTGTGAGATAGCAATCAAGTCAGACATAAATCATTTCTGACATTGAAAGCCTTGAAAACCATAACCTAAACACTTATAGTCTGCACCTTTCACCGATAAATAAGTATCGTACTCAGTTTGTATGTCAAGCCTTTGTCTACGGCACAACGGCCACTTATAGCATGAAATAGGTTAGCTATTTCATCACTTACACTATTTGAACCCCTAAAATAGGTTAGGGTTAGGATTTCTTACCCAAAAATGGAACCAGAATCGCTGGTATAGCGATACGGTAGCGGTGATCGATACGTAGAGCGATAGGGAATAATCTCTGTAGTAAACCCTAGCTTTCCCTCACACACACACACACACTCTCTCTCCTTCTCTTTCTTTTCTCTTCTATCACCTAGGGTTTCAAATTCGTATGGAATGAGAGAGTGGGGGTTTAAGGCCCTTTTACAAGCCCAGGACTGATGGAAATGGCCCCAAGGCCAAGGTATACTTAGGCTATAACCAAAGGGCGACAGTTTCATCCAACGGAACACTTCTGGAAGCCCCTTTTCTACATGCGGTCGGACTTAAGCTCCCTAACATTGGATCTAGGTCAAGTTAAGTTTTCGGTCCGATCGGATTTGTGGATCGACCGTGGCGGACCAGTTTCAGTTCAACGGTCGTTGACACTCGATCAGGGCCACGAGTAGATGGACTTGTGTATGAAATTTTTTCTGATTTGAGGATGTATTTAGGTCAGATTCTGATGATCTGAAACCTTAGATTTGGCCTGCAAGTGAATGACCCAAATCACTTAAATCTGAGTTCATTTTCGAAAGGTATTCGCGTTTCTCACACACTTCGCTCCGAGTTCAAGCTGTGCATTTCTGGATACTATCTGGAGTTGGCTTCTGAGGTGGTTGTCAAGTCCAGTAAGGCGGTCCTAACCGTATAGTTTCACAGTAATTGAATTTTTGACACGCGGTCCAGGTCTGATACAGAGTTTCGGTATCCTCCCAAGAGCAACTGGGTTTAGAGATTGATCCTAGATTTTAGGGTAATGTAGCGCTAATGATTCTACAAGTTTTGGATCTTGCAGTTCGTATTTAAAGTAGTTCAAGCTAATTTCACAACTAATCTAGTTTAACACTTAGTTAATTTCGTCTAATTTCAAGCTAATTTCACAGCTAATCTAGTTTAACACTTAGCTAATTTCACAGCTAATCACACCTTAATGTGATTATTATCAGCACCATCCTTCACTGGACGGTGCTGCATGGGGCACACCTTGATGCAAGTGTTACATCCAAACGTCCATCCAAACGATGAGTTCGTCCCAAGGCCTGAGACTAAATATGAGGCAGATCTATCAGGTGGATCACACTACAGGAAATAGTGGGAAATTGAACAGATACCATTGAAATCCTTTTTGGATCTCAGAAGTTCTAGATCAATATGATATTGGTTTTTCCTCTTAAATCAGGTCTTTGTGACCGTGTGAACAGATTGTATGGAAAATTAATGTTATGGTGGACCCTGGGAATTTTAACTGTGGAAATCATTATCTCCACTGTTATTTGTGGTATGGTCCAAATGGTCCCCTGATATGTTTTATTTTTGGGGTAACGCTCTAAAACAACCTCTTAAATAGATGCATGGTGTAGTTGATGCGGCTCACCTGATGTATAGGTGGCCTATCCGTGAGGCCCACTTTGATGTATTTTATGGCCCATTCATGTGGCCCACTTTGATGTATTTGTGGCCTGTGTGTAGGGCCCACCTATTATGTATTTGAACCCCATGGGTTGTGGCCCATTATGATGTATTCGAGGCCCATGGGCAAGGCCTAATGTGATATATTTATGGCCCATTTGTACCGGCCCATTGATTTGGCCTATTCGATTTGGCCCATTAATTCGGCCCATTTGATTCGACCCATTTGAATCGTCTTATTGATCCGGCCTATTTGATTCAGCCCGTTTGAATCGGCCCATTTGACTCATTGATCCGACCCATTGATTCGGCCCATTCGATTCGGTCCATTTGAATCGACCCATTGATTTGGCCCATTTGATTTGGTCCATTTGATTTGGCCCATTTGATCGGCCCATTTGATTTGGCCCAATTGTACCGGCCCATTGATTCGGCTCATTCGATTCGATACATTCGAATCGGCCCATTGATTCAACCCAATTGAGTAGATTCATTTAAATCGGCTCATTGATCCGACCCGTTTGATTCGGCCCATTTGACTCATTGATTTAGCCCATTGATTTGGCCCATTTGATTCGGCCCATTTGAATCGGCTCATTTGACTCGGCCCATTGATTCAGCCCATTTGATACGGCCCGATGTTATATATATATTAGCCCATGAGTAAGCCCAATGTGATGCATATATACCCCATAAGAGAGGCCCATGATGATGTGTATTAGACCCTTGTATGAGACCACGGACTCATTATACAATCGACCCTATGAGTGTCATTCCTTGGGAGCAATGTTGGTTAAAGGTCCACGTTGAAGGGCAATGATGGTTAAATAACCACATTATGACATTCCCTTAGGCCCTTTGTTAGGTCGATTCCGATTATCGAGGCCGATTCCGATTGTCAAGGCCGATTCCGACTGTCAATGCCGATTACCGAGGCCGATTATGATTGTCGAGGCCGATTGGCAAGACCCATTGTGATGTATATGCGGCCCATATTTGAGGCCCATTTGTGATGTCTATTTAGCCCGTGTTGAAGGCCCATTGTGATGTATATTAGGCCCTTTGTGAGGTCATGGGTCCACCATACATTAGACTCTATGTGGGCCACTCCTTGGGGGGCAATGTTGGTTAAATGTCCACATTGTCGAGGCTACCGATTATGAGTATGTGATAGCATAGCATCATAATACATGCCCATATGCATCATCCGCATGTTTGTTATGAGATGTGGTTGACCATTGCATAAGTCATTGGGCAGATTATTATGAGACTCCCTGATAGGCAGAGGTTATCTCACATGAGCGAACGGTATGCACAGGGTTAATGCATGACTAGATTGTTTGACTCATGCATCTTGCATTGTGTGTTGGGATTACTATACGCCCTAGCGACATCAGGGCCGTAGCCTCTACAAGCATGTCGTGTATGGCTACATGGGACACCAAAAATGTTTGGTTTGAGCATCTAGGTACTTTGGATGTCCGTGGGTGAAAGTCCCTAAACCTCCATGGCTAGGAGACGCCCCAACGTCAAGACCGAGTGGATACTTGAGGGCCCGAGTACCGAATACTAGGAGGCCGCATCTCCCACTGTGTCGTGGTCAGTTGGGAGGGGGTGTAGCCTTACCCACCCAAGAGTAGGGGCATAGCTAGGCTGAGTTTGACCAGCTCATGAATGGGTCTGCTATCGACGTGCCGGGTAGATATTGGTTAACTACTAGTTAGGTTAATAATGAGGTATCTTCCCCTTGCATAGTCGGGTGTCAGTGGGCGGCAGTTTGCATGTAGAGTGTACTAAACCCTGGTGATGATCCCAGAGATGTACAGTACCGATTTGTGGAGCAGAAGTTGCATACTCAGCATTATATTCATTCATTCATTCACTATCCACTCTGGCTGGTGGTGCGTAACTAATTGTTATGTGTACTTTTGCAATGGCCAAAATTTTGGTTGGGTAGCGCGACTAACCTGAGATCAAGAGCTTCCTACAATGAGTCTATCTATCCAAATTCAGGTATGGGACTGGTTTCGATAGAAGTTCTTTGTGATAGGCCCCATAGCCTACGATATCACGTACTATCATCTCGACTTCACACTGCTTCTTGGTCATTTTATTCGCACCACATATTGCATATTGCATTACATCCTTGGCATATGGTATTTTGGGTTGTTATGTTTCTACATTTATATGACCTAAATGAGGCTGATGGTATCTGTAGCTCTTTCGAATTGCATACTGATTGCATCCTCGATATCTGATATCTGGTTCATTATATTTTCACATTGTATAGCCGATTTACATTGCTTTCTCAGTATATGACATTGGCTTGCTATGTCTTTTCATCGTATATCCTGGATAAGGTTGATGATATTTTTATGGACTTGTCAGTATTTCTGCTCACTTTGATATTATATGGTTTGTGGATTTACCAGCATTTCCGTTTACTCTGATATTACATTTTGAGCATGCATATACTGTTCACACACATACACCACCCTCTAAGCTTTCTATAAGCTTATGCACGATAGATGCATGCAGGTGATGTTAGGTTGCAGCAGCGTGGAGCTTGAAGCATGTAGCTGACTTCTGAAGCTTCGATTTTAACATATGTATTTCCCTTTCAACATTGTATTCAAATGTTTATATTAGTGGATATGCGATGATGATGTTGCCTTTGTGATTTGGGTAAACTTGTGGTTATGCTTCTTACGAGATAAATGTACGTTGGAAAATCCCCCTTGTAAGATCCCAGTATCGGAACCTAATATATGGGCATTGGGAGCTGAGAATGGGGTACTACGGAAGTTGTTGACACCGGATTCGGCGATCGGAATTCCTGTGAATCCGATTTTCGGGTTTGGGGCGTGACATGAGTAATGTGTGAGTGATGGGTGGAGTAGTTTGTGTAAGAGATGAGATAGAAAGGTATGGGTGGAGACAGAGAGTTGACTTTGGGAATAAGAGATGGATGGGCTAGGTAAGGTTGTGTACTTGATATTGATTGATGAATTAATGTGATGTGTTGTAGAGATTCTCTCGATATCCGCAACGTGTGGCATTTTCCTCAAAATAAATGCGTGCCCACAACTCCTGCCCTGGGTATCGCATCAGCGCGTGAGATGCGGCATTGGAACTGCGGCAACGGCGCAGTCGCTAGGATACAAGTTTCAAGTCGAGTCGACATAGATATACAAGATGCAACTTAGGGTTGCGGGCAAATGCTGATTACAGGTCGCGGGTTGCCAGAATTCGACAAGGAGGACCGCAAAAGCCTACAGAACGGTACAGTTTATGATACGGGCCTTACAATATATATATATATATTTAAAAATTAAAAAGTTAAAACTTAAAAAACAACCCTACCTTACCCGACTGTCTATCCCTTTCTTACCCTTTCCCCTTCCTTGCAAGTGACTTATAGGCCAACGGTCTGATTTTTTAAACAAAGGAAAGAGGGGGCAAAACGTACTTCCATTACCAAAAAGCTCTGGCCATTGAAGAAGCTCCACTAAGCTCTCTCTCTTTCTCTCTCTCTCTCTCTCTCTCTCTCTCTCTCTCTCTCTCTCTCTCTCTCTCTCTTTTCTTCTTATCCTCTCCCCACACGGCCACTTGCCCAAGATTTTTCTCTCTTAACACCCACAAAAAGTTACATCTATGGTTCTATCTAATATATATATATATATATATATATATATATATTGAATATTTGAATTGGGGGTTGGGTCGGTTGGGTCGGGTGGTTGGGTTGAGTCGGGTGTGGGTGTTGGGTTGGGTCTTGGGTTGAGTTGGGTGTGGATGCTAGGTCAGGTTGAGTGCTGGGTTGAGTCGGGTGTGGGTGGTGGGTCGGGTTGGGTGTGGGAGTAGACTTGAATCGACTCGAGGTAAGCTCTCCTCGACTCCATCTACTAGCTCGCCTTGAAAGGTTTGGCAAACAAGCCAAGATCTAATGTTAAGCTCGAGGGCGAGCTCAAGCTCTAAGAGAGAAGGGACGAGTTAAGACAAGCTTGGCCCACCTTGACTTTACTCGGCTCGATGTACAAGCCTATCTATACTTGGGCAATCCATTATGGCAATGGATTGAGTGGTGTGTCACACACCATAGTGTTGACATCATGAGTTTTTTGGCCCTAGCATAATGCATGCGTCATATCTACACCATCCATCCATTTTATGATATCATCTTATGGCATGGGCTGAAAAAAATGAGGCAGATAAGAAGCTCAAGTGGACCATACCACAAAAAGCAATATGGATTAAACATTTTCCGTTAAAAGTTTCTTAGGGGTCACAAAAGTTTTGGATCAATCTGATATTTGTTCTTTTCCCTTCATTCAAGTCTTTTTAACCTCTTGAACAGGTTGGATGACAAATAAACATCACAGTGGCCCTCAGAAGGTTTAAATGGTAGGAATCATTATTTGCACTATTTTATGTGGTGTAGCCCACTTAAGCTTTAGATCCACCTCATTTTTGTGCTAATGACCAAAAAGGATCTAGCCAAATGGATAGACAGTGTGGATATAACACCTTATTTGTACTATATTCTTTTTGGGGTACTTGTGCGTGGGCTTGGTATTTTTGGTGGGATAACTGTTAATTTGTTGCCAATCTTGGGCAGTTTATTTTGAAAAGTTGGATAATTTGGGTTCATTTTGATAATGGCTGAGTATAATTCTTATTTTTACTGCCATGTTTTTGTTTTAAAGTTTCCCTAGTTTACTAAGTTTCTGCTATGGATTGCATGAGATGTCTTTAATGAATATTTTAACTGCTATATAACTATTTTATCTAATATGTATCCATAGGGTTTGAAATTGATGTCTGCTTAAACTAAGTTGATTATTATACATCAATTGATCTACTTCTACCTGGTCAATTCTCCCAAGTAATTCACTCTTCAGTCAATATCACTTGATCTATCTTTGTTAATGACTGACAAAAAGGGGGAGAACATTTGCAAACACCCCAAACGAAAATTATGTATCTACTTGAATAGTTGTGCAGGTGTTTAGGGGAAGCAAGCTGCAACAAGAAAGGGGGAGTTTACAGTCAGGGGGAGCAGCTACTGGTTGTGTACATGAACTAGAAATTGTAAAATTGTGTAAAAGCATGTACACATAATTTAGGGTGTGTTTGTCTAGAGTATTCTAGGGTGTTCTGGGTTTTTGTTACGTAACTGACAAAGGGGGAAATTGAAAGTGCCCTGGTTTGTCAAGTTACGTGAGCGTTGAGTCGGATTGTCTACAGAGCCTGATAGGAAGATCATTTCAAGTGTTTGCCTCAACCGGATGTGTGCAAGCTCGCCACAGGTAAATTTAAAGCCTCACATCCCTTGTCCCAAAACACCAGGTGAATAAAACCCTTAAAAACAAGTTAGAAGAGCATAGGGTTTTTAGGTGAGAAAACTTTTTCGAAATAGGAAAATCTCTAAGTTTTTCTCACCCTGTCGATTCTATTGAAACACCCTCGATATGATCAACTTGTGTATTGAGTTCTCGATGCTTCATCGATATGATCAGAAAGAGGACCAAATATGTCCAACAACTTCACAACATATCTGGATGAATTATCGATGTATCAACACACCTATCGATACCATTGATACTCAAATCTCGAGCCCATCGAAAGTGGCTCGATAAGATCGACAGGCAAATTTCTGGCGCCCCTGTTTTTTAGAAAAAATTTCGAATTGCTTCGATATATCGATGCGCCTTCCGATATGATCTGAAATCAAATATCAATAAGATCGGAAGTCCATCGATAATATCGACCGTGGGCGCGCATTTCTTTCAGCAAATATTTCAAGTTGTTTTCAACTTTGATCGGGGGCCATTCGAGGTAATCGATATTCATATGTTGATGATATCGAGGCCGAGTCGATTGCATCGAAACTGGACACAAACTGTCTAGCAAGTTTACTGGTAAATCTATTGGATTTATCGATACATCGACACTGCCTTCGATATCATCGATATACAAATTCTGATGACATCAGCTGACCCTCGATCATATCCTAAAAACCTGAAATACTTCATGACAAGTCTCTCTCATGTTTCAAGTGTCGATTGATCGAACCTACCATCGATGGAATCAGAGTTCGAAATCCGATGATATCGACAGTGGTTTCGATTCATCGACCATCTTGCAAAAGGTTTCAAAAGCGTATAACTTTGAGTTCAAGTCATCGAGCAGATCATCGATGTTATTGAGAGTATACACTCGAAGATATTGAACTCAGTCATAAATGTGACCGTTTTATATCCGTTGGAACCTTCTGCCTATATATAGAGGACTTGTCTATTGTTGCTGGGAGAGAAAGTAGAGAGAGCTTTTAAGTGTTTAACATTAGATCATATACCCAAAGCCCTTTCTCTCAAGGAAGTTCATCCTCCAATCCACCCTCATCATTGATATTCAATAGAGTGGATTGGGGAATGAACTTCCGCATTCAAGGATCCTCCAGCTACTACCTTAATGGCAAATCATTAAGCTGGGATGCCTTGAATGCTTATATGATTGGAACTACTGTATCTTCCTTATAGGAAAACCTTTAGGGAGTAGGATTCCATTATAACCTTGACTCAACCCGAAGTCAAGTACTGGTATATCATTTTGTGTTGCGGATCAAGAGAGCAGAAGACTCTTCGTCAACAAGGAGGAAGAGATCTTCGGCATCGTGACAAACGGGACTCATCAGCTTATTTATAAGTATCTAGAGTCCAAGAGGACACTTGTGATCATTCCTTTTTAGGATTGGGTCTTAAGTGTTCTCACCCTTTGAAGTCCTCAAGGAGGCCTCCGGTGGGAGTGTACGTGGTGGGTGCATTGTGTGGACCCTTGATCTGTGGAGAGCATAAACATCTGGTTAGGAGTGAACTAGTAAAACTCTGGGTTTGAGGTGAACCGTGTGGAAACCTCTAGTAGGGTCTTATAGAAGATCCTTGGCCAGTGTGCCTAAAAGTGGGTGCGTTGTGTTGACCCTTGCTCATGAGAGCATAAACAGTCAGCCTCAGTGTAGGTTGTAAAGGTTGAAGGTAAACCTGATTTAAAATCTTAGGTTTGAGGTGAACCATTGTGAAACCTCCTTAGTGAAATCCGGTACACTCAAGGGTTGAGTACGGTTATCAGGAGTGGTATAGACAAGTAGTTGAACCACTATAAAAATGACTGTGTTTGTGATTGCTCTTCTTCTGTGTTTGTGATTCATGTCGATACATTCATATTTATATATCTAATCACACCTCACACACATTCACAGTCATATCCATCATAAACTAAGTTATATATTGTTACTTCTTGAATAGTTTGTGATTGGATTCTCTACCAAGCTTGGAAGCTAGTAGAGTTATATTTGAGTAATCCTAATATGTGTCTGTTGTTAGGATTAGTGTAATAGGATTTTAAAATAAATCATAAAAACTTTTGAAAGTCCTATTCACCCTCCTCTAGGACATATTGGCATATTCCTTCTTCAACTAGTACGGTCTTCACCGTAATTTCAATTGGTATCGGAGAGAGTCTCTCTTTAAGGGCTTCACCGCCTAGAGAGTGATCTTGACTGAAGTTGGGAATATGGCCAAAGGAGAGGGCTCATCAGTCACTAGACCTCCAGTATTTGATGGCTCATATTATGCATACTGGAAGGCTAGGATGCACTACTTTCTGAGATCTTTGGACCATGATGTTTGGGATATAGTTGAAAATGGATACGTGCCACCAACTGAACAAATCGTACTTGATAGTGGCACGACGATCACAAAGCCCAAACCCAAAGAAAAGTGGACGGCTTTCGATAAGGAAAAACAGACTGCTGAAGCAAAAGCTATAAACGCCATCTACTGTGCCGTATCCTAGGATATATTCAATCAGATAAGTATGTGAGGGACATCCAAGGAAGCATGGGATCTATTGGAAACAACCCATGAAGGCACAAGCACTGTGAAGAGGTCTAAACTTCAACTCCTGACTTCACAGTTCAAAAGTCTCAGAATGGAAGAGAATGAGACATTTATGGAGTTTTTCACAAAGTTTAATATCATCTGTAACTCCATGGGTGGATTGGGAGAAAAAGTTTCGGTACCAAAAATTTGTAGGAAAATCCTAAGATCCCTACCGGAACGGTTTAATCCCAAGGTTACAACAATTGAGGAGTATAGAAACATAGATGAGATGAAAGTAGAAGAACTGGTAGGTTCCCTACAAACTTTCGAACTACACTTCAAACAAATCCCTAAATCCAAAACAACTATCCTAAAAACCTCTAAGACAACATTACATGAGGACAGTGAAAGCGAAAATGAAAATGAAGATGAGGAAGTGGCTTTGCTAGCCCAACGATTTAGGAAATTCTTTAAAAAGAATCGTGGTCGTCCTTCCAAAGGAAGAAAGATGAACTATAAACCTTCTACAGGCAAATTTGGTAAGAGAATCAAAGAACCACAATGTTATGCCCGTCATGAGTATGGACACCTATCAACCGAATACCCAAATAGAAAAACAAAGGGTAAGGCAATGACTACCACGTGGGATAATACTGAGGAGTCAAATTCAGAATCTAGTGACTCAGAAAGCGATGGAGATCAGAAATCATTGAAAATACTCATAATCTCCACTGCCTCAATCATGCCCACTGAATCTGAGAACAAGAAAGAATAGCTAGCCACTGAATCATTTTCATCTGATAATGAAGAAACTGGGGAAGAAGAAGAAGAAAAGGATAAACTACAAGATGCTTATAATCAACTCTACATCCATAGCATAAATATCCTTAAAAGACTTGAAATATCTGAGAACAAAAAGGAATTGCTGTAAAAAGATCTGGACAAAACTGTAGAAAGCAATACACATCTGATCAATGATTTACAGCAACATCACTCAGATAATGATAGACTTGAAAGAATTAACACCTGCCTTAAATCCAAGACTGAAAAACTAAACAAACAGGTTGAGCGATTAAAAGACAAAAATATGCTCCTTCAAAATGAAAATTATACACTCCTGCTTAATCTAGAATAGTCCAGAAGAATTGCCAAGCAAAACTGTAAGTTTTTCCAAAGTGGTGAGAAGTCAGAAAAACTTTTAGGTATGGGAAAAACTAGAAATAACAAAAATGACTTAGGATCTGAGAAAGTTAGAGTCAGAACTGGGAATGAAATACAAATACTTGAAAAATCTAATGCCTCCAATAGCAACACAAAGACTATTTAAGAAGTTGAATCAGATAAGAAAATTAAATCTACTACAAGTAAGAATCCTGTCACAAAGTGGAAAATTAAAGAAAAGAAGAATTGTCTAGCTACTCACTCAAACCACTTAACAGGTAATAATACTAAGTGGTATCTTGATAGTGGTTGCTCAAGACATGTTACCGGTGACATGTCTCTTCTTTCAAATTATAAGAATCTTCATAATGGGATGGTCACCTATGGAGATAGAACCACTGCTAAAGTAATTGGACAGGGAATCATAAAAGGAATTCAGTTGCTTGAAAATGAGAATGCTCTTTGCATAAAAGGTTTGACACATAATCTCCTAAGCATATCTCAAATCTGTGATAATGGGCATGTGGTCAAATTTAACAAACAAGAGTGCAAAATCCTAGATCAATCAGGAAAATCAGTAATGAAGGGTCATCGCACAAGCAATCACTACTACACTATCAAAGGCCTAGAGAGAACTGATGCCTAGAAGTTCTGAGCATAAAAAGACAAGGCCAGATCATACATCTAAATCTGGATATTTGCTGAAATGATGCAATTTTCTGAGCATCAAATGATATATCTGAGGTTCCTCACCTCAATCTTTTGTATATAAACATTCAAATATTTATAATTTTTAATATGTACAGTCATTGTACATAATTTTGCTAAGTATGCTAGTAAGTCATAGAAATACTATAAGTATACTTGAAGGGTCGTCTGTATGCTGAAAAAGAAAAATATTCATCTTCGACATGTCTATCGATATGACCTTCCCGATTAATCGTTCATGAGTCGATATCATCGACATCTCTTTAGAATGTGGAAAGTCACATGATCGGGACTACTATACTATCGAAGACGGTAGAAGTTGATTGTGATAGTTGTATATCATTATATTCTTTTTGGGGTACCTGTGCGTGGGCTTGGTATTTTTGGTGGGATAACTGTTAATTTTTTGCCAATCTTGGGCAGTTTATTTTGAATAGTTGGATAATTTGGGTTCATTTTGATAATGGCTGAGTATAATTCTTATTTTTACTGCCATGTTTTTGTTTTAAAGTTCCCCTGGTTTACTAAGTTTTTGCTATGGATTGCATGAGATATTTTTAATGAATTATTTAACTACTATATAACTGCACTATTTTATCTAATATGCATCCATAGGGTCTGAAATTGATGTCTACTTAAACTAAGTTGATTATTATACATCAATTGATCTGCTTTTGCCTGGTCGGTTCTCCTAAGTAATTCACTCTTTAGTCAATATCACTTGATCTATCTTTGTCAATGACTGACAAAAAGGGGGAGAATATTTACCAACACCCCAAACAAAAATTGTGTATCTGCTTCAATAGTTGTGCAGGTGTTTAGGGGGAGCAAGCTGCAACAAGAAAGGGAGAGTTTACAGTTAGGGGGAGCAGCTACTGGTTGTGTACATGGGTTTACAATTATAAAATTGTGTAAAAGCATATACACACAATTTAGGGTGTGTTTGTCTAGAGTATTCTAGGGTGTTTTGAGTTTTTGTTATGTAATTGACAATGGGGGAGATTGTAAGTGCCCTGGTTTGTCAAGTTACGTAAGTGTTGAGTCAGATTGTCTACAGAGCCTGATAGGAAGATCATTTCAAGCGTCTGCCTCAACCGGATGTGTGCAAGCTCGCCACAGGTAAATTTAAAGCCTCACATCCCTTATTCCAAAACACCAGGTGAATAAAACCCTTAAAAATAAGTTAGAAGAGCATAGGGTTTTTAGGTGAGAAAACTTTTTCAAAATAAGAAAATCTCTAAGTTTTTCTCGCCTTGTCGATTCTATCAAAACACCCTCGATATGATCGACCTGTGTTGTTGAGTCCTCGATGCTTCATCGATATGATCAGAAAGAGGACCAAATATGTCCAACAACTTCACAACATATCTGGACGAATTATCGATGTATCGATACACCTATCGATACCACCGATACTCAAATCTCGAGCCCATCGAAAGTGGCTCGATAAGATCGACAGGCAAATTTTCAGTGCCCTTGTTTTTTAGAGAAAATTTTAAATTACTTCGATATATCGATGCGCCTTCCGATATAATCTGAAATCAAATATCGATAAGATCGAAAGTCCATCGATGATATCGACCGTGGGCGCGCATTTCTTTTAGCAGATATTTCAGGTTATTTTCAACTTTGATCGGGGGGCCATTTGAGGTAATCGATATTCATATGTTAATGATATCGAGGCCGAGTCGATTGCATCGAAACTGGACACAAACTGTCCAGCAAGTTTACTGGTAAATGTATTGGATTTATCGATGCATCGACATTGCCTTCGATATCATCGATATACAAATTCCGATGACATCGGCTGACCCTCGATCATATCCCAAAAACCTGAAATATTTCATGACAAGTCTCTCTCATTTTTCAAGTGTCGATTGATCGAACCTACCATCGATGGAATCGGAGTTCAAAATCCGATGATATCGACAGTGGTTTCGATTCATCGACCATCTGGCAAAAGGTTTCAAAAGCATATGACTTTGAGTTCAAGTCATCGAGCAGATCATCAATGCTATCGAGAGTATAGCTTGATGATATCAAACTTGGTCATAAATATGACCGTTTTATATCCGTTGGAACCTTCTGCCTATATATAGAGGACTTGTCTATTGTTGCTGGGAGAGAAAGTAGAGAGAGCTTTTAAGTGTTTAACATTAGATCATATACCCAAAGCCCTTTCTCTCAAGGACGTTCATTTTCCAATCCACCCTCATCATTGATATTCAATAGAGTGGATTGGGGAATGAACTTCCGCATTCAAGGATCCTCCAGCTATTACCTTAATAGCAAATCATTAAGCTGGGATACTTATAGGAAAACCTTTAGGCAGTAGGATTCCATCATAACCTTAACCCAATCCGAAGTCAAGTACTGGTATATTATTTTGTGTTGCGGATCAGGGAAGCAGAAGACTCTTCGTCAATAAGGAGGAGGAAATCTTTGACATCATGCTAAACGGGACTCATCAACTTATTTGTAAGTATCTAGAGTCCAAGAGGACACTTGTGATCATTCCTTTTTAGGATTGGGTCTTAAGCGTTCTCACCCTTTGAAGTCCTCAAGGTGGCCTTCGGTGGAAGTGTATGTGGTGGGTGCGTTGTGTGGACCCTTGCTCTGTAGAGAGCATAAACATCTGGTTAGGAGTGAACCAGTAAAACTCTGAGTTTGAGGTGAACCGTTTGGAAACCTCTAGTAGGGTCTTATAGAAGATCCTTGGCCAGTGTGCCTAAAAGTGGGTGCGTTGTGTTGACCTTTACTTGTGAGAGCATAAATAATCAATCTCAGTGTAGGTTGTAAAGGTTGAAGGTGAACCTGATTTAAAACCTTAGGTTTGAGGTGAACCACTGTGAAACCTACTTAGTGAAATCTGGTACACTCAAGGGTTGAGTGCAGTTACCGGGAGTGGAGTAGACAAGTAGTCGAACCACTATAAAAATGATTATGTTTGTGATTGCTCTTCTTCTGTGTTTGTGATTCATGTTGATACATTCATATTTATATATCTGATCACACCTCACACACATTCACAGTCATATCCATTATAAACTAAGTTATATATTGCTACTTCTTGAATAGTTTGTGATTGAATCCTCTACCAAGCTTGGAAGCCAATAGAGTTACATTTGAGTAATCCTAATATGTGTTTGTTGTTAAGATTAGTGTAATAGGATTTTAAAATAAATCATAAAAACTTTTGAATGTCCTATTCACCACCCTCTAGGACATATTGGCGTATTCGTTCTTCAACTAGTGCGGTCTTCATCACAATTTCAGACCATACCACATGAAATATATAGTAGTCATTAATCACTCACCATTAAAAACTTACTAAGGCCCACCTTGATGTATATGTTGTATGTCTACGCGGTCCATCAGTTTTTAGTACTCATTTTAGGCCATAATCCAAAAAATTAAGCAAATCCAAATCTCAAGTGGATCACACCACAAGAAATACTTGTCATTGAAAGCTCCCCATTTAAAACTAAGGCCCAACATGGAAAAAGTCACAGTAACATCGATGATAAATTCCCATAGACGAGGATGAAGTAAAAAAAAATAAAATTAGATATCATCTTCATTCAAAACTTTTGTGGCCGGCATTCAATCCTTGCTATTTGGTCTACTTGAAATTTGGATTTGCTTCCTTTTCGGGATAAAATGAGCTGTAAAAACTAATGGACGAGGTTAATGTACAAGCCCTATCATCAGGGCAACACCCACTAATGTGTTATCAATAATCCCTAATTTGATGTAGATTGTTAATGAAAACCTTTAGCAGGAACTTCCTATTGCTGGATGTCTTAAATCAATTTATCAATAAGGTCTGTCGATGCCATCGAACGTATTGTGCAGAGTTATGTAGAGTTGCGTATTTGCAGGATTTGTTTCTGATTTCGACTGTGATTCTTCTTGAGGCTATATATAGGGGTATAATAGGAATTAGGGTATATATCAAAGCTTTTCCAATTCATTCCTAGGGCTTTGAGGGTGTAACTTGGGGTGATTCGATGCTTGTTCAAATCAGGTATTCTCTAAACTCTTGTAATTTCTGCTTTCATAGTGATTATCTGTCGCTTTGTGCCACGGTTTTTTTTCCGAACGGGTTTTTCCACATTAAATTTGGAGTGTTTGTTTTTGTGCTTGATTGGTGCTATTGGATTACTTCACTTATTTCATCTCTGTGTGCTTCCGCAGTCCCCCAATAAGTGGTACCGGAGCAAACATTTGGGTGCAGGGTTGAATCTGAAAGTGAGTATCAATGGCTTTCAATCTTAAGTATGATATTGAGAAGTACTCCAGGAAAAATAATTTTGAATTATGGAAGGTCAAGATGATTGGCTTATAAGTTCAACAAGGATTAGGCGAGGTCCTTAAGAAGCAACTGAAATCTATGGATAACGATAAATGGAACAAAATAAATAAGAAAGCGAGAACCTCCATTCGATTGTGCCTAATGATGAGGTTCTCTACAATGTCATGAGAGAGAAAACTGCGATGACTCTATGCACAAAGTTAAAGGATATCTATGCCAAGAAATTCTTGAAAATCTCCTATACTTGAAATTGCAGTTATTCAATCTTAAGATGGCAGAGGGAGGAGGTGTCGAAGCCCACATTAGCAACTTTAATAAGATAATTTGCAAATTGCTAGATGTGGAAGAAACAGTTAGGGATGAAGATCAAGCATGTATTTTATTAAATTCTCTTTCGGCTTTATATGAGTCTTTCAAATACACATTGTGTATTGGTAAAATGGCTCTTAATGTTGATACCGTTATCTCAGCCCTTCGAGGAAAGGCAATGAGAAAGAAAAACGCTAACATGGGGCCCTCTATTGATGCATTGTTTACGAGGGGGTGAAATTCTAAGCAAGACACTGGATCTTCTCGATCGAGATCCAAATCCGGAGGCAAGGACAAAGGAAAGTTAAAGTGCTCGAAATGTGGGATGATGGACACATGAAGAAGGATTACACAAATCCTAAGACGAAGAAAGAGAACTCAGAGGCTTTTTATAGGGAGGACAATACTGCCACGTCTGTTGAAAGTACAAGTGAAAATGATGTGTTTTTAGTGTCTATGACCGGACACTTATACGATGATCGTAAGGACGAGTGGATTTTAGACACTGGGGCTTCATATCACATGACTCCTCATTGGAGTTGGTTCACCAGTTATAGAGAGTATAATGGTGGCCAGGTATTTATGGGCAATGATAATGCCTATAATGTTGTGGGTGTTGGTATGGTGCGCATCAAGATGTTTAATAAGATTGAGCATACCTTGACTGAGGTAAGACATGTTCCTGATATGAAGAAGAGTCTGATATCTCTTGGTGCACTCGAAGTGATTGAGTGCATATTCACTGGTTTCTATGGTGTCCTTAAGGTTTCAAAAGGGGCACTCATAGTTATCAAAGCACGGAGGCACAAAAATCTTTACAGGTTGATCAGAAGCACTTCAATCGGTGGAGCTATAACGGCTATAGTGGATTTCAAGTCTCACGTATGTGGCATGCACGTCTAGGCCATATGAGCGAGCGGGACATGAAGGTACTTTTTGTCCATTGTTTAATTTCAAGTTTTAAAAGTTTTGATTTAAAAATATGCAAGCATTGTAAATATGGTAAACAATATAAGTTATCTTTTAAATCTGTAAAACATGTATGAAAAAGCAAGCTTGAGAAGTCTTAGAGGGAGGGTAAATAAGACTATGACAAATAAAAATTAAAGTGCTGAAATAATAAATAAATAAGAAATCTCAATCGCACTAGTATTGAAAATTTTATTTAAATTAGTTCGTAGGACAACCTACACCAAAAAGAAAGTTTAGGTAGGACAACCTTATTTTACGAACATTTATAAGAATCAAGATCTCAAACCAAGCAAAAGAAAATAAAGTTATCTATTACAAACATTCACTACTTTTGCATAAATGAAATTACAAATATTCTCCACAAATGCAAAAAGTAAACATTCACCACAACACCAAGAATTATAGTGGTTCGGTGTGTACAACAACTATTCTCAAATAGTCACACCTACTCGAGCCCTAATAATCACTATCCACGTGATATTAGCTTTCACTATAAACAAGGTTTTCTCAGGGTCACCTTAAAACCTGATACAATTGTGATTTTAAAGGGTTATCACAAACAAAAACCTCTCACTAAGATTTTTTGGCTATCTGAGGAAAACTAACGAATGAGATTTTCTGGCTATCTCAATAAAACCAAAATACAAAAGGCAAAATATACTTATCTTCACGTTTGAAGATGTATCAGTCGATGTAGCCGTAGAACCACTTCTCTTATCGTAGATTGTTCAATGTTCAGTCACATAGACAAGGGTTCAAGGTTCTAGATTGATTTTAAATAGATTCAAACCAAAGGCTACTTGTTTGAATTCCTCAAGATCTCAAAGAAGAGTATCTACTCTCTTTATAAAATGAAATTCAAAGAATAAGAGATTTAGGAATTAAAATAAATAAGCTATTTAAAAATTTATAAATACCGTGCAATAGCTTAAGTGTAACGGGGGCTTCTATCTCTCTTGATGATGGATTTGATGTACTTGAATTGTATTTTTGGATTGAGAGAAGGCCTCTACTTATAGGCAAAAAAGTTGTTGCCTCAACTCATCTAAGACATTCTTCGACTCGTTTAAGAATCGTATTCCGTTCCAGCAAATTTTCAAATTTGAGCGCGATCGGATAAAATAGAACTTCGACTGGTCGAGGGCCCTGTTCGATTGATCGAGCATGGTCTTCAACTGATCAAGGGTGCCAAAAATCTGAACTAATTCAGTCACTGGACTTCGAGTCGAGCAACCCTCAACTGGCCGAAGGCCCCTCTTCGACTAGTCGAAGAAGTAACGGAAAAATCTATTTTTCTACAATTTAAACTCGGACTGGTCAAGCCACAACTTAGACTAGTCGGACCTTAGTCTACACTAGTCGAACTTTAGCCTAACATAAGTATAGAAACTCATTCAAGTTTATGTTTTGAAAGAACTTAAGCCGAAGGTCTTTCTAGGGTCTGCTATACTTGAAAAGACTGAACTTTGAAGTAGATGGGATGCTTAAACTTCATGGAACTTGTTCTTCTACTTGAGTCTTCAATAGAGCTTGTAGTTGAAGATAGAACTTGATCTTCGACTAGATCTTTAATAAACTTGAACTCAATCATCTTAAACTTATTGAACTTTCCATCTTGATCCACTACTTGACTTGAACTTTCCATCTTGATCCACATTAGACGAACCACTTCATAAGTTGTTTTGTCTGAACGAAATTTGACAAACAGATGTGTGCTTTATATAATATAGCACTTACAATGTATATAAGGGTATGCTTGATTATGTGCATTACGATGTATGGGGGTTGTCGCCTGTGGTTTTCGCTGGAGGATCGTTATGGTTTGTCACATTTATTGATGACTACTTTAGGAAAGTATGAGTTTATTTCATGAAAAATAAATCCGATGTTTTCACCAACTTCAAGCAATGGAAAGTGATGGTGGAAAAGCAGTCAGGGCGAAAGGTGAAAGTTCTAAGGACAGATAATGATGGTGAATTTACTTTAACTAAATTTAACCAATTCTACACGAATAAAGGGATCATAAGGCACAACACAATGTGTCACACGCCCGAGCAAAACAGTGTGGCTGAGAGAAATCGAACTCCCTTGGAGAGAGCCCGATGCATGATTAGTAATGCTAGGTTGGGCAAGGACCTATGGACTGAAGTCGTTAACACGACTTGTTATTTGGTGAATTGGTCCCCTTCTATAATGATTGATTGCAAGATTCTAGAGGAAGTATGAAATAGTCAAAAGGTAGACTACTCAAGATTGTATGTATTTAGTTGTGAAACTTACTCTCATGTACTATTAGTTGAGAGAGATAAGTTATACCAAATAGCCAAAAAGTATATCTTTGTTAGCTATGGTGGTGGTGTGAAATGGTACAAGTTATACGACCCGGTCACATGAAAAATCATCATTAGCCTGACGTCAAATTCGACGAAGGATCCTTATTCTGCAAGAATGAGCAGGATGAGTAAGAGGAACTGGAAAGGTTGATTGTGGACGTTCAAGTTGACATGGGTGATACTCGGGCTAAGACAAATATGTAGACAAAGGTAAAGGAGCTAGTAGAGCAGCCACCTATGAAAAGGAATTCAGTGCGAGATCGCAGGTTACCGATGAGATACAGAGAGGACTCAAATATTGCATATACCCACATTACGGATGTAGGAGATCCATTTACTCTTTCGGAGGCTCTTGAAGGGCCTGATGTAGAAAAATGGAAAGCGGCGATGGACGATGAAATGGACTCTTTATACAAGAACGAGACATGAGAGCTGGTAAAGCTTACAGTTGGCCAAAAAGCAATTGGGTGCAAGTGGATCTTCAAAAAGAAACAGGATAGATAGAAAGCAAGATTATAGCGAGGGGATATGCTCAGAGAGAAGGGGTCGACTTCACTGAGATATTTCGATTGTTGAGATATCATATTCACGCCTTAATACGATCTCGAGCTAGAGCAGATGGACATAGATCGCATTCTGCATAGGAATTCGATCTGCATGTATAGGGCTTCAAAATAAAAGGAGTAAAGAACAATGTTTGCAGATTAAAAAGGTGACGATCTCTCTGGCGTGGTAAAAGTTTAATTCTTTCATGTTGAGTCAGAAGTTTATTATAAGTAAGTATGATCACTGTGTCTATTTTAAGACATTGAGTGATGAGCGATTCATCATTCTAGTATTGTATGTTGATGACATGTTGATCGCTAGTCATAGCTTGTTTGAAATCAATGCACTGAAGACTCAGTTATCAGGAACATTCGAGATAAAAGAACCAGAAAGGGCTTGAACATGAAAAAAGGAGTTATCTTAAAGAACAATATTTGCAGATTACAAAGAGGTATCATTATCACGGCTGAAAGAGAATAATGTCCACCTGAGAAAAAGCGAGGATATGTCTCATGTGCCTTATCGAAAAGTTTGATTCTTTCATGTTATACTAGACCGGATATTTCACACATGGTTGGTATTGTCGATACATGTTTATTAGGAGTGAGCTATATGATCATTCGGGGTATGTGTCATCCCGATTTTAAGACATTGAGTGATGGATGATTCATCATTTTCTAGTAATATGATTAGTTGGATATCGAAACTTGATGACATGTTAATCGTAGTCATTGAGGAAGGTGTTTGGTTGAGAGGAATGATAAATCAGTTGGTGCTTCAGCAGGAAGCCGTGTCGATTAATTGTGACAATGAGAACACTATTAAATTGGACATTTATCATCATGAAAGATCCTAAATTTTCACGGCCGGGTTTATACTCGTCTTGATAAAGCAAGTGTTAATAATGTATAATTGAAAGTTAAAAATCGGCATTAATATTCTTCATTTAGATCACATGATACAAAAGTAACAACGAGAATTCGATTGTGGTTTTCTCGAGTAAAAGAAGGATTACCTAATGAGAATGGTATTATTACAATCGAGTATGGGAAGTATAAAACTAAATAGTAAAACTATCTTCGGATTCTATCGTATGCTCACGAGATAGTCTCAGGTCTTTAAGCTGCATTCCTCGGTTGGAGATTGACGCCTACTCATAGTGATGGTTATTCTTTAAGATTAACAATAATTCAAAAGAAAAAGATATCGAGGCGCAAATGTCTCATGAGATGCACCTTATTCGCTCATCATATGTAGTGGGTAGCAATGTGAATATAATTCATGGTCTATACGATATTTAGACCTAGGATATTTCTGCAGAACATCTTACGTGGGGTTGCATGATGTAGCAACTAGCAAATACATGTCTAACCTTAGAAATTACAACATTGAAAAAGGGTCAAGTTACCCATAACACATTACGTCCATGATAAATATTTCGATACATTGATAGAGAATGTGATTGAATCATGGATGGAACGTGGGACTACGCTTATCTTTTAAAGATAGATAAGAATGGCCAACATAATAAAGAGAGAATGACAATGGTCAACTCGAAGTGTCGATAGCCAACATAACAAGAAGAGTGACAATGATCAACTTAATGGCTAACTCAACAAATAGAAGAGTGGTAATGACCAACTCAATAATAAGGAGAGTGACAATGGCCAACTCGATAAAGAGATGAGTGGCAGGGCCAACTCAATAAATTTGATAATGCATGGGAAAGACTTGTATCCACAGCCCCACATAAATTCAGAAAGATCACTTGTAATCAACATTATACTGTAAGCCAAAGGCAAATAATTGATAGTAAAATATATAATTGTAGGAAAAATTCAAAGTAATATGAAGGCAAGTAAAAGGCAAGATAAAATAACATGAAGGCATGTAAAAGATAGAAGAAATATAACAACTTAAATTAATATAAGTTGAAAGGATTAAACCCTCACCTTCAGTTATTTGATATCTGCTAATAATGTTAAAGGCCTTGAGTATTCCTAGGATCAGAACATGTTTTCTTATCTTGAACTAACTGGAGTAGCAACTCAGAGGTTGACTCGGCGAGTCAACTCAACTCATAACCTTTCTCTCTATTTATTTCTTTCCTTCATTTCCTTTCTCTTCAATTTTCTTTTCTTTCTCTTTCTCTCTTTCCCTTTTCTTTTTCTTTCCTTTCTTTCTTTCTTTTTTTTTTTTCCTCCTTCTCTTTCCCGTTCTTTCCTTTTCTTTTCATTTCCTTTCTTTTCTTTCTTTCTCTTTTCTTTCTTTTTCTTCTTTCTTCCTTGCTGCCACGTCCAACAAAGGGTTAGCCGCTACTCTTCTCACGTTTCTCTCTCTCTCTCTCTCTCTCTCTCTCTCTCTCTCTTTCCTTCTTTCTTAGTCAGACGTTGTAGGTCTTTTATAGGGCATAAGAGAGAGAGAGAGAGAGCTCTCGGACGTCTTGGGGTAATACTTGCGCCATCCTTATTCGACGGAATAGGTTGGAACTTACGCAGCACCTTACGCAAGCGAAATTTGGACGCAGCTTTTGAAGACATTGTTTCCGTGTGGAAGGAGGGCACTGAATTCCCCTCTTTGTTGCGTCCTATTCGAACAACGTGGCTAGGGTCAGAACCCAGTTCCCATGCGTTTGGACGGTTTGGATCAGCCAGATTATTGGCATGGATAGGATGGAAGGCCCTTAATTTTTGGTTTATGGTTCTTGTGGCCACGATCGTGCAGGGCATTTGTTCTCGTTGTGGTCTGGGATGATGGATGACGAATGGTGATGAATGGCTTGGATTCATGATGATAAGTCCCACAGCGTGTCCCAGTTGCAGTCAGATTCAAATCCCGAATGCAAAAATCGGGAGAACGTAAGAAAGGTTCGGGAGCAGTCCGGTTATGGCCGGACTCATGTGCGTGTGAGGCCTTGCCTGTGTGCGAGATGACCTAGGGTGTGGTCTAATTATCATGATCTATACGATGGACAGTTTGGATTGGTCGAGCCAATCCCAGAGGTGAGCCATAGATCTCTCAAACGGACGTTGTCTGTTTAAATCTCCTCCAGCGGGAAAATCGCATGCATTTGGAGATCTATTGGGTCAAACCTTGTTTGACCCGACTTCCCATCTAGTGCACCTCTGGTGCATGTGTACTGTGCACATGTACTACGAGTGGGGACCACAATGGTGCTTATCTGAGGAATCTACACTCCTCATTCATTTTTTCCATTTGACTTATGGGGCTCAGTCCAAAATTGAAGCATATCCACAGATCAGGTGGGCCCCAAAATCAACGGTTATTGGCTGTTTGTCACTTTGGACCACTTGTACAATGATCTAAGCGTTGAAATTCGATATGTACGACTAATTTATGATATATAGATGTGGTGTAAATTTTCACATTAAACGGATCGTGGGAACCACGTGATCTAGAATTCAGTGATCTAAGTTAATGGTATCTTCGTAATTATTGTTGATCTAAGAGTTTTGTGAAATCTAATGGGTCTACATGATTGTAGGTGCGTTTTTAAGTAATCTTTATAAAAGAACTCACGCCTAAATCATCATAGATGAAGGGTTATTCGTTGATTTAGTTAGTGGAACGTACATGTATTAAACTACATGATCAACGGTTTGATGACTTGATCTATTGAATGGAGATCATTCCCCACGGTTAGATCATGTCAAGGAATAAATGTACGGCTAGGATAGTTAGATTGGTATCGTACACACGTTTATATTACGTTGAATTTTATGGTAACGCTCGAGAACTTTCAATGCTCGAGTATTGAAAAGTTCGGGGCGTTACATAAACATATTGATGTTCGTCACTATTTTATCCGACATGTGCTTGAGGAAGGAAGCGTAACTTTGAAAAAGATTCACACCAGCATGAATCTGGTGGACATGCTTACCAAGGTGGTTCCCTCAGAGAAGTTCAAGTTCTGTACAACTTCTCTGAGCTTAATGAAGACATAAAAGGAGGACAAAGTGCAGAAGAAGCAATGATGGAGCTATGATGCAAGACAGATATATGAGAGAGGACAACATACTACATGATTGAAGATTGAAGACATTGTGGAGATTGTTGTTGGATGTCTTAAATCAATTCAATAACCGGGTCTGTCGATGTCATCAAAGTCCCATCAAAGATGTCATCAAACGTATTGCATAGAGTTACACAGAATTGCATATCTGCGGGATTTGTTTCCGATTCGATTGTGATTCTTCCTAAGGCTATATATAGGGGTGTAATTGGGATTAGGATATATCTCAGAGTTTTTCAAATTCGTTCCCAGGATTTCAAGGGTGTAGCTTGGGGTGACTCGAGGCTTGTTCGAATCTGGTATTCTCTAAACTCATGTAATTTCTGCTTTCATAGTAATTATCTGTCGCTTTGTGCCGTGAATTTTTCCTGAATGGGTTTTTCCACGTTAAATTCGTAGTGTTTGTGTTTGTGCTTGATTGGTACGATTAGATTACTTCACTTGATTCATATTTTTGTGCTTCTACGGTCCTACAACACTTCCTACCACAGAAAGTTAGGTGAGGCCCATTGTGATGTTTATGAGAAATTCATTTGGTCCATACATTTTTTTCATATCATATTAAGACATGGGTAATTTGGTAAAATTATCAAATTTAAGTCATTTTTATCAAACAATTTTTTAATAGATGTAGTACTAAATTTTAATGCTAAGGAACAACTTGCCAAACAAGCAGTCCAATTATCAGTATTTACATGATGCCTTGAGTACTTTAATTAATTTCAGACTCTTTTTTTTTTAAAATTCAATTTACCAAACGTACCTTAATTCCGTGAAAATATAAGTAAATACAACGGTCGAACAATCAAGCAGGCAGGATCAGCAGACGAAAGCATGTTTCTTATGATGGGCAAATAAAAGTGGGATCCACGTGATGGATGTTTCATACCAATGACCAACATGGGTTTGTTTAATTTCAAACCTACGTTGAATGCACGAAACCATTAATTTTGAAGGATGTAACTTGTAAATCAAGTGAAAAGACACATCAACGACTGCAGTTACCCATTGGGAGAGTGGAGTTAACAAAATGGATATAAGTACATCTGAATGTGAAACGTGAAAAAGTGATGAAGGGAGGAGCTTATTGTTTACCACTTAATATGCCCCCGAAATTAAAAAAAAATCAAAATTTCAGTTGCCTAATACGTTGTTTTTGGTGTTTGTTTGATACCCTCAAAATAAAATTTTAATGTAAATGATGCAACGGGAATGTGGTAAACGGCTTTTGCCTAAATCTTTTTTGAAATTAACAACTTTGCCTCTGTCTGTCCTATACATGATCGTGATAGAGAGTGACTTCATTTTTACGTGGCAAAGTTTTATGGGCCCCACTACGATGTATTTGTTATATCCAGACAGTCCATTCAAATTTTCAGATTATCATAGGACATGATATGAAAATTGAAACAGATCCAAAACCTAAGTGGACTACACCATGGAAAGTTGTTGAAGCAATGACACCCCCGTTGAAACCTTACTATGGCGCGTCATAATGTTATTTGCCATTTGGATGATGTTTCTTTACCATCCAATCGGTTAACAAGGTCATATATACCTGGATGAACAGAGAAAACAAATATCAGCTTGATCCAAAACTTATGTGGCATCAAGAAGTTTTTAATTGTAGACATTCAATACCCACTGTTTTTTGTGGTGTGGTCCATTTTAAATATGGGTCTTCTTCATTTTGAATCATGAACTAAATTAATATGAAAAATTAGATGGATGGTGTGGATGTAACACATACATCATGGTAGGGCGTACAGAACTTTGCCACATCAACACGGTAGGTGTTGTATACAGTATGCTAGGTATTCCATCACGGAAACTTGCGTAGTGTGCCATACACACCATCGTGTTGACGTAACCATGTTTAGTGGGCCCCATCATAGTGTATGTCTCTTATCTACACTGTTCATCTATTTTAGGATATCATTTTATGACATTGGACCAAAAATGAGGCAGATACAAGTTCAAGTGGACCACACTACAAAAAGCAACGAGGATTGAATGTCTACGGGTGAAAACTTCCCTGAGGTTGTAGAAGTTTTGGATCAATCTAATATTTGAATTTTTTTTCCTTCATCTAAGTCATGTAACCTCTTTAACAGGTCGGATGACAAATAAACATCGTAATGACCTCTAAGAAGGTTTCGACAATAGAAATCATTGTTCTGTTGCTTTACGTGGCGTGGTCTTAGCGCAGGAAGTTGGGTAGAGACGTGATTTTGTGAGAAATTCACCGGTTTCATCTATTTTTGCAGATGTTATTAAGACATTGGTAATTTTGTAAAATTATTAGATGTTAGAATTTTTTTTTTTTTACAAACAATATTTTTTGAATTCAGTATTAAATTTCAGTGTTTAAAAATAGATATTCCAACACTTATCAGTGTATAAATTTTAGTACAATGGATCCAGTAATTAAATTAATTTCGTACTTTTTTTCATTCAGTTTACCAAACGTACCAGTGTTTAGGGCGCCGATTCAGTTGGGATGAGAGTCATGAGACTGACCGAGTTCCGTTAGATATATCTGTGGGGCCATCTTGATTTATGTGTTATATATCCACGCTGTCCATTTATTTTTTCAGCTAAGTCTAAGTTATGGTCCAACAATGATGCAGATCCAAATCTCAGGCAAACCATATGTGGCCACCATTAAAACCTTCCTAAGGTCCACTGTAATATTTATTTAGATGAAGAAGTAAAGCCATAAATATCATCTTAGATTCAAAACTTTTGCATCCCTCAAGAAGTTTTTAATGTTGGGCGTTCAATCATCACTGTTCCTGTGGTGTGTTACACCAGATATTTTGAACTCCCTCGTTTTTGTGATAAATGCCTTGAAATGAACCGGAAAAAAAATGATAGACGGCGGGGTTAAACGACATACATCATGTTGGACGAAGCACCGTCTAGTAGCAACTACATTTGGTACTGTGTAAACTTTTTTGGGCTAAGTTTATGAATGAGTATTATCTAAGAGTATTATCCAAGCCGTCCATCCATTTTAGAAGCTCATTTTAAGATAACATACAAAGCATATCCAAAACTCCAATATGCCACACCATAGAAAACAGTCGTTATATGATTCTTACCGTTGAAACCTTCATCGGCCGACAGTGATATTTATTGGTTGTCATCCAACCTGTTCATGAGGTTACAAAGACATAGATATAGGAAAAAACCAAATATGAGCTTGATGCAAATTTTCTGTAGCCCTAATAAGTTTTTAACGGTTGGCGTCCAACTTCCACCACTTCCTATGGAGTGGCCTGCTTTAGATCTTGATATGCTTCAATTTTTGGTTCACGCGCTAAAATTATCTGGTAAAACGGATGGACGGCGTGAATAAGGCACATACATCTCTGTGGAACCCACAAACTTTACTCTGTACGCTATAGCGCACCGAATTACTCAGTACGCAATTCGCGTCCCGTCCTCTCATACAATGACACAAGTCCGCAGCAAATAGCTGCCCGTTCTCTTCTCTCCGTCTCTCTCTCTCGTCCCCCATCTTCTGCTTCTACCCCTGTAAAAACCTCTCCGAAGAAAGAAGGATCTCTTCAAGCCCTAAACCTAACCCTCATCTCCAACAAATCCCCCTGCGGATCAGATCCATCCATGGATTTCTTCAGATCCGTATTCTCGGACGATCCCGAACCCTCCGATCAAGACCCACCTAAAGGAACCCCGGCTGAAACACAAAAAGATCCGTCCGATCAAAACCCTAACCATGATTCTCCGTCCAGATCCAATGCCGGCGCCTGGAGCTTCGGCAGTCTGATCAAAACCCTCGCCACGTCATCAGAATCCGTCATCGAGACTTACCGCCGCGACCTCGAGGAATTCCGCTCTGGCCTCAAGAAAGAGACGGCTGTGATCCGCGATGTCATCAAGGACCTCCCCGTCTCTCTCGAGGCCAGCGCATCCGCAGCGCAGGACTCTATTGAGTCCGTCGGGCAGGTGATTGATGAATTCGGTGCCTCCGTCTGGCGGGGGACTGCTGAGATCGTCTCGCAGGGTAAGGACGCCTTCCTCCCTTCTGATCAAGAAAGTGATTATTCATCCGATGCTCAGAATGTCAGCGGTTCTGGTCTGAATTCAATACGGTACAGTCGGTTTGAAGCACAGCTTCTTGCAATTCAGTCCGATTTGAGTACATACTGTGAAGAACCTGATGATTTGGATGCCTTTAGACTGTGGAAATCAGGCCTTGTGTTGGAGGAGAAGGTGGAGGAGATTGAGAATTTATGTGGGGAGAATGGGGTTTTGGAAGGTGTCTATACGAAGCTTGTTCCAGACACCATCGATCACGATACTTTCTGGAGTCACTATTTTTATAAGGTTTATAAGCTCAAGCAGGTGGAGGATGCAAGAGCGGATCTTGTGAAGAGGGCGATTTCGAGGGAAGATGAAGAGGATTTGAGTTGGGATGTTGATGACGACAGCAAAGATGAAGAGGGAGACAATGTGGCATCAGAATTGAAGGTTGAGATCTCCAAAAATATAGAATTGGAGAAGAAAGAGTTTGTTGCGGGTTCGGAATTGGTGATTGAGAAGACACCTGTTCTCACTGAAATGGAAGTTGGGAGTTCCGATGGAGGAGTTAGCGATATGGGTATTGTCTTCGGGCCAGCCAGTGATAAAGGGCCTGTCGAACTGAACAATGATGAAAAGGTTGAAAAATCTGATGGGAAGGTGGAAGGGAAGGTGGGCCAAGGTGAATCGAACAATGATGAAAAGATGGAAAAATCTGATGAGAAAGCGGAAGTTAAGGTGGACCAAGGTGAATCGAGCAAGGACAACGACTTTTCTGTCGTGTCGAGCCAACCCTTGGCAAATGATGAGGATGATCTTGGGTGGGATGAGATTGAAGACCTTGGCAGCAGTGATGAGAATAAAGGGGGTGCTGGTGAGACCCTAAGCAGGGTTGATTTGCACAAGCGGCTGAGTGCTGCGGAGGAAGATGAAGATCTGAGTTGGGATATTGAAGATGATGACGAGCCTTCCAAACAGTGATCTTAGCATGAAAACGGTCAAATTCATTGCATTATCTTCACCCTCAATCTATATTTCTTTAGTTTCTCTGTTCCAAATACATGTGCTTTATTGACTCTTTGCAAAGTGATTGTTTGCTCTCATTATTTATTTTATTGTGTAAATGTAAATGTTTAGCTGTAAATCTCAACATTCTCTAAGCTATATGGATTGTGTTGCTTACTAGTGTCTCTATCATGGACAGTTTGCTAGTAGTTGTGGTTGTATTCCAAGGACAAGGAGACAAGTGAACAGTTCTTGAGTGCAGAAGCCCTTGGCGCTATATACCGTTGCAATCCCTTGATTTTGTTCCACCATCTCTTATGGTACTATTTTGCAACACACCATCTACAACTATGAAAGGAATTGAGAATTATATAGAAATATATTCTTCAATTATAAAATGGATTCTTCAATTTTCCGTTGTAATGATTTAGATAGTTCTCAACTCTGCCTGGTTTTTAAATAGTTCTCAACTCTGCCTGGTACTGGTTCGGTGCTAGGACAGTACTGTCAAGAGTCGTTGTAGTTGTACCCAGTGAGGTTCCAATGACAAAGAGACAAGTGGACATCTATTGGGTGCAGGAAGCCCTCTGTGCTACATACTGTTGCAATCCCTTCATTGCATACCACCATCGCTTATGGTACTGTTTCGCAGCAGACCATATACAATTGTTGAAAGAAAGTGAGAATTATATAGAAATTCGTCAATTTCTTTTTTAATGATTCAGATAGTTCCCAAGTCTGACTGGTAGTGATTCTGCCAGTCGGTTCCCAGATTGGTAGAGGAAGGTTGATGTCAATTTGGGCAGCAGTCGTCAAATTTTGCCAAGAAACCAGCTGCAAATAGTTGGGAAATGATGATGATGGTTTTTCAAGATTCTTTATTTACGTGATGCTTTGAATCGACACTCATCCTTACATCCCTGTTATCATGTCCCTACATATCTGTGTTAGTTGCCTAGGGAACACAGTTACGAGTCAGCAGAGCATGGGAAAATGAAGAATTCAAGCAGAGCTGCTTGATGGAGGTAATTGCCCTTGCTGAATAATTGAGCTTTTAGGAACAACTAGGGAACTTGCTAACTAACAGAGGTCCACTTCATTTAATTAACGTAAGGTCAAGAAATCAACAGGCAGTGAGATAGGTAACTCTCTGCAACAACCTCAAGACTGCTTGCCTCCCCTCCCTGTGTATAGTTGCTCCATGGAATCATATTAGGGTTTTGGTTGTTATTGGTTGGCTGGGTATTCCCTTTGGATATAGCTCTTTTCAATGACTAGACTCCCGGTAAGAGCAAATGGATTATGAATTTAGATCAAAGTAGTGGGAGATGGCAGATGCAGCCTAGGGATGTAGACAATAAATTTCATCCTTCTTTTCATGGAATAATCACTTTATTCATAGGTGGATTCCTATAAGAATGGAAATTAGTGGTGTTGTTTTTTAATTTTCTTTTAAGGATAATGGAACTTTTTATTGAGAAAAACCACCAAGGCAAAAGCCAAGGAGGGAAAAAATACAGCTCAATCAATTACAATCCAAATAAAGATTGAAGATTACAAACGTCCACATATCTCAAGACAAACACCCAACTCACCACTTCAATCTTCACCTTCCTCACCACCTCTTCCACAAATCCTGTCCTATTTTGAAAGCAGGAAGTTCCACTCCTCCCAAATAGACCACAACATAGCCATCTAGCCTAGATTCAATATCACCATTGCTTCCCGATCCCTCTGTCATGCCAGGCCCGCATAAGGTCTTCAACTAACTCCAATGTCACCCAAGAGATGTTGAAGATCGCAAGGAAACCATCCCACACCTTTCGAACAAGGAGCAATAGATGAAAAGATGATCAATTGTCTCGGCGTCACCCATCCACTTGGCATAGATGTTGGCAGAATTATGGACCTCTTTTGTAGATTATCAATGGTGAATACCCTCTTCTTGCCCACCAATCGGACGAAGGCTGCCACCTTATGGGGGGCCACCATAGTACCAGGACCAGGAGAAATGAGCGTATGCACTGATCTTGCCTTAGACTGCCGCAATATCATGTCTTTGTAGTTTAGTTCGGTGGCTCTTGCCTTCTCTTCAATAAAGTTTCTTATATATATATATATATATATATATATATATATATATATATATATATATATATATATATATATATATATATTCTTTTAAAAGGCTGATTTGTGAACTTTCCAAACCATCGGATCCTCTTCCCACTTAAAGAGATGAAATTTATGCTTTCACTTTTGCACATGACCCTCTCTGCACGTGAAAAAAAAGTCATTGCCTTATTCTTTTAAAAGGCTGATTTGTGAACTTTCCAAACCATCGGATCCTCTTCCCACTTAAAGAGATGAAATTTATGCTTTTCTTTTGCCCCTCTCTGCAAAAAAGTCTTGCCTTAACCTCTCCAATTTGTAAATGGAGAAATATTGGGCATTATGGAAGTGGTTATCCCCCTTTGCAGACTAGCATTAGATGCAAGTTTGGTGGATCAAGTCAGGTTGAGGGTCAACTTGAGCCAACCTAACATCAAGTTGGGGTTAACATATGGCCCAAGACCAACCCAAATACCATATTCCCAACACTAACCCATCTTGGGATGGGCCAACGATTTAAAATCTTGTACTAATTACTATAGTAGTAATTCAGCATCTTGTACTATACATACATTAAATATAATAATTTATACTATACGAACAATATAGGGTCATGTTACTGCAAGCCTCAACTCAAGCACCACCCTATCTGTGGCTTCAAGTTGGCTTAACCTATGGCTTGAACCAACTCGAGCCCAACACAACACATAGGGCTGTCAATAGGTCAGTTTTGGGTTTGGGTTTGGGTTAGGCGCTATAGTACTCATATCCGAGTAACCAGGTTCTGATCTTGCTGAGTTTGGTCCTTTCATGTCCGGTTCTGGTTCTTGAGGACCCAGACCCAGATCTAATTGGATTTGGGTACCCATCAAGGCTTTGGATTTAGGTTTTGTGCAGTGTTTTAAATAGCGGTAGCGTGAAGCGTAGCGCTCAGCCCTCTATAGCGTGTAGCGTAAATACATAGCATGTAACGTAAGCTACACGTTACTTCTATTTTTTAATTTTAAAAATAGGACAAATATAATAAATAGTGAAAAAACAGGAAAAAAATATAAAAATGCTTAAAAGATGATTCATTTTATCAATTATAAGCATGTTAAAAAAAGTTATTAGTTATCATTTATCAAAAGCCAATCCACATATATAAGCCAAATCAAATAGTTATCACATCAACAACTTTCTAAGCAAACCACTTTAATTAATAATGTCTAATTGAAACCACAAGTCACAATTATGAAAAGAAATAAAAATCCCATAGGTTAAAAGTATTGAGTACAATACAAGTGTCACATTTCTCAACATTAGAAACAAAGAAAACCTGAAAAAATAATAAAAAACTAAAATACTAAAAAAATACATTGTAGCTTACGCTACGAACGCTACGCGCTACGTAGCTGTAGCGTACACTATGACCCCTGTAGTGTACGCTATAGGGGATTTACTCTATTTGGGATGCTACATAGCGCTACGGCCATGCTACGCTACGTAGCGTACTCTACCGCTATGCTACGGGCACTATTTGAAACACTGGTTTTGTGTTGAGTTTCAGATAAATAAGAGCATTTTACATGGTTGGGTCCACTCACTAGATGGATTATATTGCACACATGTGCTGCTTTGATACTGCATGGTGTGTAAACAGTCTCTTTCACATGTGTGTAGCTTAAAAGACCTCGTTTCTTTTGCTAGGATAAGCAATATATGTTAAATATATCTGAATTTTCTATTAAAATTAACTGGACCCGATCCAGACTTGACTAGGTTTCGTGTTGAGTTTCAGATGAATAAGAGCATTTTTCATGGTTGGGTCCACTCACTAGATGGATTATATTGTACACATGTGCCACTTTGATACTGCATGGTGTGTAAACAGTCTCTTTTACATGTGTGTAGCTTAAAAGATCTCGTTTCTTTTGCTCGGATAAGCAATATGTGTTAAATATATCTGAATTTGCTATTAAAATTAACTGGACCCGATCCAGACTTGACTAGGTTTCGTGTTGAGTTTCAAATGAATAAGAGCATTTTACATGGTTGGGTCCACTCACTAGATGGATTATATTGCACACATGTGCCACTTTGATACTGCATGGTGTGTAAACAGTCTCTTTTACATGTGTGTAGCTTAAAGACCTTGTTTCTTTTGCTAGGATAAGCAATATATGTTAAATATATCTGAATTTGCTATTAAAATTAACTGGACCTGATCCAGACATGACTTTAATCGGGCCCATCACATGGACCTGACTAGATATGATTTTCAACCAGGTGCAAAAGGTGAGGCCTGAATCCAACCCTGTTTCTTAATTGGTCAAATAAATGAGACCCGGACAGGTACCCATTGGCATCCCTAATAACATACCATATCCTCAATGGCTAACACATCTTGAGTTGGGTCAGGTTGGGCCGAAGATTTAGTATCTCGTGCTATATTAGTAATCCAATTTCTCATACTAGACATGCATTAAATATGATAATTTATGCTATGTAAGTAATATAGGGTTGAGTTGGTTGGTTGCCCGAGGTTCCAACCCGAGCCCAACATGATCCCAACTCTACCTGACCAAAATTTTTGGGTTAGCCAGTTAGGTTTGGGTTGAGCCCGGTCCAAGTTGCACCCCTAGTTCATACAAACTTGAAACTACTATTTCTTAAGGCCTTATTTGGGATGAGGGAATTGAAGATTTTGGTAAATAGATGACCTTATCAAATTTATGTATTTGCGGATTTGGCAAAATCCAAATTCTATAGTTTGGGAATCTATCTACAAATCCAAGAGAAGTAGGGAGCATTTATTATAATGGTAGAGCATTTATTGCAAGGGAATAACTTTTAAAATGTTTTTGAGAGAGTCTTTCATTTTGTGGATGTGCTAAGTCTTTAGTTTTTGGGAATTTGGATGTTTTGGTAGGTAAGCAAATATTGTTACCAACCACGAAGCCAAAAGCCCGAAATACAAGCAACAACAAGCAGATGAAATAGACCAAAAGAGCCCACATAGCATAGGCCAACCAGATACAAAACAAGCTAGTGACGACTAAAAAGAGAATTGAACACCAACCACATAACTACCAATCCTCCAACAAATGGTAAGGTAATCAATTGAGCATGCCAAGTAAGAATGAACCCCATGAAGGGAACTAGCGGAAGAGAGGCCAATCTTAATGACAAGGAAGTTTGAGGATAAAGCGATCGTTGATTGGCTAACATCCTGTTTCTTCAACGAGCAAAATAAAGCTCTTTGATAGCAATGATCGCCTTTCTCATGTACATCTAATGGAAGTAGATGAGCTTCCAATGGAGTCTAAGATCTCTTTAATGGTCATAAATGTGGCTGCAATAGATGGTTCAACCAAAAGATCAATAGCTGGCTTGAAAACCTTACCCAACACATCTTTACTGAGATCACTCCAAACAACCATAGATTTGATTGCTTAGCAGCATGAATAGACCCAAAGTTGAAAGATCTAAAGCACTTTAATGAGCGCCCACATCTGGCCATCTCTGGGATCAACCATTTAGCCATAAGCAAGGGAGGGAGAGGAATCATGGCACTTAAACGACCCAAAAACACTAGCTGAGTCCTAAATTGGGATTTTATGGAATAAAAGATAGATGCCACAAATCTCTTGGCACCTTCAAAGATTCGAAGATTTTTCTCCCCAAATATTCGACATAATAGCTAAAAGACAGATGGAGGCACATACTTGATGCATGGAATCTTCCCGGGTCCATTGGATGAGGGTGCTAGTATGCTCTATTGTAGATAATGCCTGGTAAGGACATCCCGAGTATGGAATAATGTTGGCCCATATGGGGTGATTACATTTAAAGAAAAGATGGTTCCTAGTTTCATCCCATGCGTTACAAAAGATGCAAGTATGATCATTAATACTCCCCAATCTGCACAGCCAGTATTTGGTTTTCAAACTATCAAGAATGACCAACCAAGTGGAGAACACGTGCTTTGGAATGTGTCCTTTGATCTAAACGAATGAGCACCAAGGAATAGATGGCCCATAGTTGTATAAAGTTGGGAAAGTAGAATTAGAGAAGAAGACACCATCCTTAGACTGATTTCATAGTCTATGAATTTATGGGGGTGTGGATTTGCAAGTTCAACTGATTTAGAAAATCCCCAAGGGGTTGTGGGGGATGAGGGATTTGTGAAATCCATGGATTTCAAATCTCCCCTATTTGTTTTTTGTTAGAGAATTTTGACATATGCACTTCCACAAATCCATGGATTTAGGGCAAATCCAAATTTCCCAAAAAACTAAAGACTTGTCAAATTCACAAAATGAGAGACTCTTTTAAAAGCAAAAAAAGTCATTCCCTTGTAATGAATGCTCTACTATTGCAATAATTGCTCCTCAAATCCATGAATTTTTGGTTTAATTATCAAAGGATGGACTTTGGAAATTTTCAAATCCAATGCAAATCCATGAACTTGACTTGTTCACCAAACAGGTTCATATATTCATTTTCTTGATACCAAACAGGGCCTAACAAAAACAGACATAAGAGATTTGAAATTCATGGTTAAGAAATCCCTCTCCCAAATCTCTCACCCCAAACAACCCTTTAGATAATTATATGTGATTTTCAATATTTTATTTATCAATTATTTGTTAGTTCAACACAACCGAGTTGCTTCATGGTTCATTCCTTCCACAGTTTGATTTGGAAGCTATTGTTGGAAGTGAAGTCAACTCATGCTCACTACCCTTGGCATTACCCCTCCCCCCCTGAAAATAAAAAAGAAAAGGAAGAAGAAGAAGTTGCGGTCTTTGTTTGTTTGGTGGGTAGAAACAGCATATTGACCCTTAGTCCGTGATCCTCCCAACATTTGTGTAATGTTTATGAATGATGCCGAGTTAATTGATCACATCGCATCCATTGCGCTTTTGCTAAAAAGGTGTGGGTGTGCTTCCTCACTATCTTTAACGTATCTTAGGTGACATAGAAGTCCATTGAAGACCTCTTGTGGGCTTGGCATGGTGGAGGAATCAGAAGGAAGGAAAGGTGGTATGGTGTCAGGTTTTAATGATAGTATTGTGGGTTATTTGGGGGGAAGGGAATGGATGCTGCTTACAAAATAGGAGTGGATCCATTGAAGAGATGGTGAGAAGGAATTGGGAAGGAAAGGTGGTGTGGCGTCTTGTTTTAATGACAATGTTGTGGGTTATTTGGGGGGAATAGAATAGGCACTACGTACAAAATAGGAGTGGATCCATCGAAGAGATGATGAGAAAAGTTAAGGTGGAAGCAATGTTGTCAAATCGCATATGCGATTGCATGCGATTCGCATATGCTGTTCGCATATGCGATCGCACAATCGCATATGCCATGGCATTTTTTTTTTTTTGGCATATTTTTTTTCAAAAAATAAAAATAAAAAATTCTAAAAATTCTATTAAAAAAAATAGAGGGAAAAACTCGTCTAATTAGTATGATTGGATTGGGTTATTTTACTTATTTCATTATAGTTTGAGTGTTTCATTAAGTGATATATTTAATTACTTATATTATATTATATAAAATTTAACAAAACAATCAAGAAGCTACATTAAATGATAACTCATTATTATAAACTTCAAACAAAGAAATATTAATGATAAATGGATAACTTGAAACAACTTACAAGTTATAACTTACAACTTAATTTACAAAAAGTAAGCACAACTTATAAAATACAAAAAATAAACATAATTGAAATAATTGTATAGAGATTAGAGTAAAAAAGAAAGAGGTGTAAGAGAGAGAGTAAGAGGTTTAGAGCTTTGGAGTAAAGAATAGTGAAAATGGAGGGGATATGAGTGCCTAATTATAGGCAAAAGTTCTCTAATTTGAAAAAATAAAAAATAAAAATCTTCCGCTCTTGGCTATTGGGAAATATGCGATCGCATATGCAGTATGCGATCGCATACTCGCATATGCAATCTCATATTTATCGCATATAAAAGTATGCCATGGCATACTTGCCAGGATCGCATATGCCATCATGGCATATGCGATTTGATCATTAGATCACATATGCGCATATGCGATCGCATTTGATAACAATGGGTGGAAGTGGTGGAATGGGCGTCCAAGTTAAAAGCCATGGACGTCTGTAACCTTTTTATCTTTTTTTTTGGGATGTAGTTTGATTGGGCTGTATTCTTTCCCCACCTTGCTATTGCTTTTGCAGGTATTATTAATAAAGTCTCATTACGTTTAAAGAAAAGGTTATTATTAGAATTGATGTTAATATTCTTTCTATTTTTCTTTTGTCTTTAATGTTTTCAATGTTTGTTTGTTTGTTTTTGTTTTTGTTTTTCTATTTGTTTAATAAATAGATTTTTGTGTTTTCCATCTTGGACACTTGTGCCCATGGCACATGTCTAGGTAACACTGCATGTGGTCATAGTTGGAGGGGATGAGAGGTTTTTCTAAAGACGTGTCGGTGCGAAATCTTAGGTGTGAGATTGGGCATGCTATGATTGTAGATTCTGCTCGTGGTATGAGGGCAAAGTGAATAGCAAGGGATTTTGGATGGCCAACTCCATATGAGTCCAATGGTCTAATAGTGGGGACATTTGTCTTTTGCACATGCTTCTTCTGAGTGGAATATTACTTGTCTCTCTCTGCCAGCCTGAATTGTTGCTCTATTGTGTTGGGATCCATTAATGTTGTGATATGCTTACCATTAATGATCACTATCACTGGTATAGATGAATTGTGGGATATCCTCAAAACGGCAACACTTTCTGCAGGCGGGGACATGAGTCTTTCTTTCTTATCCGTCCAGTTGGAGGAGTTGAACAAGAAGCAGGTGCCCAACTTAAGAGGCATTGCCGAGGCCTATCCCTCTCATACTTCGTGGCATTGCCGAGCCCCCCTCTCCAATACAAATGTTGCTAGAGCTGGTGAAGCATCTAGGGTAAAGCACCATGTCCATATAACTGCTTGTGGAGGAAGTCCATGCCAACAATGACTTGAAATAATCTAGTGGTACCGCCATCAAGTTAGCTCTAGTAGAGGTAGTTCAGCATGCAGGGGTTGTTCGGAGGTGATGACTATGGGTTCTCAATTGCTAGGTCAACAGGGTACCAAGTGTCATGGACCCAAGGGGTTGTACGGATGGCCATGGATTTAGCAGCATGTTGTGGCTCTGTAGTTGGCGATTCAAAAAACCATGCCGTCAATACTCTTGCTAAGCGGTTACTTTCTCCCATTGAAAAACACTCTTGTAAACTTTCTCCCATTGAAAAGCACTCTTGTAAAAAGGTTTATACAAAAGATTCGCCGTTGTATAGAGCCTCTGGGCGTTGGTAGGAGATCTCTAGTTTGAAGGAGAAGTTCAAAGTGGGAGTGGCTTTCAAAATCGTTACCGTATTTGCAAATTGTTATAGGTGTTGAATCGTAAGATTTTCTTAAAAAAATAAAACCGAAAAAATATATATAAATCAGGAAAAAAAAAAAAAAAACTCATCAAATTATCCATTTCCCATTGATATTCACCAAGAAAAGTTACACATGTCATGATATTGTCAATTGAGAACTTGTGTATTATATACTTATCATGATAGTGTTGAAGGATTCTCATCTTTCCTTGAGACATGCATGGACCATTTATATTTATATTTCATCTTTCAAAAAATAAAATAAAAGGATTCTTGTCTTTCCTTTATGAGTTATCTTCAAGAAATTTAGCTTAAAAAACGTACAAGTGTCTTTTAATGAGTGTGGAATTATGTTGGAAAAACGGGTTCTCAATCTTGTGGACTAAAGAAAATAATATTTTGATTTCTTTGTTTTGGGATTTCGAACATCAAAATCCCCAAATCTCCTGTTATGAAGAACAAAATAAAAACAATTGACCTTTTCAAAACAATTCTTAAAGCTCTCCAACAATTTTAAAAACATAAAATTAGAGCTAAGTAAAGTTTAGAAAAGAAGAATACATGTATAATTTGAATCGTAAATCGGGATTTGAACCATAAATTGTAGGATTCAAATTATAGAATCGTAGAATTCATTTAAAAAGGGATTCAAGGTGGAACTCGAATATTTTTTGCTAAGATTCGACCCACATTGTAAATTGTGTTACTCGTAAATTGTAGGATTTTGATAACTATGATCGCATGGAGGGAATCTTCCATGATATGTTGGTTCAATTATTCAATCTGACAGCATTGACGCAAAATCAAGAAGCAGCACAGAAAGAAGGTGGTATCTTCCTCGCAGTAAGAGATGACTGATTGGGGGATTGTGACTACACATATGATGTGAAACTTGAGATGTACCTAGTTTTATAAAGAACATGGGAATTTCTAATGATGAATCCAAGATCATTTAAATGAAGTGTTTGAAGATACAAAGGATAATATGCCTAGCAAAAGGCCAATCCAAGAAGGTACGCATGAAGAGCCATCACAGATGAATTTATCAGTGGATCAACAGATGGATTAGTTGATGGAACAGACAAGCAGCTCAACATTCAAACTGGCACATTCTATGGTGCATGTCAAAGTTGACATGGACACATTGGTCCCATCCCAACAGCTATTGAGGTATGTAAATCAGAGGACAATAGTGATAAGGATGATACCATGCCGACAAGGAACTAATACACTTGAGGCGTCATTAATGGAGAAATTGGAGCGGATGCATAGATCACCAAAGAAGAAAGAATGGGTGGCATGATCTATGGTGCCATCCGATGCAGGTGGTGCCGATCCAATGTGTAGGCCTTCACCATGAACTGTCAATGAAGCCAAGCAAGACATGTTAAAGTTGGATCGATAAGATGGACTACTACCAACTATCAGCTTGAGGACGAGTTCTTTCGAAGTTGGGGGCAATTGATGTGTTTGGGCCATCCCTACTACCAACTATCAGCTCGAGGATGAGTTCTTTCGAAGTTGGGGACAATTGATGTGTTTGGGCCATCCCTACTACTAACTATCAGCTCGAGGACGAGTTCTTTCGAAGTTGGGGGCAATTGATGTGTTTGGGCCATCCATAACCATCAGATGAACCCTCTTTGACTATGGGGTTAGGTTGAAAACAACCTATAGTAGGGATATTTTTGTTAATTTGGGAAGATACTCTAGATTTAGAATATTTTTAGTATTTGTTATTATCCTTTTGAATTTGAAATTTTTATATCAATCTTTAGGATATGATTTAGATCTAAAGGCAGTAAGTCCATACTTGAAAGATCTTTCTTGATCTTTATCTTTTGTTGTTAAGCAATATGTAATGACCTCTAAGCGCATCTGTACAAGACAATTGATGAATAATGAGGGAATAAAGAAGTGTGTGTTTGGAGAAAATATTCTCTAGGCAATGGTCGAGGTTTTGGTTTTGGTTACCCTTACACAGGTTACACCCTTGTTGTAAGGGGTAAATTAGACTTTTCACCTACTGTTATTACAGTTTATGAACTCGAGGAATTTTCAGGTATATAGAGCCTGTTTCTTCTGAGAATTTACTTTCTTGGTTAGTCAAACAATTGTGGGGCCCACGTGATGGATAGTCTTGGGTCCCTCATTCAATATGTACAATTGCAAGCTGGTAAGCACACCTGTGGAATGTGGTATCAAACTGATAAAGTACGATGAAGAAGAAAAAGTGGACTACACTCTTCAAGAGCCTAGTTTGAAGTCTTCAATACTTGATGTGCACAAGACCTAACATTCTATATGGAGTTGGGCTAGTGAGCCGGTACATGGAAGAACCAAAATCATCTCACGTTAAAGCGGCCAAGAAGATTCTTTGATACATAAAAGGTACAATGAGTTATAGTTTGCTTTATTCATCATCTCAATACCTTCAACTTACAGGCTATTCAGATAGTAATTAGGGTGGAGATGTGGACAATAGAAAAATCACCTCCAGTTTTGTATTTTAGATGAGAGATACTGCTTTTACATGGCATTCAAAGAAGCAATCGAGTATCACTCTTTCGACATGGAATATGTAGCTATACCATCGGGAGTATGCTATGCAATTTGGCTAAGGAATCTGCTCGAAGATATTCAAATGCATCAAGAGGAGCCTACGAAGATCTACATCGACAATAAGTCATCAATTGTTTTAGTAAAGAATCCCATATTTCATTAAAGGAGTAAGCATATTGACACTTGCTTCCACGTCATCCGAGAGCATGTGAAGAACAAAGAGATCGAGCTCATATTCGTCAAATCACAAGATCAAGTTGCTTGCATTTTCACAAAAACCCTCAAAGCCGATATCTTTAAGAAGTTAATAATTATGTTAGTAATGGTTGATGGAAGAAAATTATGTTTAAGGGGGGAGTTGAGAAATAAATATAAATTTTGTAAAATTATTAGTGTGGTAAACTATTAGTGTGAGACTAAAAAGCTTTAAGAGAGCCACTTTGAAACTTCAAGAGAGTTACCATAGAAACTTCATAATTTAAATTCGCATGGAAAATGACATATCTAGTTGGAGTAAATAGAATCTCATTAAATATAAAGAATTGTGTAAGAGGAACCCCAAGGGCTTATATATACATACAGGGATCTTCACGGTAACACAATAAGTGAAGAATATCCAATGCAAGTGAGCTTTTTCCATCTCTAAGTCCTTTCTCTTGTCCCACTTCCATCGTGCTTATAAATCTAAGTGTTGAAGGCATCTTCACATACAACATAACACATACCGTCTCGGCTGACCATCCCTAACATGTTGGGCACGAAGAAGGATGATGGCTCGAAAAATAGATGGTCAGAGATCGACGGTAGATCTCCCCGAAGATTGCACCAGACAATATCATCTGGCCGATCTAGCTGTCCACGAAGGTATCTGAGCTGGTTAAAGAAGCCAGTTGCGCATAAGGGCCGATGAAGGCGCGATCTAAACCATCGCGGCAAGTCCCGGTGGGTCCGATCAAGGAACTAAAATCCATATCCATCTCGGCTATCCCATCTAAGGTAAATACACTCATCTAACTGTCATCCTGGCCATCCAAATGCATCATCAATGCATCCCCACTATCCATCATCAAGGGAACCTCATGTCCACCGTCCAAAGTCAGAATAAGCCCATCCCAAGGAACGAATCTCCCATCTCGGCCATTTACAGCCCGATCTAACCCATCCAAGCCAATATCCCTACCATCCAAAACGTCCAAACCAAACACCAGCCCTTCCAATGGTCGCAATCAAGCTATACTAAACCATTAACACCCAAGGGATCCACACTATCTCCTATACCCCCCTCATGTGGTACATCCAACCCCTCCATTCCATCATCCAAGAGCCCCTCATGAATATCTGAAAATCCAGCAACTCCCCTAATGATTACCCCAACAACCATTGCAAGGCTCCCATCATTAACGTCATTAATTCCCCATCAAGGTTCACATTTAAAGAACGAAGGAGGCCCCCATCGTTGAAATCGAACTTTTCGAAAGGAGTGGGATCCACGCCATGGCCAACAGCTATCTCATGGGACCCACCATCATCAACAACCAAAAGGTAAAAATAAGAAAGAAATAAGGAGAAGGAGATAAAAAAGATTAAAAGAAAAATGATGAAGAAAAGGTTAGTTTAGCCATTAAATCGGAATTGCAGGAATTAAGGGGAACAAAACACATGACAAGGCGAAGCTGGGAGGGGAATGTCAGAACCCCTAGTGACTCGCGGACGAGGATTAGCTACTGACACGCTGAGTAGCCAGACTCGCTGCTAAAGTGGCGTCACCAAGTTCTGTAGGCCCCACCATGATGTATCTGTTGTATCCTCACTGTCCATCTATTCGGAGAGATCATTTTAGGGTATTATACAAAGAACGATGAAGATCCAAGGTGGAGTAGACCCCACCACAGAAAACAGTGGGGAGAGTGATGTCCACCGTTGAAAACATCCTGAGGTCCACCATGATGTCTATTCCTGTTCATAAGTTAAAAAAATACATGAAAGGAAAGCATAAATATTAGCTTGATCGAAAACTTTCGTGGCCCTCAGAATTTTTTAATGGTGGGTGTCACTCCCCACTTTTTTCTGTGGTGGGGTCCACTAGAGCTTTGTATCTGACTCATTCTCTACCTCATCCCCTGAAATGATATCTGCAAATCGTTGGACGGTGTGGATATGAAACATACACCGTGGTGGGGCCCACAGAACCCGGTGACGGCACTTCGGCAACAAGTATTGCTACTCAACCTGTCAGCAGCTAATCCGCGGAGAAATTGACCACTGTAAACGCCTTCTTTTACCCAGCATCTTTTTTGAGCCCTCTCAAACTTACTTTACCATTGTGAACTACCTACTCTTTCCTGGACGAAAATACCCCTGCTTTTCAAACCCATTCTCTGGCACCAGTTTGCCTAGCTCCATTTCCACAAAAAACCTTTCTTTGGATGAAAATATCCTTCCCTTGCATCGCACCATCCTCTCCACTTCTGCAAAATTCCTTTATTTGGATGGAAATACCCTTGCATTAGATCGCGCCCTCTTCATACAACAGCATTTTCTGAATTTTCTGAAAATGGTCCCTCCATCGAAGAAAGCACGCACCACAGGTATATTTTTAATATATTGCCCTAAACCGAGTAAATTTTTTGTGGGCCATTAAACCGTTGGATTAAGCTTGCATCTGGGTTTTCGGTTCATCCATGTATACATCATCCTATAAACATGATGAATTACAAATAAAACATCATTGTGGGGCCTAACAAGGTTTCAATTGTGGAATCATTGTTTCCTATGGTATGATCCACTTGATATTTGAATATGCTACGATTTTTTGCTCAAACCCTTGAATTAAGTAGAAAAATGAATAAACGTCGAGGATAGTCCACATACATTCAAGGCTGGCCCAACTCACTGAACTCAATACAATAAAAGTGTACTGAGCAATCCGATTTCCAATTTGCGAGAGTTCTTGGTCCATTTGACTTACTTCTCGGTAATATGCTCGAGTCGTCACCGACATTCCCAATGCATGATTGGTGAAATTCCCTAAGCAATTTATGAATTTGACAGAGAAATGATAAAAATATGACCGGGAACTTCCACAGATTCATGTAATGTAACGGTAAATTTTATGAACCGCTCGGTCAATTTCATGAACTGCTCAGTTAACTTCACCAAAGTACTTGTTGAATTTCATGTGAAGCTCATTCAATTATGTGTTAGGCTAGTTCAATTTCATTTAAAGTTCATTCAAATTCATGTTAGCCTCATTGAATTTCAAGTTAGCCTCGCTCAAATTCGAGTTAACCTCGCTTAATTTCATGTTTCCTTTGCTCAATTTCATGTTTCCCTCGCTCAATTTCTAATTTGCCTCGCTGAATTTCTAGGTTGCCTCGCTCAATTTCCAATTTGCCTCGATGAATTCCTAGGTTGCCTTGCTCAATTTTCAGTTTGCCTTGTTGAATTTCTAATTTGCCTCGCTCAATTTCTAGTTTACCTCACTCAATTTCTAGGTTACCTCGCTCAATTTTCAGTTTGCCTCGCTCAATTTTCAATTTGCCTCACTCAATTTCTAGTTTGCCTCACTCAATTTTCTAGTTTATCTCACTCAATTTTCAGTTTGCCTCGCTCAATTTCTAGTTTGCCTCGCTGAATTTTTAGTTTGTCTCGCTCAATTTTTAGTTTGCCTCGCTCAAATTTCAGTTTACCTTGCTCAATTTCTAGTTTACTTCGCTTAATTTTCATTTTGTTTCGCTCAATTTTCTAGTTTGCCTCGCTGAATTTCTACATTGTCTTGCTCAATTTTCAGTATGCCTCGCTCAATTTTCAGTTTGCCTCGCTCAATTCCTAGTTTGCCTCGCTCGATTTTCAATTTGCTTTGCCTCACTCAATTTTCAATTTGCCTCGCTGAATTTCTAAGTTGCCTCGCTCAATTTTTAGCTTACCTTGCTCAATTTTCAATTTACCTTGCTCAATTTTCTAGGTTGCCTCGCTCAATTTTTAGCTCGCCTTACTCAAATTTCTAGTTTGCCTCGCTGAATTTTTAGGTTGCCTCGCTGAATTATTAGTTTGCCTCGCTCAATTTTCAATTTCCCTCGCTCAATCTCTAGTTTGCCTCGCTTAATTTCTATTTTGTCTAGCTCAATTTTTAGTTTGCCTCACTCAATTTCTAGTTTGCCTCGCTCTATTTTCTAGTTTGCCTTGCTGAATTTCTAGGTTGCTTCGCCCAATTTTCAGTTTGTCTCGCTCAATTTTTAGTTTGCCTTGCTCAATTTTTAGTTTGTTTAGCTCAATTTCTAGTTTGTCTCGCTGAATTTATAGTTTATCTCGCTGAATTTCAAGTTTTCCTCGCTCAATTTCATTTTAGGCTCATTCAATTTCATGTTAGGTTGGTTCAATTTCATTTGAAGCTCACTCAAATTGATGTTAGCCTCGCTCAATTTCATCTTAGCCTCGCTCAATTTGAAGTTAGGGTTGCTTAATTTCATGTTAGGCTTATTCTATTTCCTTTAAAGCTCGCTCAATTTCATGTTTGCCTCGCTCGATTTCAAGTTAGGCTCATTCAATTTCATGTTTGCCTCGCTCGATTTCAAGTTAGGCTCATTTAATTTCATGTTTGCCTCGCTGAATTTCCAGTTTCCCTCGCTGAATTTCAAGTTTGTCGTACTCAATTTCATGTTAGCCTCATTCAATTTCCAATTTGCCTCGCTGAATTTTATGTTTTCTTGCTCAATTTTCAGTTTGCCTCGCTCAATTTCATGTTTACATCGCTCAATTTCCTCTTAGCCTCACTGAATTTCATGTTAGCTTCGCTGAATTTCATGTTTGCCTCACTCAATTTCATATTTGCCTCGCTCAATTTCCAGTTTACCTTGCTCAATTTCAAGTTTGACTCGCTTAATTTGATGTTATACTCGTTCAATTTCCAATTTGCCTTGCTCAATTTTATGTTACCCTCGCTTAATTTCCAGTTTGCCTCACGAATTTTAGTTAACCTCGCTCAATTTCATGTTAGCCTCACTCAATTTCCAGTTTGCCTCACTTAATTTCATGTTTGCCTCGCCGAATTTCTAGTTTGCCGAGCTCAATTTATAGTTTGCCTCGCTTAATTTCCTCTGAACCTTGCTCAATTTCAAGTTTGCCTCGCTCAATTTATAGTTACCCCATCAACCATTGCAAGGCTCCCATCATTAACATCATTAATTCCCCCTTAAGGTTCACATTTAAAGAACAAAGGAGGCCCCCATCATTGAAATCCAACTTTTCGAAAGGAGTGGGGTCCAGTCCATGGCCAACAACTATCTCATGGGACCCACCATCATCAACAACCAAAAGGTAAAAATAAGAAAGAAATAATGAGAAGGAGATAAACAAGAATAAAAGAAAATTGATGAAGAAAAGGTTAGTTTAGCCATTAAATCGGAATTGCAGGAATCAAGGGGAACAAAACACATGACAAGGCGATGCTGGGAGGGGAATGTCAGACCCCCTAGTGAATCGCGGACGCGGATTAGCTACTGACAGGCTGAGTAGCCAGACTCGCTACTAAAGTGACGTCACAAAGTTCTGTAAGCCCCACCATGATGTATGTGTTGTATCCTCACTGTCCATCTATTTGGAGAGATCATTTTAGGGTATTATACAAAGAACGATGAAGATCCAAAGTGGAGTAGACCCCACCACAGAAAACAGTGGGGAGAGTGATGTCCACCGTTGAAAACTTCTTGAGGTCCACTATGATGTTTATTTGAGATCCAACCTGTTCATAAGTTAAAAAAATACATGAAAGAAAGGAAAGCATAAATATTAGCTTGATCCAAAACTTTTGTGGCCCTCAGAATTTTTTAATAGTGGGCGTCACTCTCCCCACTTTTTTCTGTGGTGAGGTCCTCTAGAGCTTTGTATCTGACTCATTCTTTACCTCATCCCCTAAAATGATATCTGCAAATGGTTGGACGGTGTGGATATGAAACATACACCATGGTGGGGCCCACAGAACCCGCTGACGTCACTTCGGCAAAGTATCACTACTTAACCTGTCATTAGCTAATCCGCATAGAAATTGACCACTGTAAATGCCTTCTTTTACCCAGCATCTTTTCAGAACCCTCTCAGACTTACTTTCACATTATAAAGACGAAAATGCCCCTGTCATTAGGTTTTGGTTGTCTTGAATGCTCTTTTAATTTCAATGTTATCATGAAAATGAAGAATTGAACTTTTGATTGTGATAAGTTTAGATTTTATTATACACCTATGGAACTCAATGTTTGGAATGGTTTTAATTGGAGGATTAATGCTTTGAACTTGATTATAAAGTTTACCGACTGCTACAGTTTAGGAGAGAATAATGCTTAACATTGATGTATTTTGAAACTCTATTATCTGGATTATTTTTTAAACTTCTTGAGCTTATGAAAATTATACAATGGTTTCGAAATATTTTTCGTATACTTTGATCGAGACTAGCAAAATGCTGGTTGGGGATTATGTTGAGGGTCAAATATTGCATATTATCCCTCATTTATATCTTGGTTTTATGAACATTATAATGCTTAATGTCCTATTTTACTCATGTTTGTGTTGCAAAGTGAATTTAAGAGCTTGGATTGGAAAAGGTGCTAGAAGCATGAATTTGATGCTCAAAGATCACCAAGGCAAGGGATGGATCTTAGGAGATCAAGATTGAAGAATTCACATGTCAAACATCCAAGGAAACCAAGTGATGAAAGAAGAGAATCGAAGACTTGAAGTAAAGAAAAGGAATCCTGAAAATTGTCCTAAAAACAGATTCCGAGACTAGAAAAGTCCAACTCTGAAAAACTGCCAGAATATACTTTGATTCTATCGAAGACTGTTAGATAGTATCGAAGAACATATCGAAGACACTTCGATAGAATTGAGAATTTCAGGCCAAACTCGCTGGACAGTTCTGGACTGATCTTCGATTCAATCGAAGATTATTCGATAGAATCGAAGGACATATCGAAGACACTTCGATAGAATCGAAACTGCGTAAATTTGAGGCGGTTTCTAGATTTTTTCAAGTCGGTACGAAAGGAGGTGTTGCACAACTATAAATATGAGTCCCCGGGGCATCCTTGGGCATCATCTAGAGTTTGGAGGAGTGAAGCACAAGGGTGGAGAGCCGTCGCCAAGCGTTTTTCTTTTCTTTCTTCTTAGTTTTTCATACTTTCTTCTAGGGTTTTAAATCCAATCATGTCTATTATTGGATAAACCTCTTACTTAGGGCTAAGAGGTGAAACTCGTAGCGTGATGGGTTGTTTCTATTACTTTGATTCATATTCATGATGAACCTTTATGAATTCTAATTTGATATTTAATGAATACTTTCAATTTTTAATGGTTTATTGTGACTCAAATTACAGTAGATCTGCAATAGCTTTAAGTATATTCTTTTCTTGATTTGAGATTGTGAATTTAATAAGTCCTGTTGTTCAACATCGTCCCTTGGGCATGGTAGGGTGATGGAATCCTTTCCAATCTTCACAATTCCCCTGCTATGAGATTATAAGATTGGTAAATCCTGTTGTTTACCATTTTCTCCTCGGCACTTAATCTAAATATCTAAATAATAAGAAGTTGACTCTTAATAGTGATATATGTTGTATATCTAAAACCTAGATGTAAAAATAGGCAGAATTCTCGCTACAGAAGAAATGAGTATTGTTTAGATCTATAGCGATAGAACTGATGGCTACGAATCTAATGAAGCAATCACTATGCTAAAAATGGCTACAGTTATAATCCGTAGCCTGAGATATTTAGCTACGGCCTTTGACCCTTTTTCTGGTTATGGACAATTCCACCGTGGACAAGACAGTGTTCCACTGTCCACGGTGGCACCATGGATATATGCAAGGGTATTTTCAAGTATATCTCATAGAGCAAGGGTATTTTCATTTTCAAATAGTATGTTTGTACATAAACGGTTTAGTCTCGGAAGTGAAGTTTGGGGGTGTTTCCAAAAGGTGTTGGGTAAAAGATGGGGTCTACAATGGTAAAAAAAACTCCTAATCCCCGTCCCGCCATCGCAGGATCAGCCGGGAAGCGGATTGGCTGGTGTACCACACATCACTGATTTGGCTGATGTATTAACGTCACCAGGTTCTGTGGATCCCATCATGAGGTATGAGTTATATCCAAACCGTTCGTCCACTTGGTGAGCTCGTTTTAAGTCTCGAGCCTAAAAATAAGACAGATCCGAAAATCCAGTGGACCACACTCTAAGAAGCAGTAGATGACTGAACGCCTGCCATCGAAACCCTTTTGGGGTCACAAAAATTTTGTATCAATATGATTTTTTTTTTTTTTTTTTTCTTTCTTCTCTTCATCCAGGTCTGTGTGACCTTATGAACAAATTAGATGGCGGATTATTCCCAATGCAATTCTAAAAAGGTCCTTTCCCATCGTTCGTCTGATAGACCTAAGGGAAGTCTAACCCCATTTCAGGTCTAAATGATCTAACGTACCATAAGGGACATGTGGCTACCTCACACCAATGGTGGTGGACAAGTGAAGTAGCAAAGCCTTTTTTAAGCAACCAAGTCCATACCCTCAGAAGCATGAGGACCCAAAAGAAGCTTGAAGCCCATTCAAGTCTGAAAAGACTGGGTTACTTTCCTCACATCCATGTTAGGCCCAAAGGCCCATTTGAGCCCAAAAGAGTTAAAAGGGGTTTACCTACTTTCACTTATTATGTTAGAGTGGGAATCCTCGGTTGCTTGAACAACTCCTGGTTTCTCCTCCTTCCAGCACGGTCGGCTGTAAGCATCGATTTCCCTCAAAGCAAAATAAAGAACTCTCCTTCAATTTGAGCTCCTAGTGTCGCTTATTGCAGATCTCTTCCTTCTGTCACAGCCCTTCCTCTTTTTCCTGGATCTCTGTCCAAGACCAGGTCGGCCTGTTCATCCTTGAGATGAGCTTATTGGGTCTCAAGGGCAATAACCATAGTGGGCCCGAAAGATGGGACAGATGAATTTCAAAACTCTTATGTCCTAAAGCCACTCCACTTGCACATCTTGGACCAGTAGTCCGAGTAAGCTTGCTGAAACAAAGTAGGACCTATAAGAGTAAATTTCAAAGCAAAATGACTAAAGTCCCTTTCATACATGTGACCCATTTGAAACAAAAGAAACCAAGTCTCTTACATAAGCACCTATTTAGACTCAAAATCAAATTTTGTGCTCAACTGGAAGCTAAAACTCCAAAGGGACCTAGCCAATTTATGTTAGTACCATTATGGGCCCGAAAAGAGGTCCATAGCCCACTTAAGTTCAAGGAGAGCAAATAGCAACTCTACCTTCTCCATTGGTGATCCACACAAGTCCATGAAAAAAGTCTAGGCCCATTCTAAAATACAAGTCTGACATGGGTCCACTCTCTTGTGTCGAGCCCAAATTCCACCAAAAAGGAAAGAAAAAAAGCAAGGATGTAAAAGAAAAGAAATCAAAACAAGTCCCGGGCCCATTCAAATGCACATCAAGCTCATGACCCTTGCTTTGGATCCATTTAATACATGGCCCAACACCTTTTAAGGTGATGAAAGTCCCATGCAAACTAGGACGTGCGTGGGAAAGTCACCACCTTTACACATGAAAGGAGGAAAGGTGAAGAGAAAGAAATGAATCAAAGTCCTACTCTTTTGAATCCTTGCTTGACACCATCTTGGAATCAAACTTGGGAACTTGAATGCTCCAAACATTGCTTGTACCCAAAATTTGCTCGTACCACCAAAGAATGCACTACTAGAGAAAAGAAACACCTTTGGAACCAAAGAAAAGAGTAAATGAGAAAGAGTGGAAGGAAAAGAATAAAAGAATGGGAGTTTGGATTTCAAGCCTACCTTGCTTGATGAACCACCACACCTTGAACAAGTGCACTCCACACCCAAGAACACCACAAAGCTTACTCAAGGAACTTCCTTGAAACAAAAGAAAGCATGTAAAGGAAGATAAGAGATCAGAGAAAAAGAAGAAAAAAGAGAGAGGGTGCTTACCTTGCACCAATCTTAGCAAGGCCTCCTCCTTGCTGGCCTTGACTACTATAGACACCCTACCCCAGGCCAACAAGCTTATTAGGATTAGACTTAACCTAACCCTAAACTTAACCCTAAGACCTAAAGCCAAGATCCAAAACCCAATCTAAACCCTAAACTCGACCCAACTGAGCCCAGTCAACCCAGTCAATCTAGTCCTAAACCTTAGGACCCTAAACCCTGGAGCCCTGAATCAACTTGGCGAGTCGACTCACCAAGTCAACTCACCTTGTCTGAATCAAAGCCTGAAACCAAGCCCAAACGGAACCGAAGGTGGGGCAATAACTTGTTAAACAGGAGGTAGCGCCTCCACACACTTATGGGAGAACTTCTACCAAGACAGGAGGTCCCAGGAGGGGGTGGCAGCTCCTTGGTCACCGCCACCCACATGGCACCTCTCTTCTCTTGGCCATAGCTCTCAACGCATGTGGATTCCCATTTCGTAACTCCAGAGTGTGAGAAAACATGCATTGACTCTGGTACCCTTCTCTCCAACCAACATTTACACTTTTACCACTCCATCCAACCATTGAGATGATGCCACATGGCAATTTCATATCATACCTATGAAGCCCCTTTTGGGAGCTATAAATATCCCCCTCCCCTTCCCATTTCAATCATCCAACAAATCCTAAAATCTCAAGAGTCACCCAGTAACCATCCTTAACTTGGCCATCCCATCCCTTCACCAAGGAGTGTGAGAGTGAGAGAAAGAGAGCTTAGCCCTGGCCCAGTCTATTCTAGCCCAAGTCCTAACCTCTTGAGGAAATCCAGTTTCAATTATAGCCATTCGATCTAGTCCTTGCAACACTCCCGTCCACCCAACCTTCTAGTCTTTTATAAGCTTTGTCTAACTGACACCCAGATCCATAGCTCAAGTGGTAGACCGAGTGAAAGATACCTCGTTTCAACACCGAGATCTTGGTATTGATTCCCTAGTGGGGGTGGCTAACAGTTAAGTGTGAACTGACAGTGGGTGTACTATGCAACATCCATTCCATTCCCAACTCCCTTACTCATCTCATACATCTACATTGCATAGCATTTTGCATTAACACAACGTGGGCGTATACTCTATGGCTTGCTGATTAAGTTGGATCCTACCCATTATAAACTTAGGTCGATACGCATCACCCAAGCACTCTATCAGTACGAATGCATTCTTTGTAGCTTGCCGATTTATTCAAAGCTTGCCCACCAGAAATTCATGTTGGCTGACACTGGACATATCGTTATATGCACAATGCATTATTAGCGTGCAAGAATTAGAACTAATTTTCTAAAGTTTTTTTTAATCATGTGAAGTAGAGACCATATGATTGTACAGGCAAAGCGAGTACCCAATACCTTCCCTCTCTGTAAGCACGGTCCTTACCTTGAATTTTCGGACACAGATCAAGGAATTTACTTAGGGCTAAGGATATTTGGATTCTTCACCCTAAGCGTTTCTATAATGTCTAGCCGATTGTAAATTCAAAGTAATTGGTGAGTGGCGACTTCAGTCATATACAACACCCTTCAAAACACATATCAGCGCACAAGCCCTCAATCAAGGCAACCCGCGAAAGCCACAAGTTGGTCCCATTCATAGAATCCAACGTCCACAACTACCAATGGACAGAAAACACTAGGGGAAAGCTTGAAGGAGAAGAAAAGAAGAGAGAAATGAGTATGGGAGAAAAGTGAGAGAAGAAAATGAGCTAAGAGAGACCAAAATGTTGATGGACGAAGTAGGGGGAGGTCCTATATATAGAAAGAGGGGCTACACCCCATTACCTAGCAGACCAACCAAGGAAGCTGGTCAATGGACGATCAGACGGTGGGTTACCCACCGCCATGACTCTCTTTTGATGAGATATGACCCATCTCTTACACTTGGGAAGGTGAGTTGCAAGAGATTCTCATACTAAATGAAGGGAGAAGTGATGGGAGATGAGAGAGAATAAATTGAAAAATGGGTGGGAAAATTCAAAAAAACCAAATGAGAAATTAAGATTCCATGAGATATTGAGGAGAAATTGGGAAATTTTTGCATAGAAGAAAAAGAAAACCCAAAGAAATTTTCAAAATATTTTAGTAAAAATTGACATCAATCACAACCATTGGCTTAAAATCTGACAAGCTTGATCACCCCTCAAATTTTTCAAAGAAAAAAAAATTTTCAAATATCTTCCAATAAAAACCAGCCATAATTGCGACCATCAATTCAAGATTTAACGGTCTGGATTTTCAATCCAAAGTTTTTTAAAAATATTCCAATAAAAACTAGCCATAATCACAATCGTCGATTTAAAAAATGGTTTGGATCTTCAATCCAAAAAATTTCAAAAATCTTCTAATAAAAACTAACCGTAATCACGACCGTCGATTCACAATTTAACGGTCTTGATCTTCGATTCAAAATTTCCAAACGATATTTTCAATAAATACCAACTCATTGAAAATCCCATAGATGTCCCTAGTGGTGATATTTAGGCAGCTGGACCTTTCCTACAAAATCCATTTGCAATAAAACTCCCACGGAGTATCCCTCCTTAGGTTGGGGCAACATTTAAAATATCTAAAAATGTATTTTCCAAAGAGAGTGTCAAGCTTCTAAGGTACTAAGAGGTCTTTAATATCTTTTAGTGGGGGTCAAAGCAAAATCAAATAAGATTGGATGACTCGCAGTTTCCCGGAACTGTCAAATTCTTATGCACACAAAGTACAGTCGATTTGAACCCCCATGACAGAATGATCGTACCAAGTGTCAATGTAGGAATACATGGTAGGCCAAAGCCTAGTAAGAAGAAACCATTCGAGTGATGGAGAAAGATGAATTGTAACCCAAGTGTCGAAACCAGAAGATTGCACGGAAAAGATCACCTTCACATACTTAGTCCTGGATGCTTGCGAAACTTGATCGAGTCCAAGTCAGCGTAATGAGTTCTTGTACGGGTGCAAAAAGTGCAAGGCAACTAACCACTCTTGATGATCAAACGAAAAAAGTACTCCTAGGTTGATTAGGGAAGCAACGGACATTCTAGATCCAATCAATAGGTGGATCCCCATAATGCCACAAAAAGCGCAGGGGCACTACTTCCATATACACTATGATGCTAGTACTGATTGAGACTGAAAGGGTTGCGATTGATTGCCCATAATGCCGCAAAAAGCGCAAGGACAATCACAACGCTTTCCCCAAACTCTCGTGATATGTGTGAGTTATTAATTCCAAGCAATCAAATGACACAGACATAAAGGCCAGCAATGAATCCAAACCACATCCATGACTGACTAGCAAGGTGTGGTGTCCACTTGCTTTGGCATTCGGTTGCACCCAATCCCTGCTAAAGATGGGCATTTGTAGACACCCCTACCTCAGGTTAACAAGCCTTTCAAATTGGATGGAATCCACCATAAACCTAAACCCTAAAACCTAATCCTAACCCTAAACTAAACCCTAAACTAAGCCACACCCTGATCAATAGCTCAAGTGGTAGACTGAGTGAAAGATACCTCATTGGGGGGTGGCTAACAGTGAAGTGTGAACTGACAGTGGGGTGTACTAACAAGCTAACACAGAAAAAAAAAAAAAAAAAAAAAAAAAACCACCCCTAAACCAAGCCCTAACCTTAGAAACCTAAAGCCCTAGGAGCTTAAACCCTAGAAATCCCGACACCCAACTCATTGAGTCAACTCGCCAAGTTAACTCACACGATCAACACACCCAATCCACCATCCAATCAAGCCCAAAGTCAAAGTAGGGTCAAGTCCAAGCTCCAAGGCCAATGAAAAATCTGGGAGGGCAGCAATAGGGCACCTAGGTAGCAAGAGCCCACACGCTTGGGGAAGCTCACTGGCAAGGCAGGGAGCAACCTATGGCTCTAGCGGCGCCCTGGGTGCCGTCGGCCACGTCGCAAGTCCTTTGTCCAGTAGGCGAGCTCCAATGCAGGTGAAGTTTTCCTTTTGCAAGGCCCAAGTGTGTGGCGATGCAAATTGACTCTAATAGCCCTCACTTGTATCAAAATTATGATCCACGCCATCCAATCCAACCCTTGAGAGCATGCCATGTGGCTATCCCAAATTCAGGCCATCCAAACTCTTTTCAACCCTGGACTTATTAAGAATTACCGGAAAACCGGGCTTGGGAAAGGTTGCCTTTCCGACCCTCTTTCAATCAATCCAGTTCCATTCTTCGTGGCCTATGCTATTCCATGTTGATCCAGTTCCATTCTTTGTGGCCTATTCTATTCCATCAGTCTTTCCGTTGATCGATCAATCGATCCGGGTTGGTTCTGAGTCGACCAAACAATCTATCGATCAATCTTTCGCAGAAAGGGATTGATGCGATCCGGAGGTTGTTCTATCATTCAATCAATTTGAATCACAAAAATGAGAATAGAATCGAGTCGAGTTAAATAGAATTGACAAGGAATGGAATAGAATGGAATGGTGAAAATTGATGATTTTTAAACAATGGTTGAAAGAACTTGCTCAGTATGCTACAAGGAGACAATTACTTTACAACAGTTGTAAATAGGCATTTTATGTAACTATCAAGCAGGGCTCACCATAGTGTGTGTATGACATCCGACAAGACTGCAAGGTGGCCCTTCCAATTGCAAAAATCAGGTTATCCAATTATCAGGTGGGCCACACTATAGAAAACAATGGAGAATCACAATATATATATATATATATATATATATATATATATATATATATATATATATATATATATATATATATATATATATATAGCGGCTAGAAATAAGTTTTAGCCCTATAGGAACGAGTTTTAGACATGAATATGGCTTACATACATATAAATAACTTTTGTTTGTTAAGCTTAATCTACAGCAATTACAGAGGATCCAACCTCAGCTTTGAGATGCCGAGAACACAAACTTATGATCCGAAGATAAAGGGCAGTCTTGGAACCAGCCTATTTTATAATTGGTAATGTATTTTCGCCACAGGGCCAACCAATTCATTACAATCTCGGTCTGGTCTGGATCGGGTCCACAAGTTAAAATAAGCCTACCCATTTATTTGGTGGGTCAGGTGTAGTTGGGCATCCTACTCAGAGCACCTGTATCTGGTTAGTAGGGTCTTATTATGTTCTCGTTTGTTGGACTTTGACCTGGATCCAATCCTGTTCAGGTAACCACTGGGTCAATGGATCTTGGTTCCGAGTCGGGTTGGAGTAAAAAAGAAAAAGAAAAAGAAAGGTATTTACACGGCATGGCTCATGCAATGGATGGCTTAGATTGACTTAGGAGTCCTCTTTACAGGACGTGGGAACCTAGAGTCCCATGGAAGAGAGTTCCACTCATTCGGACGAGTCTTTCTCCACACCTTAGCAACTACAGATGCATCTATGCGGGTCTTTAGTATATTCCCAGGTTTTTCATCATTCCTCGAATGATATTCTAGATGTCACTGCAGACTTTCACATGCAACGACTTCTTTCCACCAATGTGTCGATTCCGCACGACAACGAGCCGTGCAGAAGGTGGGCTGCATCATTCCATAGCCGTGGAGACATCTCTCTTTCTGATAGTTTCTACCATTCCATAGCAAGTGAAGGAACCAAGTAATTTACTTTTATCATTATGCATCTATCTTCCCCTTTTCAACCTTTATTTGATCAGATCTGGCACTGAGATCATAGAAAAAGAAGGATTTTTTGTTTGGCCTATCTTCTCTTCTTTCATCATTTTCCCTCAACTCAATAATAATGAAATTCTCCACCACAAGAATGGAATTTTTGTTATGCTTAATACTACGTATAAAATCAATGAAATGAAGTTGATATAGGACAGACATGATATGATAGTGGGGCCTTTAAAATCAGCATCATTGAATGATGATAATCTTCTTCAAAGTAGGAGAAGATAATTCTCATTATCACAAGCCTGTGAGGAAATTTGGTGTGAAGTGTTTCAATGCACAATTGTTTCTTTTTTGTTTTAGGTAGATTAGCTATGAAACAGTCGTCTTGGGAAATTCCATGGTCCGCTGGACGCATAATAAGTTGCTAGACTGGAACCGATTTGGGAAATGATGCGACTTTGCATGTCTTTCAAACCCATTAGATATTTAAAATACTAATACTAAATAATAATAATAATAATAATAATAATAATAATAATAATAATAATAAAAACCTTGTTCTACAGACGCAGTCTGGCTAGTGACCCCAACACCGGCCAGCGTCAAAGCTCTGTGGGCCCCACCAATATGTATGTGTTTTATCCAAGCTGTCTATCATTTTGCCAGCTGCTATTAGGGCATGGACCCAAAATGAGGCAGATCCAGATCTCAGGTGGACCACATCAAAGGAAACAGTAGGGATTGAACGCTTGCTTTTGAAAACTTCATTGGGGGCCACAGAAGTTTTAGATCAAACGGATATTTTTATTTTCCATTCATCAGGTCTGTATGACCTTATCAACGGGTTGGATGGCAAATAAACATCTCAGTGGGCCCTAGGAAGTTTTTAACGGTGGATATTCAATCCTCACTGTTTTCCTGTGGTATGGTCTACCTGAGATTTGGATGTCCTCATTTTTAGGCAGCCCAAAAATGAGCTGACAATATAGATGGACAGTGGATAAAACACACATCATGGTGGGGCCCACAGAGCTTTGACACCAGCTAGCTGCTGTCAGGGTCACTAGCCAAAGTGGCGATGCCAACGGTGTGAAATGAAATGGACCAAAAAAAAAAAAAACGCTCTTAATTCCACTGTTTGAGAAAAAAGAAAAATAAAGTAAATTGAAATCATTTTGGCAAGTTCTATGAGAAAATAGATTCTGCTAAAATAAAATTGTTGTGAGTGAACTGCAATGCGGTTCTCCAACACCACGTTTGGATTTCTCTATCCAAATATGTTTCGGTAGCTCTGCCCCTTCAGGGCATCTTTTCTCTATCTTGTCAAGGCCCACTCGAAGATATTCAAAAGTGGATCCACGGGCATAGGCTCTTCTATTCTGGATATGGTTTCCTAAAACGAACGAGCCCTGAACTCCTTCCTATTTAGATGCCAAGGTTCCCCAATCGGATGGTGAAATCAAGAAGCTGCCCATGTGCTAATAGGTATGATGCAAGCTACACCCATCCGCCAGAATGCAGTAGAAGCAACTGCAGACCCACTAACTGTAGCAATGACACTGGAACTCTAGCCATGTTAACAGCAGCGAACACTTAATCTCCACCCATGCTTGTCTGAAACAATTGCTAACTACCCAACGCAGGTCTCCAAGAAAAGACACATTTCCCCTTGGTTTCTCCTTCGAGAATCAGGATAGAGAGATTCCAGAAGGCCGGCATTGAAAATCACCACAGATTCATCAGCCAATGAAAATCCGTGAAATCCAATAATAATTCCATTCTTTGTCATATTTAAAAGGTAAAGAGCTCTTATAATAATCTTGAAAATCGACATTTTGTTTATTAAAGGGTACGTTGCCAAATATCCTTAGTGCAGAAAGCAAATAAATATGATGTTTCAATACATTTGGTGCAACCCAAAATAAATATCAAATTGACATTCACGGATTTTGCCTATGATAAATTTAGTGGGCAAGCTACATACATACCATGGCTACCGTCCTGGGAACTGTAAAATTATGCATCTCACTCGATACCAATTGCCAATGTGTGAACCCCACTATCTGTGACCATGATTTTTGGTCTATAAACCTATTCCTGGTATCCAATAAATGAATGGTGTCATACAACATACATGGCATTTAAAATCTAATTTGATCTAAAGACATCTCAGACACAGCCTACTGTGAAGATCGAAATGTGGGTTTGTCCACGAATTGGCAGACCATGCCATCAAAATCAATAAGCAGCTAGTCTACATACAAGTGTCCCGCCTAATGAGTGGATAGGCCTGATTTTGCTGCGGGTGATCTCCATTCATGATCCATATTTTGCATGGTTCAGATGCTCGGCTGCCAGGTGCTGGAAGCAGGACCCAAAGGGTAGACAGCGAATTGACAGACAACAGGAAATTGACAAATAAAAAAACGTTATTCTGTTGCAACACCCTGTAAACACCTGAGTCCAGGGCCACCAGCCTGTCAGCCACAGCCTCTGACAGGCTAGGTTGCCCCAGCCTGGTTGCTACCCTAAGGAAAAAATTTCAACAGACTGTCCACTATTGACCTGAGTCTACACCCACCAGCCTGTCAACAACCACCCGACAGGCTGGGTCAGCCCAGCCAAGTTGCTGCCCTGAGGAAAACACTGCAATAGATTGTCAGCTATGGACCTGAGTCTATGCCCACCAGCTTGTCAACTACCGCCTGACGGGCTAGGTTGCCCCAGCCTAGTTGCTGCCCCAAGGAAAACACAGACAAGAAAGCAAATATCTTCTTGATTATCAATCACCGAAGACCAAGCAGTGGGATGTGCTGCTGGCCCAATCACAAAGGTGTCAATGAACCTAATGGTGTAGCAGCCCCAATGCAGGGGTCACTTCAGCTGCACAGAGCTTTGCTTGAACCATGTTCATTACATCAATATAGAGAATGGCTACCTGTAGCTAATTACAAGGCAACTGAAAATAGTTAAGGGCAGGTGGGTTACTCTACCCATCAGAGCTCCTCAGCAGCTGCAAAATGTAGAGGAAGAGGTTGAGGATGTCCAGATAGAGAATAACAGATGCCCATATGTATTCATCGTAGGTGAATCGCTTGATTAAGTTGTCCGTGTCATAGACGAGATAGGCGGAGAATATGAGAGCCCCAAGACAGCTGTAGATGGCGACTGATGTTGACCCAAGTGGAAAGAATATCTGCATAAATGTGAAAAGTGAATACATGATACCCATCTCGTGACTGGTCATATAGGTAAACCATGCACGCTATCAGACTGTAGGCATACTAGAGCGCTACAACACATGCACTTAAAACCTTGTCGATCATAAAAATTTGAAATCTGATATGCTCATAAAAGCCAACTAACACATGCATTCAATGTATAAAATGAATCAATTGCAGATATAACTTATAGATGTTAATACCATGTACCAAGAGAAGCCTGAACCTCAGCAGAAGTACATTTCACTGAAGCTCTCAATTCCATTAAGGAATGATTTACACCATTTATCTGATGAGCATGAGCGTGGACATGGGATTCTGCCCTTTTCGCAGATTGGAAGCGTCTATCCCTTCAATTGGTGGTCTGCATACTAAAAGAAGCACACAGCATGGTCTTCATTCGATCAGAAAATGCAAGGGTTTAAGGGTTAGGAATAGGATACCCAAATCTGAAGGGCATCCCATCCATGTGGGGCCCATTGCATCTCTTGGGGTCACACATGCATAACTGGAAGACTCAGGGAACCGTGTACTTGCAAGTTTCTGGACCCTGGTGGATAGCTTTTGATTTCTAAGATGCAGAATGCTTGAAAAATTATGGCATGGAATGCAGATGGGAACCAACAAAAACCAAAAAGAGAGCAGCAAAGAAAGGACATAGCAAATATATGTAGGGAAGAGCATCTGTATGTTGTTGAAGAGAACACACCTGGATAAAGCTAGTCAGGAGGAGGACCAGAAGACCTGCAAACAAAATTGGACCCAGGAAGCTGAAATCCTTGCCCTTCTTCGACGCCCAGAAAGTATAGCCAGTCAAAGAAGCAAGTACGGCTGATGTTAAAATCAAAGCTTCAAGTACAATCCTTCCTGCAAACGCAATGAAAAAGAATTGAACATTGACTTGAAAGTGCTTTTTTTTTTTCCTGAAAAGCTGCTGAACTCTTTTTTTTCCCCCCTTTTTGAGAGGGCTGCTGAACATTATAATATAATAGAGAATAAAAAAGATGAATATCCAAACAACAACATTCAACATTGATTCGAGAAGACAATTACCAACCTTTTGTATTTGCACACGCAATGCCAACGCTTAGGCTAAGGCATACAGTGAACAGTCCGAGGAATATAAAATTCAACGGATGCTTCTGTTGATAGTAATACAAGGGGCACATCACTGCACATGGGAGCTTGAGTCATGTCAATAATATATAACTGCTGATTAGATATCAGAAAATACCTCGTTAGATTATTTTAAGCCAACAAAGCATGCAATCAATGCTTGGATTTCCTTAAACCATGTAACAAAAGATGGATCATGTTTAGGGCACAAGCTCATGATGTGTATTTGATAGAATATTAATCAGAAGGCATTCTAACTCCGCTTGCTAGTGGAAGCGTGCTACTTGCTGAAGCCACAAAAGCAACAAGAGATAAGATGATCCAAGTCGCTTCTCTTGAATGGCGCATTAGTAAGCAAGAAGAAAAGAACCAACACCCAATGGCAGATAACAATTTATAAACTCTTTTGACTCATGAACTCCCATCACCATAAGAAACAAACCACAGTACAGAGACGCTTCACTGTCAAGGGCATGCTTTTAAATCATATTACCTATCTAAGAAGCTAAAGGGCAAGTGGAAGGTTTAAAAAGCTAGAGTGCGCATGGTATGACTCAGAAGATGAGGATTTTCCTAAGACAAGGATTTCGGATATTAGCGCTGCCATAGCGCTACATAATGTGCCAAATAGCATAAATCCCTTGTAGCGTACGCTACAGATGCGTAGCATGTAGCGCAGGTAGCGTGCACTACATCGCACTTTTTTTACAAAACTTTTCTTTGTTAAAAATGGTGGTGAACTCACACCACAAGAAGTCCTAAACTAAACTTAAAAAAGAGAACATCAAATAGGGTTTTTGAAACTCCTTGGAAAGCCCTCGGCAAATGCAACTTATTCTCCCTCCCTTCAATCTTGCAATCCAAAAGCCCATCAAAGGGGGCTTCTTTGGCCAATTGTTGGAGCCTATAAGAAAGTCCATTTGGTGCAGTTTCACGAACATTGGAGAAGAAATGAAGGAGAAATCAAATTTCCCCAATTCCGGTTCCGAACAGCTATGGAGCTTCAATTTTTAGAGTTTTCATTGATTGAATCTCCTCTTGAGACAACAATAGGTACATTTGTTTCCCTTAGTGAGTTTCTTTTCATGTACAATGAAAATAATTAGTTATTTTGAGTGTTTTTTTTTTTTTTTTTCTAAAATGCTGGTTACTGTGCATTTCTTGTTCCTTATCATTGTTTTTAAGTCTTTTTCAATATCTTTGTGACTATGTATTGATTTCTATGGTATGGCCCACTAAGGCATGTGCATGGGTAGATTTGCATTGCTTTCTATGGTGTGGCCCACATGGGGACCATTGTGGTGTGCATGTGTAGATATGCATTGTTTTCTATGGTGTGGCCCACATGGGGACATTAGTGTTGTGCGTGTAAGTGTTTGTGCATTGTTTTTTATGGTGTGGTCCACGTGGGAACAACTATAGTGTGCATACAGGTGGTTGTCCACTGTTTTCTATGGTGTGGGCCCACGTGGGGACAACTGTGGTGTGTGTATGGGTGATTGTGCATTGTTTTCTAGTCTATCATGTGGGCCACCACTCTCTTATGGTGGTTTCTTCACATGTTAATGTTGATCTTTGTGATTCGCTGATTTGTTTGTGACGTGTGAATTTTTTTTTAGTGTAGTGAATTTAAGAGAGAAGAATGTTTGAAGAAAAAGAGATTTTTCTTGGAAATATGTGGCTGAAAATCCACTTTGACAATCTCATAGGAATTGTGTGCATTGCAAATTTTGTGGTCAAAGGTGTACGGGAGGCATGACTCACCTAAAGAATTATTTCACCAGAACCCGCAATGGGATAAAGTCGTGCCCAAAAGTGACGAAAGAAGCCAAGGATTGTAGAAAGGCTTTAAAGGAATATTATGATAGAAAAAATAAAAGAAATGAGGTGTTTCGAGATATAGGGAGAGGGCGATTGTCATATATTTCTAGTTCTACAAGTGATAGCATCAATGTGGGTAATGATGCTTTCATTGGCAGCCAACTTAACAGTGGATCTTCTAGTAATCAACCAAGGGCAAGAGCAAATGGTCCTTTGGATCAGTTTATTAGCAGTGAACAACACCAATCCACATTGAATTCAAGGTGGAAGAAAGAAGAGAGAAAAGAAGTATGCAGGGTGATTAGAAGATTTTATTTTATTTATTTATTTATTTATTTTTGCGGGGTGGGGGGTTCTTTTCAGCATTGTGTGAGGCTATTGGAAAGTTTAGACCGGGGTTGAAGCCACCATCCCCATGCATAAGATGAGAACATGGATACTAAAATACTAAAGGAGGAGGTTGCTAAAACTGATAGTTTAATGAAAGCTACTAATACTGATAGTTTAATGAAAGCTGCTAATACTGATAGTTTAATGCAAGCATACAAATTGTTAGAAAACTTATGTTTGTTCAATTATGTCCGATGGTTGGACGGATGGAAAGAATAGAAGCGTGAAGAATGTTTTATAAGTCTATTGATGCTTCGGATTCAATAAAAGATGGAATTTTGTTATTTAAATATCTTGATGAAACTGTGGGAGAAAATGTGTCCAGGTTATCACGGATAACCATTCAAGCTATGTGAGTACTGGGAAGAAGTTGATGGATAAGAGGAAAAGAATATATTGGACTCTGTTAGAAAACTTATGTATGTTCAATTATGTATGATGGTTGGACGGATGGAAAGAATAGAAGCGTCATTAACTTTTTGATTAATTCTTCGATTGGAACAATGTTTTACAAGTCTATTGATGCTTCGAATTCAATAAAAGATGGAATTTTGTTATTTAAATATCTTGATGAAATTGTGGAAGAAAATGTGTCCAGGTTATCACGGATAACCATTCAAGCTATGTGAGTGCTGGGAAGAAGTTGATGGATAAGAGGAAAAGAATATATTGGACTCTGTGTGCTACCAACTTCATAAATCTAATGTTGAAAGATATCGGAAAAATGAAAATGTATTATAAAACGCTTGAAAATGCAAGCCCAGTAACTAAATTTATTTATGGACATGGAATTGTATTGAACATGATGAGAAGCTTCATGAGTAATAATGAGCTTCTACGGCCAGCAGTGACACACTTTGCAACAACGTACCTCACTCTCCGAAGTATTTACAAGCAAAAGAATGGTCTTATAACTATGTTCGCATCGGAACAATGGTGTTCATGTTCTTGGACTAAAAAACCTGAAGGAATAAAGGTACAGGCTATTATAATGTTTAATAAGAAGTTTTGGCCGAGTGTTGCCTTATGTGTTAAGAGCACCATGCCTTTGGTAAACATTTTAAGAGAAGTAGATTCAGAAGAGAGGCCAACAATGGGGTTCATTTATGAATTGATGGACTTGGCGAAGGAGAAGATTGAATTTAATTGCAATAATGCAAAAAAAGAGATATGTTCCAATTTGGAACAAAATAGATAAGAGATGGACTCCCCAGCTTCATCGTCCTCTACATGCAGTCGGGTACTATTTGAATCCTCAGATACGGTACTCAAATAAGTTCTCTACACACCTTGAGATAAAAAGAGGGTTGTTAGAGTGCATGGATAGGATGATCCCCCGTGAAGAGCATGTTAATGTTGATATTCACTTGGATGAATGTGAGAAGTGAAGAGGGGATTTTAGCTCTCGTCTAACACTCGAAACCATGATAAAGTGTTCCCCAGGTATTCATAATTTTATATTTTGATATTTTCATTTTTATGTATAATTGGTGAAAGCATTTTATTAATTTATAAATTATAATTACTTTGTGTAGCTGATTGGTGGGAACACTTTGGAGATAGAACTCCACAGCTAATGAAGTTTGCAATATGGGTTTTAAGCCTCACATGCACTACTTCTGGCTGTGAGAGAAATTGGAGTTCTTTTGAGCAGTTAACTTTTGTACCATTCGATATTTTAAATTGGTTAATTTTTATTTAGTAAATTAGCAAGTGTTTGATAATTGACTAGCATAGATCATCATGTGATCAAATCCACACAAAGAAGAGAAATCGGCTAAAGCAACAAAAGCTCAACTCTCTAGTATATGTGATGTATAATATGAAACTAAGAGAAATGAGCATGAAGAGAAAGGCGGCAAGGATCCTATATTGGTGGACCACATTGCTTCAGATGATGAATGGATTGCTGAGAAAGAAGACCATGCTCTCCCCAACTGATCCATTGTAGCTTGAAGATCAAAATATGCCCTTTGATATTAGTGTCATTGGAACTATTCCAGAGTTTGATGATCCAACTGACAACAATGCACCATCATCTAATACTTCTGGGAAGATGCGCATGGGCTGCTTTATGGAGTGATCCAAACCGTTGGATTAGAGGAACGCAATGATTAAGCCATTGGGTTGCATGGATCACATGATCGGGCCATTGATCGTTGATTGTCTACATCAGTTTTAGACTTTATCATCTTTTACGATTTAGTTTTTGATTATTTTATATTTGGACACATTATGAGTGTTTTGATTGATTTTGTTTACGCTATGGCTATTTTCGTTAAGATTCACAAGATGGATGGATTATTATAATTTTTAAAACTTCTTTGATCTATAAAAAGACGAGGGCGTGTGACCTCTCTCCCATTAGATTTTTGTGATAAGAAGAGAGAGAGAGAGAGAGAGAGAGAGAGAGAGAGAGAGAGAGAGAGAGAGAGAAGCTCTTGCTTTCTTCTTCAATCTTCATGCGATTTGGAAGGGAGATTGGTGCGAGGCTAATTTTCATCAACTTAGGTACGGGGTCTCTATCTATCCTCACACAATTTTCTCTTTTCTCCCTCATCTAGGTATTTTCTTTAGGTTCTTCATTTCCCATCCCAGATCTTTGTCTTTTCCCAAACTCAACTTTCACATACCCATCCATAATCCAAACCCTAACCGACCTAAACCCATCCACCCCACGCCACACGTGTGAATCCCACCTTGCCCCCTTTTTTTGGTTTCTCATCATCATTATATCAAAACTCTTTTCTTCCATCCCCGAAACCCTAACCCTAAACCTAAAATTCATAATTTTCCTACTTTCCCAAATTACTCAAACCCTAATTTTCACCCTAGGTTATATTAGGTTTTCTATTTTGAAATAGACTATACCCTATGGTAATTGGATGTCCCTACATCCATTAGATCCTAGTTTCTTTTTATTTGATGATCTTGTGTTACAATGTTAGTAACTTAGGCTAGGATTATGCATGATGCTCTTTTGATTTTCATGATATTTGTGATGATTACAACGATGTTTGTTTTTTTTGTTAAATATCTTAATTCGGCTACTTGATCTCACATGTTATTTGGTTCATGTGATATCAAGTAGCCCATGCATATCATCTTCATGCGTCACGTGTCCAGGTACTCAAAATTTGAATTTTCAATTAAAAATTTATATGTAAATTCTTCTTGACGTACGTTTTCTAAAGCAACATTGATTTAAGAGCAACCATTATTTCACACAGTGACAAAAATATTTTTTTCAATTTTGAAAAGATCTTTTTCGATTTTCATTTCTTTTTCTTTTTTGCATTCTTTGGGCAAAACAATGCAAGTCAGGTTTGTGAGGTCCATATCAAGAGTGCACCTTATCTAAATCCTTCATCTTTTGGAGAGTTGTTGTATCCCAGAGGCAGAGAGCTATGACCCGGTGCATCTATGATCAATTTAGATCCATAGTGAGGGCTTATCTGTATTTAAGGCAGCGTTTCAATAATGTGCCTCAGCTCTTCCAATTTCATATATTTTTGTTTATTCCAATTACTTTGATGGAATATATGTGTTATTTGTTAAATCTACTATTAGTTGTTTTATTCCAATTTATGTGTTGTTCTCTTAAATTATCCCATCAATTTAGTTTTGAAGTATTTCCAACAACGAAAATTTGAGGTGAAAAAGTCTGTCAGACAACCGTAAGACCACCCCAGCTGGTTGTAACCAGCTGAGAACAATCCTCTATAGCCTTGATATTCAAGAGACCTCAGCCGTTAATCATGCCCTGATCCTATGGTCCTCATTCATCCACCAGATTTAGTTGCTTGTCTCCTTAGTACTTAAGGATACAGAAGTAAGAGCCTATAGAACACATCTTGTTCAAGTAAAGTCGTTTTGTGAATTTTTTTAATTAACAACCATTGCCCTAGAATTCTCTAAGAATACAATCAAACCCTAATTCCGATACAAACCAATCAGAATTTTATTATTATTTTTTTAAAACGCATATTAAATAGACATATGCAATCAGAACGAAATCGAGACAAAATAAAATCAAGATCGAGAAACAATCTGGAGAAGTAGAAGAAGAGAAACGTTACAGAAAAGAGGCAGAATCCCGACGCCCAGGGCGAGGCCAGGGCTCCCTCGTAGGGTTTCGTTGATGGGGGTGTACAAGACGGTGGCAGCGGACACGATCGTCGTGAGGGCGATCTGGACGGCCAGGATTCCATAGACCTTGCGGATGAAACCCCATCGGAGCTCGTTCTCTCCATAACTGAGCCCTGGATACAGGGTTCCAGCCTCCAAATCCACATCCCCTTTGCTCACGCTCGTGAATCCGTACATCTCTCCAGACGGAATTGGGAAATGAAAACGGAAGAAACGGAATTGGAAAATGAAGACGGAAGAAATGAAAAGATAGGAAGGTGTTGTATTTATTGGAGCGGATTACGTGCGACCCCGGATCCAGCAAGGTGGGTGCGGCCCTCTCGGTGGGGTTCACATCGATGTATGTGTTGTATATCCACGCCGTTCATCGGTTTTTCCAGATTATTTTAGGTCATAGTCCAAGAAATGAAGCAGATAAATTTCTCAGGTCGACCATGCGGTAAGTATTGAATTCCCACCATTAAAAAATTGGACCACAAAAGTTTCAGAATAAACATTACAGTGGACCATAAGAGAAATTTTTTATGCTACGTTTTTTGTAAGTTTCCCTAAAATAAGCCGGAAAAACTGATGGACGGCGTGGATATATAACACATACATCGAGGTGGGCCCCACGGTTAGGGCGCACCCACCAGCTGGATTTGAGGTCGGACCCAATCCTCGTTCATTCAGCGGAGGAAATCTTTTTGATGACGAAAATGCCCTTGGTTGGTAAGTGGATTGAGACAAGGCGAATAGGGGTGTAATGGTCATAACAGAGGTAAAATCTCGTTATCGGGAATTTCTCGATTCTGGAAAATTTGCGGAGATTTTTAACATTTGAGGTGTGTCGTTGGATGTTATCAGGAAAATCACTCCAAAACTAAGATTTTAAATATTTATTATAAAATAATAAATAATTTTTTAATTTTAATAGGTAATTATAAAATGAACTAGTTATAATTCTAAATGTTTTACTTCAATATTGAGCTATTTTTGCAATAAAATATCGCTATAATATCGTTGAGTTGATTTATCACGATAATATTGCGACTTTTCTCTGGAAAATACATGTAAGGCTGTAACCCGAATATCGTGACGAGTAAGAGGAATTTACAATAATGAAAAAGTGACTTTTGCCAAGCACACGCGCGTGTGAAATAAAGGTGATGTACACGCCAAACAAGTGCCAGAATGGAGAGCGTTAACTGGCTCATGAAAACACAAGAGTGCTGCTACATTCACCAGAAGGGCCAAGCGTGCATCGGGAAAATGGACGATCAGAGATTTTGATCTACGATCTATATTCAATGGACATTTGCAGATTTAATGTTATGCAAACTAGATTTTGATTTCTCTCCGATCCATGTTCATGTCTTATAATAGCTAGTTGACAGATTCGATCTCTTTCATAAGATCTAATTTTTGCACGTATGCAGCGTTGGAACCCACCTATTTTGATTCGCGCGAATAGCTTTGGAATGTCTTGGACGAATGACCGTGCGTTCAAAGGTCCACTTTGAGGGGACGCGTATTGCGAACTGACGCTGCAAGTGGGGACGCCTATTGCATTCTGACGCTACAAGCAGCGAGGTGGCTAATGAACAGTTCTCTGTGGGCCCCACCATGGTGCGTTTGTTTTATCCATGCCGTCCATCTATTTTTTCAGATCATTTTATGTCATAAGCCCAAAAAGGAGATAAAAATATAAATTTTACTACAACACAAGAAAAACATTGTTAATTGAACGCCCACCATTACAAACTTCATTATGCCCACTGTAATGTTTATTTACCATCGAACTATTGATCAGGTCGGACAGGCCTGGATGAAGGGAAAACACAAATATCAGCTTCATCTAAAATTTTTGTGGTCCCAAGAGGTTTTTAATGGTGGCGTTCAACCACCAATGTTTCCTATGGTGTGGTCCATATGAGATTTGGATCTTTCCCATTTTTGGTATAATAATTTAAAATAATTTAGAAAAATGGATAAACGGCGTGGATAAAAAACATACATCACAATGGGGCTGCAGAGAACGGTGCAGTATGAACTGGCAAAGTCAAAATCCGCGTCCACGAAGGAAATTTCAAGGAAGGGACGTAGAAGTCGAGGACGTAACTTTCACGAGAAATTTACGACTATGGACCCCACCTTTTATCCAGCCATTTTTTTGAAGTAATACAAACTTAGAATACGCACTTGGACCTCCTCGTACGAAGTCAGAATTTTAGGATGAAAATACCCCTCCTTTTGACAGAAACAGATTCAGTACTCCCCCTGCTACCAGCTAATGGTGGACGGTCCGTGGTCCGTGGGCCCCACCATGATGTAGGCTTTTCATCTATGCCGTCCATATTTTTTCCAGATCATTTTATGGTATGAGACTAAAAACGAGGTATATCCAAATCTCAAGTGTACCACATTACTGGAAACAGTGTTGAGTGAGCATCAACAATTAGAAACTCAGGTGGAGCCCACTGTGATGTTTGTGAGAAATCCTCCCCGTTTAAGCTCATTCATAGGTCACAAAGACCTGGATGAAGAGGAAAAACAAATTTCATAATGATCCAAAACTTCTGTAACCCCTAAAAGGGTTTCAATGGTAAACGTTCAATTCCCCACTGCCTTTTACAATGTGGTCCACTTGATAGCTAGATCTGTCTTATTTTTCACCTCAAGCCTTAATATGAGGTCGCCAAATAGATGGATGGTTTGGATATAACACATACCTCATAATGGGACCCACAAAAATTGGTGGGGATTACAACAGGAAGGAAGGAAAAAAAAAAAAACCCAGCGAGTTAAGGTCGACCGGGTCAAAACTAGGCCTATCGCTACAGATTATAACCGTAGCCATAACTGCAGTGCTATGCACTTTTTTCTCTTTTTTATTTTTATTTTTTACATGGAGAACATTTTCCCCCTTACATTTTTCTATAATACATAATTATGTAAATATGTATATATAAGTATATAAAAATATTTTTCTATCTTTTAATTCATTTATTTGTCTATTTATTTAACAAACATATCTCCTAAACTAAAGTGATTTTTTTTTTTATTAACACACCCTTGCACACTCACACTAGTAGAATTTCACCACCCATGGATACTCGAACGCTTGACTGGGTGTTGAAACTCCTAATAGTCTACCACCCGAGCGGGGCAAACATAAAAATGAGCAGGGCAAACTAGAAAATTAGTGGGGCAAACTAACATATGAGCGGGACAAACTAGAAAAACAGCGGGGCAAACTGAAATATGAGCGGAGCAAACTAGAAAAACAGTGGGGCAAACAAGAAAAACAGCGGGGCAAACTGAAATATGAGCTGGGCAAACATAAAAAACAGTGGGACAAACTGAAATATGAGCGGGGCAAACCAAAATATGAGCGGGGCAAATAAGAAAAACAGTGGGGCAAACTGAAATGTAAGTGGGGCAAACTAGAAAAGCAGTGAGGCAAACTGAAATATGAGCGGGACAAACTGAAATATGAGCGAGGCAAACTAGAAAAACAGCGGGGCAAACTGAAATATGAGCGGGCAAACTAGAAAAACAGCGGGGCAAACTGAAATATAAGCGGGGCAAACTAGAAAAACAGCGAGGCAAACTGAAATATGAGCAGGGCAAACAAGAAAAATGGCGGGTTAAACTGAAATATGAGCGGGGCAAACTAGAAAAACAGTGGGACAAACTGAAATATGAGTGGGACAAACTGAAATATAAGTGGGGCAAACTAGAAAAACAGTTGGACAAACTGAAAGATGACCATTTTAGGATGAAAACCACCTCAGGACAGTAATGATGCCGACTACTCATCTCTTACTCTCAAGAAAGTGTGTAATTGAAATGATAGAAATCATCAACCAGCAAATGTTTCACATTCATCACTCTACCAAATGGGTGATTCTTATTTGTAGGAAAAGTAATAATCACATACAATCCATTATTGTTTAGCTTAAGATACAACTAATCACATGAGTTAATATGTCACGTATAGGATATTTGAAACATGAAGAAATGTGACCCACCATGTAGGTCAGCTGGCACAAAAATCAGCCCTACTTATTTATCGGGTGGGCCAAATGAGTACATGGAAGCACACCATCAGCATATTTGATTTAAACTTTCTGTTTTTTTTCATGCACAATGGTCTGGTTTTTTCATCAAATGATTCTTCAAGGTGAGTCCCTCCTTTAGCATGGCCCTCATGTCCCAGGCAGATGATAGGTTTACAAGTTAAATGGACTGTATTGTAAGCTATCCAACAACTGGTTGTAGGAGATCATTACTCTCAAAGAAAAGATGTTCAAAGTTCCAAATCATTAGCAAAATCAGATAGTTTGCCCCGCTCATATTTCAGTTTCCCCTCTGTTTTTCTTATTTGCCCCGTTCATATTTCAGTTTACCCCGCTGTTTTTCTAATCTGCCCCGCTGTTTTTTCAGTTTGCCCTACTCATATTTCAGTTTGCCCTGTTGTTTTCTAGTTTGCCCCGCTGTTTTTCTAGTTTGCTCCGCTCATATTTCAATTTGCCCCACTATTTTTCTTGTTTGCCCAGCTCATATTTCAGTTTGCCCCGCTCATATTTCAATTTGCCCCACTTTTATCTAGTTTGCCTCGCTCATATTTCAGTTTACCCCACTGATTTTCTAGTTTGCCCCGCTCATTTTCATATTTGCCCCGCTCGGGTGGTAGACTATTAGGAGTTCGAGTATCCATAGGTGGTGAAATTCCACTAGTGTGAGTGTGTGAGGGTGTGTGTGCGTGTGTAAAATAAAAAAAAATCATTCTAGTTTAGGAGATATGCTTGTTAAATAAATAGATAAAGAAATGAATTAAAAGATGAAAAAATATTTTTATATACATATATATATATATACATATTTACATAATTATCTACTATAAAAAAATGTAAGGGGGAAAATGTTCTCCATATAAAAAATAAAAATAAAAATAAAAAAAATAAAAAAGAGAAAAAAGTGCATAGCACTATAATTATGATTACGGTTATAATCCGTAGCGATAGGCCTAGCTTTGATTTTAAGTAAGCCAGCCTATGGCTACGGAATTGGCGGTCCCTATGGCTACGGATTATAACCGTAGCCAGAGATATTGCTACTCTGTAGCCATAGGTACCTTGGTCCAGCGACCCGATAAACTAGGTCAGCTAGTTACCCATTTAGATAAATTTCACCGGGTAACTGTCCATTGAGTTGGGGTCGACCGGGTCAGATCCGGTCGACCCCGTCTGTTTTCCATTTTGTCAGATTTCAATATGCATGGTTTTCTATCATGTGGCCTACTTGAGCTTCTTATTGTGAAGCGAATTTGGAGACATCATTTTTATCAATAGAGAAAGGGCTAGTTTCATCATCCGATGGAGGATCTGAAGTGGAGGAGGTGGGCCACAGAAGTTTTGGATCAAGCTCATAATTGTGTTTTTTTGGCTTAATTCACGTCTGTATGATCTTATGAATAGGTTTGATAACAAACAAACATCACTATTGGGCCGACTATGGTTTCAATGGTGGAAATCATTATGCCCACTGTTTTCGGTGGTATGATCCACTTGATTTTTTGATATGCTTCAATTTGGGGCTAAATCGCTAAAATTAGATGAATTATGAGCGGGGCAAACTAGAAAATCAGCAGGATAAACTGAAATATGAGCGGGACAAACTAGAAAATGAGCAGGGCAAACTAAAAAATGAGCAGGGTAAACTAGAAAATCAACGGGGGAAACTAGAAAATGAGCGGGAAAAACTATAAAATCAGCGGGGCAAGCATGAAAATGAGCGGGGCAAACTAGAAAATCAGCGGGGGGAACATGAAAATCTGCGGGGGAAACTAAAAAATCAGCGAAGCAAACTAGAAAATGAGCGGGGAAAACTAGGAAATCAGTGGGGCAAACATGAAAATGAGTGGGGAAAACTAGAAAATTAGCAGGGGAGACATGAAAATGAGTGGGGGACACTAGAAAAACAGCGGGGCAAACTAAAAATTCAGTGGGGTAAACTGAAAAATCATTATGCCCACTATTACCCGTGGTATGGTCCACTTGATCTTTTGATATGCTTCAATTTGGGGCTCAACCCCTCATATACTACATACATGTGCATGCGCATGCATGCACATGTGTCGTGTGTATATATACGTGTGTGTGGGAAAAAGTTCTATATGGTCGAGCTCATGTGAACTACCCATGAGGAGTTTTCCTTTCTTATGAAATCAACTCCATTCACATCTATTCACAGAAGCATACCATGATTCTTAATATCTCATTGAAAATTATTAATGATGGAGATGTTCTGATTTCTAAATTATAGTTCCTTTAGAAAGGGTCTACAATGCCTTAGTTATCTCATGTGATCGTGGATTTCTAATTCTCACAATTAACTCGTAATGACCTGCAGGAATTATAGCCGTGTAAACAACTAAAAGAATTATAGAAATAAGTTCAATTGGAGATACGAGTTGATGTATGCCACTGATACAGTTTCTGAGTACTCGAGTATCAAGCCCCAATGCTCTACTGAGTATGAAATGACTCCCCCTTATCAAAATGGTGAACTTACTGGTGGCCGACATTTAAGGCATCCAGACCATCAAATTGTTGGGCTAGTTGTGGATGGAGTAGAGCATGAAAATCAAACTGATGTTATTAAAGCAACCATCCAATCAGTTTATTTTTGCAATAACTGTCCTCTATGGAATGAAACTTCTATATAAATCAAACGAATTCATTTGGTTAAAATTTTGCAGCAGTAGTAAGGAATGAAACTCCTCTATGGGATAACTAAATTCATCTGTTAGAGATGAATAGGATGCAATGTTTTGGAAGATGGATGCAATGTTTTGGAAGAGGATGCAACATTTTGGAAGATGGAGTTTAAAGAAATGGGGATATGGAGGGTAATGAAGATTGGTAGGTGAAAGCAGTTAATGCAGTTTAAACGTGTCATCGATGATATCGACAACCTGTCGATATATCGCTGTTTGAACAACGATATATTGACAAGTTGTAGATATATCGAGAATGAATTTGAAGGTCTACTTGGTGGACAATTACAACATGGTGTCGATATATCGATATCATGACGATATATCGCTAAAACATTTAATTTTTGTCGTTCGTCGCTGGACAATAATAGCCATGATTCGATATTTTCCACAACCTATCGATATATCGATATATCGACAAACTATCGATATATCGACATTACATGAAAAGTCATCCACGCTTACTGGACAATTGTATTCCAGTTTCGATATTATCGACAAATTGTCAATATAATCGATGACTTACGTCGATTATATCTATCATATGTCGATTAAATCGATCACTTACGGCGATTATATCGATGATATGTCGATCTAATCGACTTTACATACATGGTCGCTTTATACGTATATATCATCGACATGTCGTCGATGTATCCATCGTCATCGTCGATGTGATCGATAACTTGTCGATATATCAACAAAATATGGAATTTGAGGGCTTGGTTGCTGGACACTAACAACCATAATTCGATGATATTGACAACCTGTCGATATATCAATCTATCAATATATCGATAAAGTCTCGATATATCGACATTATATGAAAATTCATTGATGCTTGCAGGACAAATGTCAGCCAGTTTCGATATTATCGACACATTGTCGATATAATTGATGACTTACGTCGATTATATCTATAATATGTCGATCATATTGATAACTTATGACGATGACATCTATGATATGTCGATATAATTGACGTTATATACATATTTGTAATTTTATTTTGTGCAGTTTTTTTTTTTTCCGGTTAACTTGTTGTACACACCTGTGTTAGTAAACACCCTCCATGTTAGCCATCCCCACTAGGGATCGATACAAAGATGAATCAATTCCATCCTTTTTGGGAGTATCTGAAATTTTATTAGGGTGGAGAAGTTGGAGTTGTATTGTAGCACTAGGGATCAATACGAGGGTGAATAAATTTCATCCTTGTTTTTATTGCTTGTATTTTTTAGTAACTAGCCAAGGAAAACGTACCTAAATAAGACTTTAATTTCCTTAATCACCTACTATGGAGGTGTCCCAAAGGAGTTTTCATTTCTTCAAATATTATTATTTTTTTCACTAATAAACTATGGGTTGTTTTGTAGCACTAGAATCGTGTTCTCTTCTTGATCGATCCATTTTACAGAAACTCTTTTTGTGCATAAGCATTTTTTTAAAAAAAAAAAAGAAAAAAAAAAGTGAAGAAGAAGAAGAACATGCCGAGTCGAGTGAGTTGTGTTGGGGGCTAAACCCCTTAAAATAAATGGAAAAATGGATAGATGGCGTGGATATACTACATACATTCAATGTGGGCCCAACTGAGTTTACTTAGTACAATGGGAGTGTACTGACTAACTCAGTACGCAATCCGATTACGCTTGCTATGCCCCACAATGATGTTTTATTTGCAATACATCATGTTCATCGGATTATGTAATACCCTTTCGTTTTCATCGCAATATGTATACACCAAAACCTCATATGTGGAAGGGAACTTAGACATTGAGGGAGGGAATCTAGACATTCAGCGGAACAAACATGAAATTGAACGGGGCAAACATGAAATTCAGCGGGGGAGACATTAAATTCAGCGGGGAAAACATGAAATTCAGTGGGGAAAACATGAAATTGATCGGGGTAAACTTAATATTCAGTGGGGGAAACATGAGATTCAACAGGGCAAATCATTAAATTCAGCGGGGCAAACTAGAAAATTAACGAGGGAAACTAGAAGATCAGTGAGGCAAACTAGAAGATCAGCGGGGCAAACTCGGAAATCAGTGGGGCAAATTAAAAACTTAGTGGGGCAAACTGGAAAATCAGCAGGGCAAACTGGAAAATCAGCGGGATAAACTGAAAAACCAGTGGGGGAAACTAGAAAATTAGTGGGGCAAACTGGAAAATCAGTGGGGTAAACTGGAAAATCAGCTGGGGAAACTAATAAATCAGCGAGGCAAACTAAAAAATCAGGGGGGCAAACTAAAAAATCAGCGAGACAAACTAGAAAATTAGCGGGGCAAATTAGAAAATGAGCGGGGCAAACTTAACAAATAATTTCATGGCTTGAGTCGAAAAATCTAAACATATCCAATGTTCAAATGGACCACACCACATGAAATTTTGAATTGAACTTCTAATTTGATCATTTCTTAGGGGCCACAGAAGTTTTGGATTAAGTTTATAATTATGTTTTCTGTTAATCCATATTTGTATGATCTTATGAATAGGTTTGATAACAAACAAATATCACTGCTGGGCCCACTATAGTTTCAACAGTGGAAATCATTATGCCCCGCTATTTCCCGTGGTATGATTCACTTGATCTTTTGATATGCTTCAATTTGGGGATAAACCGCTAAAATTAGATGGAAAAACGGATGGGCAGTGTGGATGTACTACATACATTCAATGTGGGCCCAACTGAGTTTACTTAGTACAATGGGAGCGTACTAAAAAATCAGCGGAGTAAACTAAAAAATCAGCGGGGCAAACATGAAATTCAGTAGGGTAAACTAGACAATCATCGGGGTAAACATGAAATTTAGTGGGGCAAGCTAGAAAGTCAGCGGGGCAAACTAGAAAATCAGCGGGGCAAGCACGAAATTGAGCGAGGCAAACTAGATAATCAGCGGGGCAAACTAGAAATTCAGTGGAGCAAACTAGAAAATTATTATGACCATTGTTTCCCATGGTATGGTCCACTTGATCTTTTGATATGCTTCAATTTGGGGCTCAACGCTGTATATATATATACACACACACACACACACGAGCGGGCATGCATGCACATGTGTCGTGTGTATATATACGTGTGTGTAGGAAAATATTCTATGTGGTTGAGCTCATGTGAACTACCCATGAGGTCGAGCTGTGTGGGCCCTATTGTAACATCCCAGATTTTTGCCAACCTGGAGTTAGACGTCCTTAGGCAATGAGTCGATCATAACACTTTAAATGACTTCTCAGAACTCAATCCTAAAGCTTCAAATCCCCTTTTGTATCACCTCGGAAAAATTCGTACAAAGACCCGAGTACCACCGCAGGTAGAAATCACTCAGGACCAAATCCTTTAGGAATTAGACAATGATTAACTAGTGTTGAACTAGATTACATGCAAAATCAACACTAATCACTTTAAATACGATTTGTAAGATCCAAAACTTGTAGAATCGTCGATGCTACATTACCCTATAATCTAGGATCAATCTCATTACCCAGTTGCTCTCGGGAGCACATTGAAACTTCGTATCAGACCTGGACCGAACGTCGAAAGTCCGATGACCACGAAACTAAACGCTTATGACCGCTTTGCTGGGCTTGACAACCATCTCGGAAATTAAATCCAGATAGTGTCCCGAAGCTATTCGCTTGAGCCCGGAGTGAAGTGTGTAAGAAACGTGGATATCTTAGAAATAAAAATCTAAAATTAAGTAATTTGATACTTGTCGCTTGCCGGCCAAATATAAGGATTCAGACCGTCAGAATCTGACCCAAATACACCCTCGGATCAGGAAAAATTTCATACACAGGTTAGTGTACTTGTGACCCTGATCGGTGATCGTGGACCGTTGAACTGAAACTGGTCCGCCACGGGCAATCTGTAAACTCAATCGGACCGAAAACTCAGCTTGACTTAGATCCAACATAAGGGAGCTTAAGTCTGACCTTAGGCTCAAGGGGGGGAGGGGGGGCTCTGGAAGTGCTCCGTTGAGCTAAAACAGACGCTCTTTGGACATAACCTAAGTATACCTTGGCCCTGGGGCCATTTCCATTAGTTTTAGGCCTATATAAGGGCTTTAAGCCCTCACTCTCTCATCCCATATGAATTTGGGAAACCTTAGGAGAGAGAAGAGAGGAAAGGAGAGAAAGAGAGAGAGAGAGAGAGAGAGAGAGAGAGTTACAGTTCATCCCTGTGATTCAATTCTATCACTCCACGTGCCTTACCACCACTTCCGTACCGCTCTACCGGCGCTACCGATCCCGTTCTTAGGTAAGAAATTCAACCCCTAATCTGTTCTAGGGTTTCAAATAGTTGAAATAATGAAATAGCTAACCTAGTTCATGCTATAGGTTGCCATCCTGCCGGTGACAAAGACTATGTGTTTAAAACGAATTCGTTACGCATTTACCGGCGTAAGGTGCGGACTATAGACGTATAGGTTATAGTTTTCAAAGCTTTCAATGTCGGTTAATGATAGATTCCTGATGTGGATGGTATTTCACATGCAAATGTGATGTCTGTTTTGCGTTTCAGTTATATACGAACTATGTGGAGTTTAGCGTATTCTTTGTATTTGTAGAAAGTCCCATATACGTATAAAATTTAAAAGTGTGTTTGCCATGATTAATTGTCGTGTGTATATACTAGTTATGCGTGTAACAACTCTTGGGGGAAAGGATTAGCCCTAATACATGTTATATCAACATACGTTGTGTATGTTATTATGTATAGCTTAAGTGTTTGTGAAAATGATTGAATGAGTATAGAATTTGCATTCGTGCTTGCCATGACTAACTGTCATGGATATATGATTGTCGTATAGGCGACAACCCTTTGACGAAATGATTTACCCTAATATGTATGATAACTAATTATAATATGTATGAAGAAGGGTGTAGTCTAAGTGTTTGTTGAAACGACTGAATGACTATGAAATCATGATTTGTGCCTACCGTGGCTATGGGATGCAAGTACATAATGATTGTGTATGTGACAACTCCTTGTTGGAAGGATTTGTCCAAGTACATGTTAAAAATCGACACATGTTATGTAGGTTGATAGGTGTAGTATAAGTGTTTGATAAAATGTTTGTATGAGTAAGTATTTGATGAATTGTATTGTATATGGGCGTTGAGATAGGATTCTCAACTACCTTAGGGATGTGTGTGACTTCCTCCATATAAGTTGTTTAGTTTCTTCGCTTTACTTGTGAAAGGCATGTGTATGGATTCTTGTTTATATTACATCTTCTAACATGCTTTATAATATGATTGGACTACTTGGTTACTTCTATTCTGACTACTCCACATGCTTTTTGGTTAAGGTTAAATGTGTATGGGGCTATGTTATGGTCTAGGCAATCGGTAACTAGCTTTGAGTTCGTGGCTGAGATTTATTCACCACGTAGGACGTGTTTGACGAACCCGAGCCGTACTTCAGTTAGTGACAGTGGTTAGGCCACGCGGAGTGCTTACGTACTTCATGTCGTTCAACTTGTCGTGTGCTCGGCTAGTCAAGCTCGTTAAGTAACCCGATTGACCTGATGTATATTCATCATGTATGGACACTACTGCCTGAACCTAAGGTACCAAACTCACCAGTGAAATCTCGTTTAACCTTAGTACCTCGATCCGCTAAGACTCATGAGCTAGACATGGTGGTATGGGACACTGTAGTCGAGCTGTTGGCCTACGCCGGGGCGACGAGTCCACTCGTAGTGACCAGTGAGCAACCAAAGCTCATGAGCCAAATACGGTGGTATGAGACACTGTATTCGAGTTGTCGGCCTTGTGACGAGCCTTTTGTAGTGACCTCGAGCATACTCTGAGTCTACGTGGAGGCGACAACCCTTCCATAGCAACAAGAGTATAAACTAGACCTACACTGATCAGGTGACGAGCCCTTTGCAGCGATCTAGAACCGCAACATCGTATGAGATTTACTAGGATTGACGACCCTAGAATGGATCATTATTGGGTATTGATATAAGAGAGGTACCTTAGTTTTCCAATCCTGCTATATGAAAAGGACTAATAAAAACTTGGTAATCATGCTCATAACATCGCATTGCATGTGCCCCGGGTTGAAGAACATAGAGGGAAGAAAGCATGCTGCCACTGTAAGATGGTGTCGCACGAGGGAGTGTAGGCGAGGGTATGCATCATGACTACATTTCATCCTTGCATTAATAAGAGTATCTAGGATGATTTGATTGTACTGCTTTATCATTACTACTTGATTGAGTTGATACCATGTTAACTTCTGCTTTATAGTTCCACTGAGTTGATCACTCACTCCCACGTTATGGGATGGTGTTGTACACACCAACCAGACCGTGTCTTAGTTTTAGATGATGGCAATGCTTGTGAAGTGGAGCCGGACTTTTATGATGATGAGGAGGGTTTCTCCTGTGTGCAGCTATCAGGTGGGTCTATGTAGACCATCTTCTGATCGACGGGATTACAGGGTTGCTGATTAGACACCATTACACTTTAGTTTACACTTTTGGAACACCCATGTATATTCATTTTGTTCATTTTTGATGTATACATGTCTATATTTAACCTGGTAACATGTTCATACTCTGGAGACTTACAACAGTTTATAAATTTTATATATCTATTACAGTCTTCCGCTTGCGTAATTTAACTGTCTCTGGAGTATGATATGTTGTTTTGGTCTAATCCCATTCATGTTTCAATGTACTCATCATAATCATCATTATCTATGTTGCATCAGCGATGTGTTGGAACTCGGGAGCTGAGCTTTGCTCGACCCCCGATTTTCAGGGCGTTACACATATCATGAAGTATGTCAAACATCTACCCCAGCAGTCAGATGCATCATTCCATGGTGGGCCTAGAGCTTAAAAATCAAGTTAATTCGTGACTTTTGTAGTCCACACCATGTACAAAACTTGAGAGGGGTTACCTTCCATTAAAACATTCATATTTATTTTTTGGGCCCACCGAGATGTGTTTCACAAATCCAACCCATCCATAATGTGTGTCCCACTTGGATGAGGGGTCAAACTAAGTTTTAAACACATCCAAATTTCAGGTGGGCCCCACCAAGTAATTTTATATGTTTTAGGCATGTCTTCACATGATTTTAGATGGTGTGGCCCACCTGAGTTCCGTATATGGCTAATTTTTCTGCTATCCCATAATTTAAAGGGGACCCATCAAGTTCACGGTATTGATGTTCGACATACATCATGTTGGGGCCCACACAGCTCGACCTCATGGGGAGTTCCCATGAGCTCGATTGTATAGAACCTTTTCCTCTAGTAAAAAAATAAAAATGGAACTACATACATTTAATGTGGGACCAACTGAGTTTAAAATATACCTGTGTTGTGTTCTTTCTTCACTGGACCGACCATTTTGAGAAGAAGACAAAATGCGATTGAGGGGGCCCACAAAAGGGTTTTTTGGGGTCTTTCTACCGGAAACATAGTGAGGAAAGGGGGTGAAAGCAATGGCAGTGAAAGCAACAGTGGAAAAGGAGAGGAAAAGCAAGCAATGGAAATGGGAGAGGAAAAGCCACAGCCGTGAGAGGAAGGGTATTTTCATCCTGAAATTCCGACTCCGTACGGGGAGGTCCAAGTGCGTATTCTAAGTTTGTATTGCTTCAAAATAACCACTGGATAAAAGGTGGGGTCCATAGTCATAAATTACTCTAACTTTCATGGAAGCGGATTGGCTGGTGTACCTACGGCTGGGCTACCTGATTAACTCGCTCCACTCAGCCCGAAAAACCTCAACTCGGCCCCACCTGGAACTGAGTTCGGGTCGGTACGGGCCATTTTCTTCGGCCTGAAACTGAGTTCGGATAGGTTCCAATTTGGCCCGACTTGACACACACACACACACACACACACACATATATATATATATATATATGGGGTTAGGTACTATGCGTTCGAGCTTACAATAAGCTTACGTGAGGTCGAGCTGTGTGGGCCCCACCGTGATGCGTTTCGACCATCAACACCGTGTATTTGATGGGTCCCCTTTAAATTACGGGATATCCCAAAAATCAGCCATATACGAAACTCAGGTGGGCCATACCATCTAAAATTATGTGAAGACACCGTTAAAACATATAAAAGCACTTGGTGGGGCCCACCTGAGTTTTTCATGCGCCTGAAACTTGGTCTGAACCCTCATTCAAGTGGGACACACATAATGGATGGGCTGGATTTGCAAACCACATCTCGGTGGGCCCTCAAAAATGGTTATGAATGTTTTAATGGTGCATGGCCCCTCTCCACTTCTGTGTGTGGTGTGGCGCACACAAGTCACGGATTGACTTGGTTTTTGAGACCTAGGCCCATGATGGAATGGTGCATCTGACTGACGGGGTAGATGTTTGAAATGCATCACGGTGGGGCCCACACAGCTCGACCTCATAGGATGAACTCGTGAGGTCAAGCGCATAGTACCTTTTCCCTATATATATATATATATATATATATATATATATATATATATTCCTAAATTCTTACCCAGTTACCCTAACCATTTATTGCAATTTAGGCCGTCCAAATCGTAAGTCCCTTTGTAGATGGAGCAAAGTCCCAAAAATTTATGATAAAAGCCCTTCCCAAAAATCAAGGCCGTTCAAGTTACCTGCCAAAGCTCTTCTCATGGAGTAGATGGAGCAGAGTCAAAAAATCAAGGCCATCCAAATGGTGGGTCCGAAACTGGCCCGAACTCGCTTGATTGCTGACCGGGCCGGGTTCGGGCTGGACATGTTGGCCTGGTGATCGGGCTGGGCCGGGTTCGGGCTAATCTGGCTGGGGACCCGGCTGGGCCAGGTTGAGCCCAGTTCGACTCGGTTCGGCCCAATGTACACCCTTAGGTGTACCCCACATAGTTATATAGCTAATGTAGGTACATGTCATGCGAAGACGAGCATTGACGCTCCTTGAGCTCCGAGTTGTACGAACGGTTCAAAGGACATCAAAGTTACATGGCCCCACAATGATGTATTTATTATATCTACACCGTTCATCTATTTTTAGAGATCATTTTAGAGCATTATCCAGAAAAACGAATAATATCCAAAGATCATCGGGACCACACCATAAATAGTAGTAGAGATAATGATTTTCATCATTAAAAAATTTGTAGGGCCCACCATAACGTTTATTTTACATCCAATCTGTTCATAAGGTCAAGAAGACCTGAATGAAGAGGAATAACAAATTTCATATTGATCCAAAACTTCTGTGGCCCCAAAAAGGGTTTTAATGGTAGACGTTCAATCCCCCACTGGTTTTTTTAGTGTGGTCCACTTGATAGTTAGATCTGTCTTATTTTTCGTCTCAAGCCTCAAGAAGATCTTGCCAAATGGATGAACGGTTTGGATATAACACTGCTGACGCCAATACAGCAGCTATACAGTTGGTGTGAGGTACACCAGCCAATCCACTTCCAACTTTCACACCATCGTAGGGACATGTATACCCTCCCTTAGTGCCTGTTTGATTTTTGTGAATCTTGTAAATTATTGAAAAGGTCGTTATTACCTTCTTGCCCCGTTTGAAATTTCAAATGTATTTTTGTCTCAAAAAATGGTCTAAAAATGTTGAAATAAATTTGTCATGCACATCACAGTGGGGTCCACAAATTTATTTCAACTTTTTTGGACCAATTTTCAAGATGCAAATACATTTGAAATTTCAAACAGAGTAAAAAGGTAATAATGACCTTTTTCAAGGGTATTTCTCTAATACACAAAAATCAAACAGGCCCTTAATGGGTAGCAGATTGGGGTTACTCGGGTAACATCGACAGTGGGTGTTTCTTTGGCGTGGTGCCCACCTTGATGAATTGCATATCCACATTGTCCATTAGTTTTTCCAGCTCATTATAGGGCATGGTCCAAAAAATGTAAGTAGTTCTAAATCTCAAGTGGACCATACTGAAGGAAAATATTGGTTATTGAACACACACCATTAAAAATAAAAACTTTTTAGGGCCTTAAACTATACCTTTGACCACACAAGCACAACGGTGTTGGAAGATGGCCATGTGACATGTGCGTGTGCACGTGCGCTGCACCTAGTCCGAATATGGATCTATGTAAATTAGGAGTATACTCGCACTCTTTTATTTTATGTGAAATTCAAACTAGAAACTTGTTTGCTTCAATGGTCACACAATTTGAATTAAAAACCCAATGGACTTAATCCATTTGAAACTATGCTTTCAGCACCTAATCAAAGTTTATAAATAGACTTACTTTTCCCAGATTCATTCATTCAAAACCAATAATTTCTCTCTTTGATTCTTCAAATCCGCCTCTAGTTCTCTCGTTTTTCCTATAATTGAGTTCGTTGCCGAGTCAACTCACTTTAGTCTAAGTTCTTCACACTGGTTTGAGCTTGTGTGTAATGAGTGCACTCTTGGAACCGGGTCATGGTCACTATATCCTGGAGGCCAACTGCTTGAGATTCCTGTTAGACTTGGAACATGGTCCAAGAGGACATATTTGATTTCAAGCATGCGGATTGAGAGCATACTCGCACCTTTTGGTTTTATGTGAAATTCAAACTAGAGACGTGTCTGTTCGAGTGGTCACACAATTTGAGTTTAAACCCAATGGACCTAATTGATTTAAAACGGTGCTTTAAACACCTAATCGAAGTATATATCTAGACTTAATCCTTTTTCAAATCCATTCATTCAAAACCAACAATTTCTCTCTAGTTCTTCAAAAATGTCTTTGGTTTTTTCTACAACTGAGTTCATCACCAAGTCAACTCACTTTGGTCTAAGTTCTTCACACTAGTTTGAACCCTTGTACAATGAGTGCATTGTTGGGATCGGATCATAGTCATTGTATCCTGGAGGCCAACTGATCAAGATTCCTGTTACAATTGGTGAAATAGCGGTGAAGACCGCTTTAGTTGAAGTAGGAATATGTCAATATGTCCTAGAGGGGGGTGAATAGGATATTTTAAGGATTTATGAGTTATTTAAAAATCCTATCATGTATGTAATTTTCAGGATTACTCAAATGTAACTCTACTGGCTTCCAAGCCAAGTAGAGGATCCAATCACAAACTAATCAAGATGTAGCAATATGCAACTTAGTCTATGTTGGATGTGACTGTGTGTGTGTGTGTGATATGTTATCAGATATATGGATATAAATGCATTATCATGAATCACACATAGAGAAAGCAATCACAAACACAGTCATTTTATAGTGGTTCGACGATAAGTCTACTCTACTCCCGGCTGTCGCACTCAACCCTTGAGTGTATCGGAATTCACTAAGGAGGTTTCCCAGGGTTCACCTCAAACCTAAGGTTTTAAATCAGGTTCACCTTCAACCTTTACAGAGGTTTTACGCAGTTCACCTCAAACCCAGAGTTTTACTGGTTCACTCCTAACCAGATGTTTATGCTCTCCATAGAGCAAGGGGCCACACAACACACCCGGATTTTAGACCACATAGGTCAAGGACCTACACAAGGACCTAATAGTTTATACCCTACACAAGAGCAAGGGTCCACACTATACACCCACAATGTACACTCCCACCAGTGGCCTCCTACGAGGGCTTCAAAGGGTGAGAACCACTTAAGACCCAATCCTAGAAAGGAATGATCACAAGTATCCTCTTGGACTCTAGATACTTACAGATAAGTTGAGTCCCGTTAAGCACAATGCCGAAGATCTCCTCCTCCTTGTTGACGAAGAGTCTTCTGCTCCCTTGATCCGTAACATAAAAGATATACCAAGACTAGGCTTAGGGTTGAGTCAAAGGGAAGATGGAATCCTACTCTCTAAAGATTTTCCTGTTAGGAAGATATAGTAGATCCAATCGTATGCATTCAAGGCATCCTAGCATAATGATTTGCCATTAAGGTAGTAGCTGGAGGATCCTTGAACGCGGAAGTTCATTCCCCAATCAACTCTATTGAATATCAATGGTAAGGGTGGATTGGAGGATGAACTCCTTTGAGAGAAAGGGCTTTAGGTATAGGATATAAGTTGAAACACTCAAAAGCTCTCTCTACTTTCTCTCACAGCAACAAAAGACAAGTCCTCTATAAATAGGCAAAAAGTTCTAACGGATATAAAACGGTCACATTTATGACAGAGTTCGATATCATCGAGCAGGTTCGATATCATCGAGCATATACTCTCGATAGCATCGATGGTCCGCTCGATGACTCGGACTTGATGTCATACGCTTTTGAAACTCTTTGCCAATTGGTCGATGAATCGATGCTATTGTCGATGTCATCGGATTTCGAACTCCGATTTCATTGATGACAGGTTCGATCTATCGACGCTTGAAAAATGAGAGAGACTTGACTTTGAGATATTTCAGGTTTTCATGAATGATCGGGGGAACCGTCGAGGTCATCGGAATTTGAATGTCGATGACATCGAGATCAGAGTCGAGACATCGATAAATCCAGCTGATTTATGTTTGATCTTGCTGGACAGATTATGGCTTCATTCGATGCAATCGATCTGGTGTCGATACCATCGATATTTGAATATCGATTAAATCGAAGGGCCCCCGATTATAGTTAAAAACAACCTGAAATAACTGCTGTTAAGAAATGCGCACCCACTGTTGATATCATCGATGGACCTCTGATCTTATCGATATTTGATTTCAGATCATATCGGACGGTCATCGATATATCGAAAGAATTTGAGATTTTCATTAAAAAATAAGGGCGCCGAAAATCTGCTTATCGATCTTATCGAGCCATTCTCGATGGTCTCGAGATTTGAATATCGATGATATCGATATGTGTATCGATACATCGATAATTCGTCCAGATATGTTGTGAAGTTGCTGGACATATTTAGTGCTTTTATCAATGATATCGATAGTTGTAACGATATATCGATAAATTCGTCCAGATGAATATTTAGTTGCTGGACATTTTGGTCCTCTTATCGATAATATCGTTAAGGTATCGAGGACATCGATAGTGCAGGTCGATCATATCGAGGGTGCTTCGATAAAATCGACAAGGCGCGATAAACTTAGAGATTTTCCTATTTTGTAAAAAGTTTTCTCACCATTAAACCCTAAGATGTCTATCTTGTTTTAAGTGTTTTAATCACCTGGTGTTTTGGGACATGGGATGTGCGGCTATGATTTACTTATTGCGAGCTTCCACACATCCGGTTGAGGCAGACGCTTGAAATAATCTTCCTATCGAGTTCTGCAGCCAGTCTGACTCACCACACACGTAACTTGACAAACCAGGGCACTAGCAGGTGCACTTTCAATCTCCCCCTTTGTCCATTACGTGACAAAATACCCAAAAAACCCTAGAACACTTCTAGACACACCCTAAATTGTGTGTACATGCATTTACACAATTTTCCAATGTTTCTACCCCATGTACACATTCTAGAAGTATCTGCTCCCCCTTACTTCAAAACTCCCGCTTTCTTGGTGCAGCTGCTCCCCCTAACACCTACAACACATTAGATATACAAAATTCTACTCGGGGTGTTTTGAATTGTTCTCCCCCTTTTTGTCAGTCATTGGCAAAGGTATAACAAGTGAAATTGACTGAAGCGTTAAAGCATATGGGAGAACCATCAGATACAGATGTATAAATATGAAATAATTTAAAACAAACATCATTTTCAGAAGTCATGAATGCATGTAGGATAAGATAGAGCAGTTGTGAAGCAGTTGAAATATTCATTAACGGCATCACATGCATTCTGAATCAGAGAGTTGATAAACCCGGGGGAACCAAAGACTTAATTATGGCATTAAAAGTGTGAGTTCTGTGCAGCCATATCTAAGATAGAACCAAAATATCCAACTCTATATAGCAGTACATTTAAAGACCAAATAACAAAAAAAAAAAAAAAAACTATCCAACACACATACTGCCATAGACAGCAGTAATCTAACAGTTATCCAAAAATTCACCATGCTCATGTAAGTTTTGACACTATTCGGATATCATCGAGAATGTCATAACCTGGTTTTCAAAAATGTTCATGGTTAATACAGGGAGCTTAGACGTGTGACTGACATATAACCATAAATGTCCCAGTGTGGAGATTTACCTTCATAGCACACGTTTACTGGGATATGTTCTTAGTGAGTACAGACACCAATGGATTTCTGAAGATCACTAAACCTGTTTGTATCAAGAGGTTTGGTGAGGATATCTGCGAGTTGCTTTTCTGTGGAAACATAATCCAATGTAATAATCTTGTTTTCAACAAGTTCTTGAATAAAATGATGACGGATATCAATGTGCTTAGTCCGAGAATGTTGAACAGGATTCTTTGAAATATTGATTGCGCTTGTGTTATCACAAAAAAGACTCATCATGGGTTGTTCAATCCCGTAGTCCAACAACATCTGCTTCATCCAAAGGAGTTGTGCACAACAACTTCCAGCGGCAATGTATTCAGCCTCAACAGTGGATAATGATATTGAATTTTGTTTCTTGCTCTGCCAGGAGACCAGACAGTTTTCAACATAGAAACATCCTCTGCTTGTTGATTTTTGATCGTCCAAATTTCCTACCTAGTTGGCATCAGAGTACCCGACGATGATGGTAGATGTTTCAAATAGATACCATAGTCCATAGGAGGAAGTTCCTGCTATATATTTGATGATCCTCTTAACAATCGTTAAATGAGATTTCTTAGGATCTGCTTGATATTGAGCACATACCCCAACACTGAAAGATATGTCGGGACGATTGGTTGTGAGATATAGTAGACTACCTATCATACTCCGGTAGAGATGTTGATCCAAACTCTTGCCATTTGTATCTTTGGAGAGTTTGAGTGTGGTGCTATGGGAGTGTGATAGGAATAACCAAATTCAAGACCAAACCTTTTTACCAGATCGTTCGCATACTTGGTTTGACAGATAAAGATTCCATCATATAGCTGTTTGACCTGCAAACCTAGAAAGAAGTTTAGTTCACCAACCATACTCATTTCGAATTCTTATTTCATGAGATCGACAAACTTATATGCGATATCTTCACATGTTGAACCAAAGACTATATCATCCATATAAATTTGTGCTATGAGCAGTGAGTCTTTTGTTCTTTGGGTAAACAGGGTTTTATCAACACTCCCTCTGCAGAATTTATAGTCCAAAAGAAATTTTGTCAATCGTTCATACCAAGCTTGTGGTGCTTGTTTAAGACCATAGAGGGCTTTGTTTAGACGATATACGTATTGAGGACACTTAGGATCTGAAAATCCCTTGGGTTGTTTAACATAAACTTCTTCAGCTAGATCCATTTGAAATAGTTTAAATTTTAATGCACATGCAATGAACAAAAGAATTCTGATAGACTCAAAGCATGCTACAGGAGCAAATGTCTCATCATAATCAATGCCTTCTATTTGCGAGTATCCTTGAGCTACAAGCCTTGCTTTGTTTCTAATCAAATTTCTTGATTCATCAGATTTATTCTTGAAGACCCATTTGGTTCCAATGACATTTGTATCGAGTGGTCTGGGAACCAATTTTCATACCTTATTTCTTTGAAATTGTTGAAGTTCTTCTTACATAGCATTTATCCAGTGTTCGTCTTGAAGGGCTTCAACAATGTTCTTGGGCTCAATCTTTAAGGTAAAGCAAAAATGACTATAGATACTTTCTATCTGTCGTCGAGTTTTTACACCAGCATTAAGGTCTCCAATAATTTGTTCTCGAGGGTGATCTTTTATAATGGGAATGTCAGATGATGGTTGATGATCACTGGGTGATAAAGTTTTGTTTTCAGGTTTTTCCAGTATGCATGAATCTACATCATCTTCTAATTCGTTCACAGGTGCATCTTCTTCATGAAGTTGATCATCGATAACTACATTGACTGATTCTTGAATAGTGAGAGTTCTTAGATTGTATACTCTGTATGCACGACTATTCATGGCATATCCCAAGAAGATTCCTTCATCACTTTTAGACTCAAATTTCCCTAGGTGATCTCTATCTCTTAAGATATAACATTTGCTACCAAAGACTCAAAAATACTTCACACTAGGTATTTTCCCATACCATAGTTCGTATAGAGTTTTGTTCAGACCTGCTCTAAGGTATACTCTGTTTATGATGTAACAAGCAGTATTGACAGCTTCAGCCCAAAATCTTTTCGCCATATCCTTTCCATTTAACATAACTAACCCCATCTCCTGTAATACACAATTTTTCCTTTCAACGACTCCATTTTGCTGTGGAGTTTTTGGAGCTGAGAATTCATGACGAATTCCTTTCTAATTACAGTATTTTTCAAAATTTTCATTTTCAAATTCCCCACCATGATCGCTTCTGATGCGATTGATCCCGTATCCTTTTTCGTTTTGGAGTCGCTTTGCCTGGATCATAATTCCTCAAATGCATTTGATTTTCCCTAAAGAAATGCGACCCAAGTAAATCTGGTGTAGTCATCTACTACCACCAGAAAGTATCTTTTTTTACCATGGCTTTCCACTTTAGTTGGTCCAACTAGATCCATATGTAGCAGATCCAAAGGTTTTGTTGTTGCTATGGAGGTTGTCTTCTTATGTCCAACCTTTATCTGTTTTCCTTTTAGACATTCTCCACAGACAACTTTTTCTTCTTTTCTAATCTTGGGAAGTCCCCTAACCAAATTCTTGGAACTGAGTTTTGCTAAATTTCGGTAGTGGACATGTCCCAGCCTTTGGTGCCACAATTTGGATTCACTCTTTACAGCCATATTACATTTTGCGGCTACTACATTCTCACTTGTACTTTCAATGACATAACAGTTATCGTTAGTGCGTAAGCCTTTTATGAGAGATTTTCCTGTATGATCTAGAATTCTACACACATCTTTTGAGAAAGTGATAAGATGTTCTTTATCATAGATTTGGGAGATACTCAGGAGATTATGTTTTAGACCTTCTACATGGAGGACATGTTTAATCTTAGGAAGGCCTGGTATAGCTATTGTTTCTTGTCCAACAATTTTGGCTGAGCTACAATCACCAAATGTGACGGATCCTCCATCAAAGTTTGAGTACTCACAAAAGTGAGTTAGATCACCAGTCATGTGTCTGGACCATCCATTATTAAGATACCACTTCGAACTATTACGAACTTTCAGAGCAGTGTGAATCACAAGGCAATTGTTCTGGTCTGTCACCTCCTCTTGAACACTTTTGAACATGATTCCTTCTTCAGTCAAGATCACTCTCTAGGTGGTGAAGCCCTTAAAGAGAGACCTGCTTTGATACCAATTGAAATAGTGGTGAAGACTGCTTTAGTTGAAGTAGGAATATGTTAATATGTTTTAGAGGGGGGTGAATAGGACATTTTAAGGATTTATGAGTTATTTAAAAATTCTATCACACTAATCCTATCATGTATGCAATTTTCAGGATTATTCAAATGTAACTCTACTGGCTTCTAAGCCAAGTAGAGGATCCAATCACAGATTAATCAAGATATAGTAATATGCAACTTAGTCTATGTTGGATGTGACTATGTGTGTGTGAGATGTGATCAGATATATGAATATAATGCATTGTCATGAATCACCCATAGAGAAAGTAATCACAAACACAGTCATTTTATAGTGGTTCGATGATAAGTCTACTCCACTCCCGGCTGTCGCACTCAACCCTTGAGTGTATCGGAATTCACTAAGGAGGTTTCCTAGGGTTCACCTCAAACCTAAGGTTTTAAATCAGGTTCACATTCAACCTTTACAGAGGTTTTACGCGATTCACCCCAAACCCAGAGTTTTATTGATTCACTCTTAACCAGATGTTTATGCTCTCCATATATCAAGGGTCCACACAACGCACTCGGATTTTAGACCACACAGGTCAAGGACCTACATAAGGACTTAACAGTTTATGCCCTACACAAGAGCAAGGGTCCACACTATGCACCCACAACGTACACTCCCGCCAGAGGCCTCCGACGAGGGCTTCAAAGGTTGAGAACCACTTAAGACCCAATCCTAGAAAGGAATGATCACAAGTGTCCTCTTGGACTTTAGATACTTACAGATAAGTTGATGAGTCCCGTTAAGCACAACGCCAAAGATCTCCTTCTCCTTGTCGACGAAGAGTCTTCTGCTCCCTTGATCTGCAACACAAAAGATATACTAAGACTAGGCTTAGGGTTGGGTCAAAGGGAAGATGGAATCTTACTCTCTAAAGATTTTCCTGTTAGGAAGATAGAGTAGATCCAATCTTATGCATTCAAGGCATCCCGGCATAATGATTTGCCATTAAGGTAGTAGCCGGAGGATCCTTGAACGCTGAAGTTCATTCCCCAATCCACTCTATTGAATATCTATGGTGAGGGTGGATTGGAGGATGAACTCCCTTGAGTGAAATGACTTTAGGTATAAGATATAAGTTGAAACACTCAAAAGCTCTCTCTACTTTCTCTCACAACAACAAAAGACAAGTCCTTTATAAATAGGCAAAAAGTTCCAACGGATATAAAATGGTCACATTTATGACAGAGTTCGATATCATCGAGCAGGTTCGATATCATCGAGCGTATACTCTCGATAGTATCGATGGTCCGCTCGATGACTCGGACTCGATGTCATACGCTTTTGAAACTCTTTGCCAATTGGTCGTTGAATCGAAGCTATTGTCGATGTCATCGGATTTCGAACTCCGATTTCATCGATGACAGGTTCGATTCATCGACACTTGAAAAATGAGAGAGACTTGACTTTGAGATATTTCAGGTTTTCATGAATGATCGGGGGAACCGTCGAGGTCATCGGAATTTGAATATCGATGATATCGAGATCAGAGTCGAGGCATCGATAAATCCAGCTGATTTATCTTTGATCTTGCTGGACAGATTATGGCTTCGTTCGATGCAATCGATCTGGTGTCGATACCATCGATATTTGAATATCGATTAAATTGAAGGGCCCCCGATCATAGTTAAAAACAACCTGAAATAACTGCTGTTAAGAAATGCGCGCCCACTGTCGATATCATCGATGGACCTCCGATCTTATCGATATTTGATTTCAGATCATATCGGACGGTCATCGATATATCGAAGGAATTTGAGAATTTCATTAAGAAATAGGGGCGCCGGAAATCTGCCTGTCGATCTTATCGAGCTACTCTCGATGGTTTCGAGATTTGAATATCAATAATATCGATATGTGTATCGATACATCGATAATTCGTCCAGATATGTTGTGAAGTTGCTGGACATATTTAGTACTTTTATCGTTGATATCGATAGTTGTATCGATATATCGATAAATCCGTCCAAATGAATATTTAGTTGCTGGACATTTTGGTCATCTTATCGATAATATAGTTAAGGTATCGAGGACATCGTCAGTGCAGGTCGATCATATCGAGGGTGCTTCGATAAAATCGACAAGGCGAGAAAAACTTAGAGATTTTCCTATTTTGCAAAAAAGTTTTCTCACCATAAAACCCTAAGATGTCTATCTTGTTTTAAGGGTTTTAATCACCTGGTGTTTTGGGACATGGGATGTGAGGCTATGATTTACCTATTGCGAGCTTCCACACATCCGGTTGAGGCAGACGCTTGAAATAATCTTCCTATTAAGTTCTGTAGCTAGTCTGACTCACCACACACGTAACTTGACAAACCAGGGCACTAGCAGGTGCACTTTCAATTGGAACATGGTCCAAGGAGGGCAGATTTGATTTCAAGTTGAGTGAGTTAGTCACGCCTCGACTTAAACATATAAGTGATCTTTACTTCATTCAATTTTCCATTTTATTTATTTATTTTTTATTATTATTTAGTTTTCTAATTTCTATTTATTGTTTTCAGCAACTATTTTCCATAAATATTTGTTTCTTCGGTTCTTCCTAATGTAAATAGCCTTACAAATGGTTTGAATGAGATATAAGCACCATGATAGGGTCCAGAAAGATTTAAATAGTGGGCATTTATATTTTCACTTTTTTTCATATTGTGTCGCCCACGTGAGTTATGGATCTGCTTAATATTTGGAATTATGTATTAATATGAGCTTTCAAAACTAAAGATGGAGTGGATTTCTCAAGAACATGGCATTGGGTCTCATATAGCTTTTGAAATCTATTAGAGAGAAAGGAAATTTGCTCCCACAATTGGCATCTTTTAGGTTTGTATGGAGTCTCCACTGGTAGAGCAAATTTGTCTTTTCACATCCTCTCCATATAGTGGAGGATTGTTTTGATAAATATACAATGTAAAAAGAACTTTCTTACAATATCATCCGTTTGGAGGAATTTTCAAGTAAAGTTCCCTAAATTTATTTGTTAATTTACAGTAAATATTATTATCTTTTATTACCATTGACATTTTCTTGGTAATTTCTCAAGAAAAACTAAGAAATCCAAAGATCTTGCGAGAAACCTAGAATCCAGAAATTGTGGAAAAATGTGGAGTTGCATCCATACGTGGCAATGTTGCACACATGCGTGAGATTTAGACCATCCATTTGGCAGATTTGACATAGGGAGGGACATGATGAGGTCGATCACCATCTTCCTCAAGGGATATCTACTATGAATCCACAAAGCTCTCTGAACTCCTCATAGAGCTTCCTTGAATCCACGAGGGATAAAAGTAGAAATAATTTCTAATAAATTTGAAATAACCTGATTGATTAAAAAAATTTGAATTACAACTCTTTAAATAAGGAACTCAAACCTAAAATTACTGCTGAACCACTAATTAAAGTTAGAAATTATGTCCAAACGTCCTAGAGGAGGGTGAATAGGACTTTTCAAAAATATTTACTTATTAAAAATAGACAATGCCTAACTTAAACTAATTTACCAATCAAACTAAGGGAAATTAACTCTAAGGCTTTCAAGGCAATAGAAGATCCAATCACATAGGTTACAAATGATTTGCAAATAAAACAACTAGCCTATAGGGATAGTGTATATATGTGTGTGTGTGTGATGTGATTCATATTAATCCTAAACATTCATTCAATCATGCCTTATAATCAAGCATTTATACCATATAATTATAATTAAATATATGCAGAAAAACAATTCCAAACACAACGATATATAGTGGTTCAGCTACGTACTTACTCCACTCCCGGCGGACGCACTCAACACATGAGTGTTCAGGATTTCACTATCCAATGGTTTTAAATTAGGTTAACCATGAACCTTTACAACCTACACAAGATTAAACTAAAGAGCCTACACAAGGTAACATGTCCTACACAAGGACACTTCTAGGAGCCTACACAAGGCAATGCCTACACAATGCAATAGATCCTACATAAGGACATTACACTTATTCTCCCGTCAGAGGTCTATGAAAGGACTTATTGAGTTTGTCAACTCAAACTTTGAATTTCAATCCTATATAAGGAAAGAGTTTCAAACTCAATGGACTCTAGATACTTACTTATAAGTGAGTGATCTGATGGGGACATCTCGCGCACACGCGCATGCACACCACCACCCCTACACACGTACGTACGCAGAAGGAGGATCCCATCATCGATCTGGCTCGATGACGATGTCCAGGGAGGGCCTCCTAGTTAGAAGACAAGTTTTGGTTCAGAAAAGTGGGCCCAATAGTAAAGAAAATCCCATCATGAGATCTCATGATCGTGGCCCACTCGTCGGATTAAATTCATTTTTTAGGTTTTGCTTATTGTTATTATTTAGAACATTGTGAACGGTTTAGATTTTTGTATTTGATTTTTATTTTAGTTTACTTCATCGCCAAGTAATAGGTTGCGCACATGGTGCGAGTTTTTGGGTATAGGATTTTCCCTATAAATAGGCACCCCTTGTAGTTCTTTTATTTATTGAAGTTTAATAAAAATTCCTGCTTTATTTTTCTGCTCTCTTCATGAGTTGTGGAAGAATTCAAAAGTGGGTGCGAAACCCTCCCTTTTTGAAGGGCTAACTACCGTGGTGCGAAGCCACATCGACTCCGATTCATCCCCATCCTCCATCATCTCTTTTCTTCTATCTTCCACTACCATCCATACTTCATGTTCGTTCTTGGTTGTATCAGTTTCCTTTCATTACAGAAGGTTTTCAGATTTCTACCCGCAGGGGGGCTAAAATTTCGACGGAGCACCACGCCTAGATCAGAGCTCGGATCGACGTCAAAATCGGGAGTTTTAAAGCCCAAGCCTAGCTGACCAAGGCCTAGGAATCCTTTTCAGGATTCTCTCCCCCCTCATACGTGCGGTTACTCAGCGATATGCGCCACACTGCCCCCATTGCTCACACACTGGGATCATCTCGTGTTCAAGTTTTTTTTTTTTTTTTTTTTTTTTTTTTTCTATTTTTCTCTTTTTTTATACCTAATTGTATAACCCTATACCTAGATTACATTACCCCTCACTAATTTGCCCTTTTACTCACCCTAGGGTTCCTTAAATTGAGATTAGAGAATTCTTGGATTAGGGACTGATTTTTATGCATGAGTGGTTGATTTTATTTCCCTTTGACATCGTTTGGCTAGATTATAATTTTTATTGGTCCAGCCCTAGCCTGTGTTAGATTGAACCCGCATAGATTCTCCCTTCTTAATTGAATATTTGAATTTTCATGTGGGATATGGAATTTGTGTGATTGTTTCTGAATTGGTAGGATCTAAGCCTAAAATCTTCAATGCCATATTTAATTTTCCATGTCCTGTATCATGATCAAGCCTCGTTTTAGCAAGTACTGAAGATGATCTTACTTGTGATGAAGAGTTTTCAGCTTCCTTGATCCGTAACAGCAGTATATGCTCCAATGGAAGTCGTCGGGTGTTGGGTCAAGGTATTTGGTGAATCTTATCTATTAAATGTGAATCTTTAAGTTTAGATGAGATTCTCTAAGGTTAGGCATTCAAAAGATACCAGCTCAATGATTTACCAATAAAAGAGCTACTGGAAAATCCTTGAATGTTAGAGTTCATTTTTCAATTCAATCTATTGATTTTCTAATGATAGCATTAAAGATAGGATTGAAAGATGAACTCACATAAGGAAAAATGATTTAAGAGGGTCGGTGGCTTCCCCCTCTAATAACTCTTTCGAATCTCTCTCTTTTTCTCACTAAAGAACCAAGAAAACAAGCCCCTAAATTCATAAGTAAAAATCTCAACGGCAAAAAAATGGGCGGATTTTTATTAGGATTCGATGTCATCGAAGGGCTTCAATGTCATCGAAGGGCTTCAATGTCATTGAAGTTTCCTTCGATGTTATTGAATCATATAAGTGTTATACAGTTCTGCTCGATGGCATCGAATGGTGTTCAATGCCATTGAAGATGACCTTCGATGTCATCGAATTCTAGCTCGATGTCATTAGGATTTTCTCGATGTCATTAGGATTTTCTCTGAAAATGCTTGGAGCTTGCTGGACAATTTGGTTCACTTTTTCGATGTCATTGAAATTTGAAATTCGATGTCATCGAATGTAGTTTAAGTCGTTGAACATTTTTCTAGGCTTTTCTTTTAAGCTTGTTAGAACTTTACTGCTTATTTTTCGATGTCCTCAAAATAGGTTCGATGTCATCGAGAATATCTCCAGGTATATGAGTTTGGTTGCTAGACATATTCAGGCACTTTTTTCATGTCATCGAAGTATGTTCGATGTCATCAAACCTATAAGTTTGATGTTATCAAAACTTATTCAATGTCATCGACAGTTGCAGATTTTTTATATTCTTTTACAGATTATCTTGCAACTTCGCATTTATTCTTCCAAGCTTAGCAAGGTGTTTTCCTATTTGGTTTTGGGTAAGATTGGACCATTTAAATAGTTTATTACCTGGGGTGTTTTGGTCATATGTTGTAAGGCTTAATTTACCGTTGGAAATGCCTTGAACATCTTCTCCTTGTTGAGCCTTCAGTCTTAGTCTTCAATGTGGGGCTCACTTGACTTTACGACTCAACCGTCACGTCAATTGACAAACAAGGGCACTATCAATCTCTCCTTTCATCGATTATGTGACAAAATACTACCTTAATTGTGTATACAACTCAAAATTACACAATTTTACAACTCAAAATTAGCGCTTACACAATATAATCGAGGGTTGCAGTCCTTGCATGGTCAAGTGACTCTCCCAGTGCAAAGCTTCTATTATTTTTGATAGATAACGAATCCCTTTATCATCATCCACAAGATTTTGGTCCATTTCATCGTTAGCTGCCATTGGCCCAAAGGGAGTCCTCTCTCAGATACCTCTTAACGTGAAGAGAAATGTGATGAGGTCGATCACCGTCTTACTTAGGGGATATCTACTCCAAATCCATAGAGTTCTCTAGAATCCCTTCTTCAAATCCACGAGAAATAATTTCTAACAAATTCGAAATAACTTGATCGATGATAAGAAAATGGAATTACAACTCTTTAAATAAGGAATTAAAAACCTAAGATGGAGTTTTAGACTTACACTCCAACTCAAACACCCTAAAAATGTGACTTACCATAAATAGTAAACTTATTATTTATAGACAACCTCTATTCTTACCAGACTTCATGGTTTTCGGCTAAAAATAATAAGTGTCCAATTTGGCCCAACCATGTTATTCTCCTAACTTTTCTAAGACATTTTCATGTTGGACATGACTTCTGCAACTCAAATTGGATCAAAAGTTATACTAGAATTAAAACTTACTATTTACATTAAAAATGAAATTAAATGGTACTTTTGACCGTCGATCTGATGGAATCTTGCACATCTTGCATGGACAACCCGGCATAGCAAGGTTGGTTGGCTTATGTAGGTTCTCCTACCCAAAAATCATATATAATATGTCGAAAAACTCATCCCAATTTGTGAGATACAACTATTTTAAAGTTCTTCCAAATGATTTTTGCCTCCAATAAAGCCTTCTCTAGTTTGTCAGGAAAGTGTCTGCCATCAGTTCTACATCAAGACCCCATTGATCTAAGAATGTTATAAATCCTATGTTGTCAAGTAAAACATTTTTCCAACTATCTTCTGGTAAGCAATAGTCTGATCAGTCATCTAATGAAACCCCTCACAAATGGGAAGATAGTAAGCAATAGTCTGATCAGTCATCTAATGAAACCCCTCACAAATGGGCCACTTATAAATTACAGTGACCCAACAGTTCATCGATCATCAGATAAGAACTATATTTGTAACAAATCAAAATCCATGACACCATATGCACAAAAAACACCTCCATGGCCCACAGTGACCAGCGTCTACAATATCATTCATATTTGACTTATAAAATCAAATCCAAACATGTTAGGAATCTAGCACGTTAAGAGGTTTGTTCTAACCCTGTCATAGTAGGCAAATGTCTAATGATCATTTTTTGAAAGATTAAAAAAAATAATATCAAAAGGTTATGTTTCCATATCATGGATAGAGACTACAAATATTCAACCAATCTGTTATTAGTGTTATTGTCTCATGAAGTAGATATATTGCCGAACCTTATAAACCTCTATACCTTTTATCTATTGTTTTAGTTTGATCATTGTTATTATTATTATTATTTTGTATTTTGATTTGTTTACTTTGATCGCATGTGAGAGTTTTTTCTTCTTTTGTATTTTAACCCTACTTACATTGATCGCATGTATGTGTATTTTCAACATCTCTGCTCCCACCACCAAAATAATTAAGATTGTTCAAGGGCTTAATCTAGTTAAATTTATTTGAAGTAATACAAGCCTAGTGTATAATTTACGAGTGATTGTATATCAATTGTCATACGCAGTGTAAGAACACTTTAAAAAAATTATATATTTTTGAGCACGGCTAAACTCACGCACATGTGCAATACACGTGCAATAAAGTTCACGTACATGTCAAACATGATATTGTAAATCCAAGATTCAATCCATCAATCAGAACAGTACCATTATATTGATGCCCCATCTCAAGAATCAAGTAGATCCACCGGCCACGTGGGGCACCATTTGTAAAACAGATGTAGTGCCGGAAACGCTCGGATGAGGTTTTTTCCAACCCCATCCACGTGTGTTCCAATGATGAGGCCCACATTCTAATGGAACCAGATTTTCTTTGAAGAAACATGTACAAGGTCAGACTAATCTAATGGATGGATTAGATCTCTTGTATATGTGCCATTCAGGCACACGTAGCGTTTACCCAAGCTTTAGTGCACACGCTCCGTGCTTAGCTAAGCTTTTTTTAATTTCTTTTTAACCAGGTTCACCCCGGACGCGGGTTTGTTTCCTGCAGAAGCCTCCGCGCTAGGCGAGCCTACCTTAGGTCTGTGATAAATCCACTCCATACATCCGTTTTTTAAGATCATTTCATGGCTTTACACCAAAAGTGAACAGGATCCAGTACTCAAGCGGCAAAGAAGGAAGTGGTGGGTAGGGAAATTCCTACCTGGGTCGAAAGTGATGTTTGCATGCCATCCATACCGTTCATAACATCATTCCTAATGGGATGAACTGAAAACACAAATATTAGCCAGATTCAAATCTTATGTGGCCCACCAATATTTCAAATATGGACGTTCAATCCTCACTTTTTTGGCCCACTTGACTATTGGATCTGGCTCATTTTTAGCCATACGTCCTAAAATGAGCTCAAAAATGGATGGATGGGGTGGATTTCTCATAAACATCACGGTGGGCCCCACCTATGTTCCACCGCCGGCGCTTCCTGCGAAAGCCTTTCGCACGAAATCGTCCGTTCAACCGTTTCCATCTCAATTCTCGAAACTAAGGGTAGACAAGTCATTTCACCCGAGTTCTCAAAATAAGGGTTAAAAAGTCATTTCACCCTTCCTTCGGAAGCACGTCTACGTAAATATAAAAGCTTATTTTCCGAAAACTGCGAGGAATTTTCGGGTAAAAATCCCTAAATATTTTTATATTTAATTACTATGAATATTTTCCCGGTAATTTCAAATATTTTTATATTTAATTACTATGAATATTTTCCCGGTAATTTCCCAAGAATAACTAGGAAATCTGAAAAGCTTGCCAGAAACTGGAATCTAGAAATTGTAGGGAATGTGGAGTTGCATCCATACGTGTAATCTCGCATACACGCATAAGATCCGGACCATCCATTAATTTGGCATACCCCACCGATCTGTCTAGTAAAAGCTTTATACAACCATCTCCTCGTAAGCAATGGTCTGATCATCCATCCAATGAGACCCCACAAAAATGGTCCACTTATAAATTACAGCAGCCCAACAGTTCATTGGACGGTTAAGAACTATATTTGCAACAAATCAATATCCATAACACCATACATACTAAAAAAACCTACATGGCCCACGGTTTCCAACGTCTACAATATCACACATATTCGACTTGTAAAAGCAATTTGAAACCATGTTACGAATCCTTGCACATTAAGGAAAGGTTTGTTCTAACCCTTTCTTAGTAGACAAAGGTCTCATGATCGTCCGTCCAATTAAACCCATCAAAGATGTGCCACTTATAATTAAAACTGACTCAACAGTTCTATCAAACCTACAAGTACTTGTGATAGGAAACGGATTGGCTACTCCCCATGCCACCACCCAATGGCTGATGGTCAGTGCGCTGTGGGCTCCATCATGATGTATGTACTTCATCCATGTCGTCCATATATTTTTTCAGATAATTTTATGATAAAAAACCAAAAATGAGATATATGCAAATCTCAACTGGACCACATTACAGGAAACAGTGTTGAATGAGCTTTGACCATTAAAAATATTTTGGGGCCATAAAAGTTTTGGATCAAGTCGATCTTTGTTTTGTCCCTTCATCTGGGCCTGTATGACCTAATCAAAAGATTGGATGTCAACTAAATAGTACAGTGGGACTTAGGAGGATTTTAATGGTGGATATCCAATCACTATTGTTTTCCGGTAGTGTGGTCCACCTGAGATTTATATCCCTATAATTTTTGGGTCCAACGTCTAAAATGATATGTAAAAATGGATGAACGGAGTGGATGAAATACATACATCATGGTGGGGCCCACAGAGCACCAACCATCAGCCACCGGGCTGATGGCATGGTATTAGCCAATCCGTTTCCCTTGTGATATCTACGTTTCAGTTCTTTTAAAGATAGGTGGCGTATTTGAGTTTCTTACAACATGGACTTCTGCTTAACTTCACCTATAATTCAAGGGTAAGATTTCCTCTCATTCTTTCAGCACCGAATGAAAATGCAGAACGATGAGAAATATCAGATTCTTCCCAAGAAGCTGGCTTCTCTCGTCTTCTCGGCAGTAAAAATGGGGATTATAGTTGGGGTGTTGTGTGCGGTAGTGGTCATTGGGTTTCGATTGGTTGCAGGAGGAAGCTCGCATTCGGAATCAGGGATGTTCCTAATCATTGTTGGGACAGGTTGCTTCTACATCTATATCCACAAGTTACTGATTGGATCATCTCTTATAGAGAGGGAAGAGAAAGAACTCGACTTTCCAGACCCACACGACAGTTGCTGTTGCTGAAAACGTTGGAAATATTGAAACGCGATAATTCAACCTTCATTGAATGATGAAATGACACAAACCTGTGGCATTTCCTGTGGCATTCATAGTGAAGAATTAGCTGTCAAAGTATGGTTATGATTCTTTTGAGTCCAACTTCAAAATAATGTAACTCTAATTTAGAGCTTAGATCCTAACAAAGGAGATCTCAATTTGGTTATTTTCATGTATTAGACTGGTAAATGCAATTACACCGTTTGATATCTTTTTCGGGAGTGCTGTTTTGGTATGCTTAACAATTCAAGTTTGAATAGCAAGGAGGGCATTTTTTTTTTTTTCTTCAGGCCTGTTTGGATTCAGTGAAACGGTGGAAAAGGAAACATCTTTCCTTTGTTTTTTTTTTTTTTTTCCATCTGAATTCTATTTTTATTTTCTCAACCGAGACTCCTAAGAAAGGAAATCGGATTGCGTACTCGTGCGGCACGACCTCAGACTTCTCTTTTTATTTTCTCACTCGTAATCCTATATCCACACCGTCCATCCATTTTTTTCAGATCATCTAAGTGTACGTACGAACCAAAAAATGAAGCAGATCCAAATCTCAAGTGGACTATACTATTAGAAACAGTGGTGATTGAACGCCCCACCACTGAAAACTTCCTAGGGCCCGCTGTAATATTTCCTGAATGTTTATTTTCCATCTAAACTGTTGATAAGGTGTTACAATTTTAAATGGAGATAAAAAAAATATCACCATGATCCAAAACTTTTAAGGCCCACGAGAAGTTTTCAATGATCAGTCACCACTGTTTACTATGGTATGCTCCAGTACTTAAGATTTAGATCTGTTTCTTGTTTGGAATAATGCTGTAAAATGACAAGAGAAAACAGATGGACGGCGTGGATATATAATAACATCAAGGTGGGCCCCACAGTAAAGGCCCTGCATTGGATTTGTGAGTGAGTCCGTGCGCACAGGTAGCTAGGTGCGAAAAGTTCTGTAAGCCCATCATGATTTATAAGCTCGAAAATGAGGCAGATCTAAACTTTCATGGCTCCATCACTGTTTACTATGGTGTAGACCCATCATGATGTGTGGATATATAATATATACATTCATATGGCTCCACAGCAATCAATCTTGGGTGAGGGTTTGGCTGCTGTTTGCTATAGCCCCATATGTTCTCTATGTCTAATGCATTATGTGCATCTATATCATCCCCACCATGTTCTCTATGTCAAATCTACACCGTACATCAAGATCGTCCCTCAATGTTGGGCGTTGAGACAAAAAGTCAGCCCAATGCACAACTTAAGTGGGTCTGTCCACAAGAATCTACATGCACACAGGCTGAACAAAGATTTGCACGTGGACACGGATATTCTATCTCAGTAGCTGATCAAGTGCCTTTAGAGCGCGGCTCGCATTACTTCCTAATTACTCCTAAATACTTTGAAATTTGAAATTGCAACTAAAAAAATTTCTCAAGAAAATTTTATTTTGCCAAACATATGATTTGAAAATAAACTTTATTTTCCTATAAAAAAAATTATGTTGATAAACAAACATGAGAAATGGTATTTTATTTTCTCCGCTTTTTTTGAAATAGAATTTTTTTCTACCCTTGATTTACAGGTTAAGTTAAGCAGAAGACCATGTTGTAAGAAACTCAAATACGCCACGTATCTTTAAAAGAACTGAAACTTACACAACATGAACTGATATCACAAGGGAAACGGATTGGCTACTCCCCTGCCATCAGTCCGGTGGCTGATGGTTGGTGCTCTGTGGGTCTCACCATGATGCGTGTATTTCATCCACTCTGTTCATCCATTTTTACAGATCATTTTAGGAGTTGGACCCAAAACTTATACGGATATAAATCTCAGGTGGACCACACTACAGGAAAACAATAGTGATTGGATATCCACCATTAAAATCCTCCTAAGGCCCACTGTACTGTTTAATTGACATCCAATATTTTGATTAGGTCATACAGGCCCAGATGAAGCTACAAAACAAAGATCAACTTGATCCAAAACTTTTATGGACCTCAAAATGTTTTTAATGGTCAAAGCTCATTCAACACTGTTTCGTGTAATGTGGTCCAGTTGAGATTTGTATCATATCTCATTTTTTGTCTCTTACCATAAGATTATCTGGAAAAATAGATGGACGGCATGGATGAAGCACATACATCATGGTGAGGCCCACAGAGCACCGACCATAAGCCATTGGGTGGTGGCATGGGGAGTAGCCAATCCGTTTCCTATCACAAGTACTTATAGGTTTGATAGATCTGTTGAGTCAGTTTTAATTATAAGTGGCACATCTTTGATGGGTTTCATTGGACGGACGATCATGAGACCTTTGTCTACTAAGAAAGGATTAGAACAAACCTTTCCTTAATGTGCAAGGATTCGTGTTTCAAATTGCTTTTACAATTTGAAGATGTGTGATATTGTAGACGTTGGAAACGGTGGGCCATGTAGTTTTTTTTAGTACGTGTGGTGTTATGGATATTGATTTGTTGCAAATATAGTTCTTAACCGTCCAATGAACTGTTGGGCTGCTATAATTTATATGTGGACCATTTCTGTGGGGTCTTATTGGATGGATGATCAGACCATTGCTTACTAGGAGATGGTTGTATAAAGCTTTTACTCGACAGATCGGTGGGGTATGCCAAATGGATGGTCTGGATCTTATGCGTGTATGTAAGATTACCACGTATGGATGCAACTCCACATTCTCAATTTCTAGATTCTGGGTTTCTCGCAAGCATTTCAGATTTCCTAGTTATTCTCAGGAAATTACGGGAAAATATTCATGGTAATTAAATATAAAAATATTTAGGGATTTTTATCCGAAAATTCCTAGCAGTTTTCGGAAACTAGGCTTTTATATTTACGTAGACGTGCTTCCGAATGAAGGGTGAAAGGACTTTTCAACCCTTATTTTGAGAACTCGGGTGAGATGACTTGTCCACCCTTATTTTTGAGGATTGAGATCGAAACGGGTGAACGGACGAGGATTTCGTGCAAAAGGCTTTCGCAGGAAGCGCCGGCGGTTGAACATAGGTGGGGTCCACCGTGATGTTTATGAGAAATCCACCTGTCTATCCATTTTTGAGCTCATTTTAGGACATGAGGCTAAAAATGAACTAAATCCAATAGTCAAGTGGGCCAAAAACGTGAGAATTAAGCGTCCATAGTTGAAATATTGGTGGGGCCACATAAAATTTGAATCTGGCTAATATTTGTGTTTTCAATTCATCCTAATAGGAATGACGTTATGAACTGTATATATGGATGGAATGTATATATGGATGGCATGCAAACATCACTTCCAACCTGGGAAGTTTCAACCGTGGGAATTTCCCTACCCACCACTTCCTTCGTTGCCGCTCATTTGAGCATTGGATCCTGCTCACTTTTAGTCTAAATCCATAAAATGATCTAAAAAACGGGTGCACGGGGTGGATTTCTCGCAATCATAAGGTAGGCTCACCTATAGCGCAGGCTTATGCAGGAAACAAACCCGCGTCCGGGTGAACCTGGTTAAAAAGAAATTAAAAGCTTAGCAAAGCACGGAGCGCGTGCACTAAAGCTTGGGTAAACGCCACCTGTGCATGAATGGCACATATACAAGAGATCTAATCCATCCATTATATTAGTCTGGCCTTGTACACGTTTCTCCGAAGAAAAATCTGGTTCCATTAGAACGTGGGTCTTATCATTGGAACACGTTTGGATGGGGAGATCTAATCCATCCATTAGATTAGTCTGACCTTGTACAAGTTTCTTCAAAGAAAATCTGGTTCCATTAGAATGTGGGCCTCATCATTGGAACACACATGGATGGGGTTGGAAAAAACCTCATCCGAGTGTTTCAGGCATTACATCTGTTTTGCAAATGGTAGCCCACCTGGCAGGTGCATCTACTTGATTCTTGAGATGGGGCATCAATATAATGGTACTGTTCTGATTGATGGATTGAATCTTGGATTTATGATATCATGTTTGTACATGTAACATGTACGTGAACTTTAATGCACGTGTGTTGCACATGTGCTTGAGTTTAGCCGTGCTCAAAAATATATATATTTCAAAAGTGTTCTTATACTGCGTATGACAATTGATATACAATCACTCATAAATTATACACTAGGCTTGTATTAATTCAAATAAATTTAACTAGATTAAGTCCTTGAGCAACTTAATTATTTTGGTGGTGGGAGCAGAGATGTTGAAAATACACATACATGTGATCAATGTAAGTAGGGTTAAAATACAGAAGAAGAAGAAAAAACTCTCACATGCGATCAAAGTAAACAAATCAAAATACAAAATAATAATAATAATAACAATGATCAAACTAAAACATGAGATAAAAGGTATCAAGGTTTATAAGGCTCGGCAGTATATCTACTTTATGAGACAATAACACTAATAATAGATTGGTTGAATATTCGTAGTCTCTTATCCATGATATGGAAACATAACCTTTTGATATATATATTTTTTAATCTTTCAATAAATGATCATTAGACATTTGCCTACTATGACAGGGTTAGAACAAACCTCTTAACGTGCTAGATTCCTAACATGTTTGGATTTGATTTTACAAGTCAAATATGAATTATTATGGGAAGATCTGAGCCCCGAAGTTCCGAGCCCTTTTTAATTTCGAGGCTTGACGGCATGTTGACCTGATCAGACGGATAACTAACAGCTCGACACAGATTTTGAGAGCGGACAGTATCCGACAAAGATCCATAATCACTCCAATTGAGACCTTGCCTGCCTGAAGGTCCGAGCCGACTCCATATTCCAAGGCGGGCGCCCCTCAAGCTGAACTTAGAAATTGTCATAAGTGAATGTGGCCGGTTACTTCACTCGCAGATATGCACGATGTGCATGATGCGGTACATGATCCTTGGATTACGTGTAGTATCTCTAAGATCAGAAAATCTCCTTGATTGAGTGAATCGTGCCATGATTAACGGACCCAGACCATCCTATAGTCAGGTATAAATTCATGAGGACCCCACTGCTACAGGTATGCAAGATCTCGCACTCTCCCTCTATAATCCAACTCAGACCCTGATTCCCTTACCCTGACTTAGGCATCATAGGGTCTCCCGGCTTAGCGAGGGTCTCCTTTGCTCACCCTTTGTGCAGGACCAGGGTCCGACAATAACATACCGAAGGAGTGGAGGGTGATCCAGATTTTATCCTCAACATTTTTGGCGCTGTCTGTGTGAAACTGGTACAAAAAGTCGGGTTCCTGTTCTCAAGTACAATGGCTAGAGGAAAGAAGAAAACAATAGCTGCAGAGACAGAGCCAAATGAGCAAACTCGCTCCTCCTCGTTACTTCACGTCGAATCAGCCCCAGGGCCCTCCCAGCTTTCTCGCAATCAGGCAAGTAAATATCGCACCATGCAGAGCGAGATACAAGCCCTACGTGATGAGGTGAACAGGATGAAGCAACAACAAGAGCCGCGATCGCACCCTGTTCAGGAAAATCCTGTGCCTGAACTAGTAGGTCCGGTCGTGGAAGCTCACTCTACGTCGAGGAGTGTGAGGCCTGAGGCGCCTCGACACCCCCAGATGCCGCTCTCGGGTCAGAATCCTCATCCGTCCCAAATTCGAACCTCAGCTTGGAACACGGTCACGTGAGCTCCGACTAATGCCTCGGTCACCTCAGCCTTGGCACCAACGGATCTCCGTCATTGGTTAGAACAAAGAAGAGGAACGAAAACTCCGAAAATTGAAAACAACTAGGAAATCGTGGCAAAAAATAAAGACCCGTGGGAGAAACGGTTCGTAGAGTTTAACGACAGATTCACGGCTCTAGAAAAGAAATAGCTGCCTACGTCAGTTCCTACCGCCGTTCAGGCAATGATGGAAGAGACCGAACCTCCCTTCACCTTGAAAATCATGAACGAGGTGATGTCTCAGAGGTTCCAGATACCTCCTGTCATCCAATACTCTGGGTCTGGAGATCCATCCGAGCACGTAGAAGCCTATCACTCATAGATGCAGATCCAGACAGCGACGGATGCTATGACGTGCCGGGGGTTCTCGATCACACTTACAGTTCTCCACGGAGTTGGTTCCGACAACTCAAACCAAATTCCATCAGTTCTTTCGCAGAGTTGAGCCGACTATTCCTTACCCAGTTCATAAGTGGTAAGAGAAGTCGAAAGCCCAATACTCACTTGTTTGCTATCAAGAAAGAGCCGAAGGAGTCATTGAAAGATTACATCGCTCGCTTTAACGATGAAGCGTTATTGGTGGAAGACTATGATGATAAAATGACACTCGGTGCTATGTTCAGTGGCCTAAAAGAAGGAAAATTTACTTTCTCCATTGGAAAGAACCCGCTGAAGACACTAGGTGAACTGGTCGCCAGAGCTCAGAAGTACACCAACGCGAAGGAATTCTCCAATGTCCGTAAAAATGTCCAAATGACAGAGCTGAATGGAAAAGGGAAGAGGCCTAGGAACGAGGAATCCTAGCCGTCTAACAAAGGGGCCGATGACCGTGCTCTTGCAATCGTTGTCCAAGCAGAAGGCCGGAGGGAAAATTCCGTTCCTACACCCCCCTCAACACGTCTACCGAGCAGATTCTATTGGACATCCGAGGAGAGAAGCTGCTGAATTGGCCTGTTTGCATGAGAGCCGACCTAGATCATCGAGACAAGCGCAAGTATTGCTGCTTCCATCGAGACCACGACCACAATACGGCTGACTGTGTAGATCTCAAAGACGAGATCGAAGCCATTATTTGGAAAGGACATCTACGTTGGTACACCAAGGAAGGAAAAGCCGCTTGAAAAGGAAAAAGAGAGCGGGAGCAGCCAAACAATGCCTCGGAAGAGCCCGCCAAAAACTGTACCATCTTCGGGGGCTCGTCCGGTAGAAGAGATTCAAATAGGGCGTGGAAAGCTCACTCCCAGAAGTCTGAACTGGAGCATTACGTCCATTTAACCAAGCGGCCTAAAAAGGAACTTCGGGTCAGCCCGTGCACTCTAACCTTCACAGAAGAAGATGCCCGCGGAATCTAACACCTGCACGATGACGCTCTAGTAGTCACCATGACCATAGTGAACTGAAAGGTATACCACATCCTGGTCGACACCGGGAGCTCAGCCGATGTGATCTACTCTGAGGCCTTCGAAAGAATGAGAATTCCGAGGTCTCATCTCAGACCCGTAAAGACCCCCTACATGGCTTTGCCGGGGAAAGAGTGATCTCTGAGGGAGCCATCTTTCTCCCTGTGACTGCAGGAGAAGGACAATATTAAGTCACACTCATGGTGGACTTCTTAGTTGTCAATGTACCGTCAGTACACAACGTCATCCTGGGCAGACCATTTCTTAACGCAATGAGAGCAGTCGTCTCCACCTATCACCTGATGATGAAATTCTCCGCTGAAGGCGGGATAAGCTACCTCCGAGGCGATCAGCGAGAAGCCCGGAGGTGTTATGCGATGACAGTAAAAAAGAGGTCAGTTAAGCAAATGCTCACCATCAATGTTCTAGACCCTAGAGAGCCTGTGTAAGGCTCATCAGTAGAAGACTTGGAGAAAGTACCGCTCGATGAGGCTGATCCGAGAAGGACTGTTCAGCTCGGGACATCATTGAACCCTGAGCAACGACTCTAAATCTTAACATTTCTGTGACAACATAGGGATGTCTTTACGTGGTCCCACTAAGATATACCCAGAATTTCTCCTGACGTCATGGTCCACAGATTGAATATGGATCCGGATCACAAACTTATCAAGTAGAAGAAAAGACCATTTCGATGCCGAGCGATACGAAGCAATAGCCAACGAATTCTTCACTCTGCTCGACGCCAGATTTATAGAAGAAGTGTATTATCCCGATTTGATTGCAAATGCGGTCCTTGTGAAAAAAGCCAACGGGAAGTGACGGGTTTGCGTAGATTATTCAGATTTGAACAAAGCTTGCCCAAAAGATAATTTCCCGTTACCTCAGATTGACCAGCTGGTGGACAGTATAGCGGGGCATGAATTGCTCTTTTTATTGGATGCATACTTTGGATATAATCAGATCGCGATGTACCTCCCAGACAGACAGAAGACTACCTTCGTCACAAATAAGGACTTTATTATTACCAGGTCATGTCATTTGGCCTGAAAAATGCTGGGGCCACATATCAAAGGCTAGTAAATAAGATATTCTCCAAGCAGATCGGACACACCATAGAAGTGTATGTTGACAACATGCTAGTAAAAAGTATTAAAGCATCCGATCATCTAACTGATCTCGGAGAAACATTCGCTGTCCTCCGAGAATACCAGATGAAGCTGAATCCAATGAAATGTGCTTTCGGAGTCAGCTTGGGAAAATTTCTCGATTTTCAAGTCAGTCAGAGAGGTATCGAGGCGAACCCTGACAATATCAAGGCACTCCTCGACATGAGTTCACCCTAGACTATCAAGGAAATACAATACCTTACAGGGCGAGTTGCGGCACTCAGACGTTTCATATCTAGAGCAATAGACAAATGTCTCCCCTTCTTCCAACAGTTGAAGGGTCATAAGAAGGCAGAATGGATGTTTGAGTGCGAGCGAGCCTTTCAACAATTGAAGCAGTATCTGGGCTCCCTCCTGCTGTCAAAACCTGAAGAAGGTGAGCCTCTGTTCCTCTACCTTGCAGTCTTAGCCTCAGTCGTCAATTCGGCCCCGGTCAGGGAAGTCGGGGGCAAGCAAAACACCATTATGTGAGCAAGGCTATAGTACTGGCGGAAATAAGATATTTGCCCCTGGAGAAGCTAGCGTTCAGCCTCGTTGTTTCAGCTCGAAGGTTACGTTCATACTTCCCAGCGCATTCTGTGATTGTGTTGACCGACTCCCCTCTCGGACAGGTTCTTCAAAGGTCCAAGGTGTCGAGTCGCATGACCAAGTGGGCCATCGAACTTGGTGAGTTCGACATCCAGTTTCATCTGAAAACGATAATCAAAGGTCAAGTCGTAGCCGACTTCATTACCGAATTCACTACTCCGAGCATAGGAGAGGTCAGTACTGAAGTTGAAACGAGTTTGGCTGATCCCCCAAGTGACAAAGAAGCAGTGTCGGACTCGGGATGGATCCTTTATGTGGACGGGTCATCCAATATCAAGGGGGCTGAGGTTGGGATTGTCCTGATCGCGTCAGATTCCACGACCATTCAATATGCAATCAGACTCGGGTTTAAGGCCTCAAACAATAAGGCAGAATATGAAGCTTTGCTAGCCGGACTTAGATTGACGGCAAGTCTGGGTGTCCAATCTCTTCAGGTTCGGTGCGATTCTCAGCTGGTAGTAAATCACATCTCTATCGAGTATGTGGCTAAGGAAATAAGGATGATTGCTTATCTTGACGAGGCGAGGAAACTGATCGAAAGATTTTAGAATTGCACTATCTATCAAATCCCAAGAGCGAAAAATTCATAGGTTGACACCTTAGCGTGGCTCGCCTCGACCGCGGAAGGGAAGATCATGGGAGTCATCCCCGTTGAATTTATAGAGCATCCAAGCATCGACAAGTCAAAAGAGAAGGAAGTCAATCCGATTCATACCAGTCCAAGTTGGATGGACCCAATCTTTAACTACCTCACGTCCGGTGAGATCCCCTCAGATAAGCTGGAAGCCAGGCGACTGAGGGTCCGAGCAGCTCGATATACCATCTTGGATGGCATCCTATATAAGAAAGGATATTCTTAGCCCTACCTCAGGTTTCTCCGACTCGACGAGGCAGAATATGTTATACGGAAAATTCATGAAGGAATCTGCGGAAACCATTCCGGCAGTCGAACCTTAGCCTTGAAGATACTTCGACAAGGATATTTTTGGCCAACTATCAGGGAAGACTCCAAGGACTACGTTTAGAAATGTGATAAATGTTGGCGCTTTGCGACCATGCCAAGACAACCCATGGAAGAAATGACTCCTATGAGCGGCCCTTGGCCATTCGCTCAGTGGGGAATCAACATCATTAACCCTCTACCTACAGGAAAAGAGCACGTCAAGTTCACCATCGCTGTTGACTACTTCACCAAGTAGGCTGAGGCCGAGCCGGTTGCCAAGATCACGGAACAGAAGGTGGTCAATTTTGTCTGGAAAAACATCATTTGTCGGTTCGGGATTCCGCACACCATCATGTCAGACAATGGTCGACAGTTCGACAATGATAAATTCTGAAGCATATGTCAGGGACTTGGCATCACAAATGCATACTCCTCTCCTCGACATTCTCAGTCCAACGGATAGGTAGAGATAGTCAATAAAGTCATCAAGCACCACCTCAAGACGAAGTTGGAAAAAGCGAAAGGCAGCTGGGTTGAGAAACTTCTGTTTGTCCTCTGGGCTTATAGGATCACAACTCAATTCTTAACAGGAGAGACTTCATTTTCACTCTCCTATGGTTTGGAGGCGATGGTGCCAGTCAAAATCGGTCTCCCCACAGCTCGAGTCGAGAACTACCAAGAAAACCAGAATTCTGAGCAGATTGCATCCAGCTTAGATTTTCTTGAAAAAGTTAGAGATGTCTCGAGGCTCCGAGTTACTGCTCGGCATCAACAAGTGGCGCGATTCTATAATTCAAAAGTTAAGACCAGGCGGATCCGACCAGGAGACTTGGTCCTTCGCCGGGTATTCTAGAATACCGCTGAGCCGAGGGCTGGGACACTCAGGCCTAATTGGGAAGGGCCGTATCGGGTCATCCGTTCGACCAGGCCAGGCTCCTACCACTTGGAAGACCTTGAGGGTCGTCAACTCCCCCACCCCTGGAAGGCCGAGCATCTGAAAGTTTATCACCCATGACAGAATAGCCTTTAAGGCTCTCAATAAATATACACCCCCGGGTGATAGGTCTCTAAGGCCCTCAGCAAGATGTACACCTCCGAGCGACAAGCCTTCAAGGCCTTTAATAAAATTCACCTCTTCGCATCTATACGAACGAATTATCTATTAAGCAAAATTTGCCTCTCACATGCAGGGGCAGACTCAATGAGCTAATCCCTTAAAGAAGGGGTTAATACATTATCCCACAAAAATTCTACATGGCTTCCCCTCTAAGTTAGGGGTAAAGCCAAATAACCGACCCAACTCTCCCAACATAAGAGTTGGTTCATGGACTAACGGGTGAAGCGGAAGGTTCTAACCAATTGTGGGACGGGCCAACCCCTTAGGGGTCCGGACTCAACAACCAGGCTATAAAGGCCTCAAACTTTACAAGGCAGCATTGAAAGAAGTAGACCCACTAAAGGGTTGGTACGGCCACGCCTTGGCAAAAATCGGCAACCAACAATCAGCAATCAACAATTGACAGTCAACATCTAAAAATTAACTACGGATTAACATATGAAAAATCATCATTCATAAACCCTCACCAGAAGGTTAAAGAGTAATCAGAAAGAAAAAGTTTTCAACTATTTCTAAAAAAGGAGAAAAAGTAATCTAAGCTACGCAGATGGAGGAGGGGCTTGGGCGTCGGGGGCTTGATCCAGGCGAATTTCATCAGTAGGTATTTCTGCAGTTTCTTCAGACAATAAGGAGTCAAGGTTAAGGTCCGAGTACATGCCCTAGACCGCCTTGATAAAATCATCGTAGCCATGGTTGTAAAACTTAGCTGCTTCGGCTTCCCTCTCCTTTGAAGTTTTGAAAGCCTTTATTGCTGCGGCCACCGCCTCGGCCAGAGAAGCTTCGTCCTCAGCCCGTTGAGTTTTCCTTGCTTGAGCGATAGCTCGGGTCTGCTCTTTTGCCACCTCGACCTTAGTTCGATTAAGGACTTCACCCAGTTGAGCGTTCTCCTGAGCCAGTGAGTTCGCTTGAGCCCTAGCCTGGGTCAGCTTGGCGATCGCAGCATCGCATCGAGCTTTAAAGTCCTCTGCGACCCCTTATAGTCGTAGCTCCCTGGCTTTGAAATTAGTCACAACCTCCTGTAGCCGAAGCTCCCTGACCTTCCTATCTTCAAGCTTCCGACGCAACTCGCCCTGCTGCAGTTAGAAGAGAGTCGCCTCATCCCGCAGGACTCCCACCTCAGCTCTGAGTGCCTCTACTTTGACGTCTATTTTTTGACGCTCGCACACTCTCTCCCAAGCTAGGAGGAGCCTCAAAACAGACTAAATAAAAGCAATGACAAGGAAATAAGAAGGTGCATACAAAAATGGAGGTTAAGAAATATGAAGAGATGGGGAATACTTTGTAAAATACCACTGCCAGATCATTCAGGAAGGAGTCATCCGACTTGGAAAACAGATTGACGATCTCTTCTTCTGAAGCATGTTTGGTAGGCCAGTGGGCCAAACATGATATATAGAAGCCTGGCTCGTACCTTGCTCTGCTCGTCCCCACATGGGTCGAGCTTCCCTCCCTGCGGCCCCAGTCCTGCTACCGGTTGATGCCTGAGCCTCGGACCCAATGGCATTCCCTACCTCAAGGGGGGATATCATCGCATCGGCCATTCGAATGACATCCTCCCACTCGGAGGATGAAGGAATGGCTATGCAGGGGGCCGCGGCTACAAGATGAGCCTCCTTGGTGGGGGGAATGACATTGAGCAAAAGGGAAGGAGTTATGGTTGCTGGAGGAGGTGTGGTTGCCAGAGTCGGAACAATGATAGTTGTAGTCAGAACAATGATTACTGGGACCCCGACTTCAGCAGGCGCCACAATCGCAGTTGCGGCAATGGAAGCTGCAGCTGAAGCTATAACAACAGAAACTGGAGCTGAGGGGCCTTCTCCGTAAGGAGTTGTCTGTTTCCTCCGAACGGTGGTCTTCGTTTGGGGCTCGTCTCTCAACAGCTCTTTCGCCGTTGGAGCGACCTTCCTCCTCCGAAAACTAGATGCCTCAACCATGCCTACATGAAGAACGACAAATTAGTGACTAAATGGACAAGTCTGATCCCTCCAAAAGGAACAGAAGGGAAACTTACTGAAAGATGTCCGGAGAGGCGGTGACTTGCAAAGCCCAAACTAATGAAGGTTGACGGCTATGATCAGGTCCGACCAGGAGCGGAGCTCTCTCGATCGCGTCCTAACCTTAATTATGCGGTTCTTCTGAGCCGAGTCGAGGGGAGGTGTGCCCCTTAGAAAATCTACAAAGGTAAAGGACAAAGGTTTCAGTTTGACCGACGTAACAAATGAGAGTATAAAGATAAGGGGGATTAACTAGTCCGACCTGGTTTTGAAAATCAGGTCAGAACTCGAGTCGTCAAAGTCCCGAGTTCAGCTGCTGACGCCTCCCATTCGCCCGTAGTCCAGAACCATTTATTCTTCCAAACCTTATTGGAGGACAGAAGATTCATAACCAGCCCCAATCCCTTGCTGTCTCGGGTCGCGAAGTAGTACCATGGTTCTTGGCTATCGTGCATGACCAGGTATAAACTCATCAACTCCCCTGGGGTCATTTCTGAATTTTCGACTTGACGCCAGATGATGAAGGCAAAAATCAGCACCCTCCAGGCATTGGAGGCGAATGCCTAGGAGCTAGTCCGAGGTAGGCTGTCATGGCTCGGACGAATGGGTGAAGAGGAAGTCCAACCCCACATTGCAGCATGCAGAGAAAAATAACAACTTCTCCCTCAGCAGGCTCGTCAGAGGTATCGAGGGGCTTAGGGGTACTTGTTTGAATGGAGACTGGGATCTGAAACTCCGAACGGATCCATTTCATTTGAGACTCCGAGAGTACGGGGCCTCATGGGACTACCTCCGAAGCCCTCCCACTCGCTGGCATCGTAGTAGCCTCGGTAGTTGTGGTCCGGGGGGCCCGAGTGGCTTTCTTTTTACCACCTCGGCGAGTCCGGGCGCCCGTCTCCCTAGTTTTTCGGGGCAGAGGAAAGATGGGTACTGCTTCATAGGGTTCTTCAGAGGCCCCTCTCCCGTCACCTGAACTCCCCAACTTGGAGTCATCGCTATAACTCCGAATAGTCTCCAGGTCAGATGACATCTTAAAAAGAAGGATTGCAGAGAGGCACAAGGAGACTCACTGGACAGTCACTGAAAATCGCTTATACCAGAAGTATCCTAACGGTCGGAATCGCCTAACAAAACCCTGATTAGCCGGAATCGCCTACGCCAGAAATTGCCTCCTCCGGTATCAGCTTAAACATAAAGCACTGGAGTGAACCGAAATCTTTGAAGGAGGGTTTATATAGACCTAATCAAATCTCTGCATTAATGACCAGCAATGATGGCTACAGCCGAATCGTTGTGGGCTGAACTCGGAGCTGATTTGATCACACACCATTGGCTCAGGCTCTGTTAGGTGGTATGCTTCTGACATCAATCGGCGTGCTTCGGATAAGCGAAATGATGCCCGAATAAGGAAAGGTCCTGTCCAAAATGTTACTCCAGGTGTACGTGGCAACAAACCACCGGCGGGTGGTAATTCGAAATCTTAACCGTCGCCATACGTCCACTGCGCGTAGACTCGTAGGTGGGAACCCCTAAGAGCATGAAGTTTCAAAACGTAATAACTCTGGCATGCGTGGAAGAGTCGGCAGATGAGGCATTTGATCTTCCATATGTCTACTCTCCAAGTCCTTAGTAGACCTCGAAGAGTAGGGGGCTTCTGTTATGGGAAGATCTGAGCCCCTTGTAATTTCGAGGCCTGACGACATGTTGACTCGATCGGATGGATAACTAATAGCTCGACACAGATTTTAAGAGCGGACAGTATTCAATAAAGATCCATAACCACTCCGATTGAGACCTTGCCTGCCTGAAGGTCCGAGCCGACTCCATATTCCGAGGTGGGCGCCCCACAAGCCGAACTTAGAAATTGCCATAAGTGAACGTGGCCGGTTACTTCACTCGCAGATACGCACGATGTGCATGATGCAGTACATGATCCTTGGATTACGTGGAGTATCTGCATGATCCGAAAATCTCCTGATTGAGTGAATTGTGTCGTGATTAACGAACCCAGACCATCCTATAGTCAGGTATAAATTCACGAGGACCCCACTGCTACAGGTACGCAAGATCTCACACTCTCCCTCTATAATCCAACTTAGACCCCGATTCCCTTGCCCTGACTTAGGCATTGGAGGGTCCCCTGGCTTAGCCAGGGTCTCCTTTACTCACCCTTTGTGCAAGACCAGGGTCCGACAGAGTAACATACCAAAGGAGTGGAGGGTGATCCAGATTTTGTCCTCAACATAAATGATATTGTAGACGTTGGTCACTGTGGGCTATGGAGGTTTTTTGTGCATATGGTGTCATGGATTTTGTTTTGTTACAAATATAGTTCTTAACTGATTATCGATGAACTGTTGGGTCACTGTAATTTATAAGTGGCCCATTTGTGAGGGGTTTCATTAGATGAATGATCAGACTATTGTTTACCAGGAGATAGTTGGAAAAATGTTTTACTTGATAAGATAGGATTTATAACATTCTTAGATCAATGGAGTCTTGATGTGGAGCTGATGGCTGACACTTTCCTCAAACTAGAGAAGGCCTGATCGGAGGCAAAAATTATCCGGAAGAACTTTAAAACAACTGTATCTCACAAATTGGGATGAGTTTTTTGACATATTATATATGATTTTTTGGGTAGGAGAACCTACTTAAGCCAACCAACCTTGCTATGCCGGGTTGTCCATGCAAGATGTGCAAGATTCTATCAGATCGACGGTCAAAAGTACCATTTAATTTCATTTTTAATATAAATAGTAAGTTTTAATTTGAGTATAACCTTTGATCCTTTGAGTTGTGGAAGTCATGTCCAACATGAAAATGTCTTAGAAAAGTTAGGAGAATAATGTGGTTGGGCCAAATTGGACACTTATTATTTTTAGCCGAAAACCATGAAGTCTGGTAAGAATAGTGGTTGTTTATAAATATTAAGTTTACTATTTATGGTAAGTCACATTTTTAGGGTGTTTGAGTTGGAGTGTAAGTCTAAAACTCCATCTTAGGTTTTTAGTTCCTTATTTAAAGAGTTGTAATTCCATTTTCTTATCATCGATCAAGTTATTTCAAATTTATTAGAAATTATTTCTCATGGATTTGAGGAAGCTCTGTGAGAGGAGTCCAGAGAGCTCTATGGATTTGGAGTAGATATCCCTAAGTAAGACGGTGATCGACCTCATCACATCCCTCTTCAAAGATGACATCGAAAAAGTGAACCAAATTATCCAGCAAGCTCCAAGCATTTTCAGAGAAAATCTCAATGACATCGAAGGTCATCTTCAATGGCATTGAACACCACTCGATGACATCGAGCAAAACTATACAACACTTATATGATTCAATAACATCGAAGGAGGTTCGATCACATCGAAGGAAACTTCAATGACATTGAAGCCCTTCGATGACATCGAATCCTAATAAAAATCTGCTTGTTTTTTTACCGTTGAGATTTTTACTTATGAATTTAGGGGCTTGTTTTCTTGGTTCTTTAGTGAGAAAAAGAGAGAAATTCGAGAGAGTTATTAGTAGGAGAAAACCACTGACCCTCTTAAATCATTTTTCCTTATGTGAGTTCATCTTTCAATCCTATCTTAAATGCTATCATTAAAAAATCAATAGATTGGATTGAAAAATGAACTCCAACATTCAAGATTTTCCAGTAGCTCATTTATTGGCAAATCATTGAGCTGGTATCTTTTGAATGCCTAACCTTAGAGAATCTCATCTAAACTTAAAGATTCACATTTAATAGATAAGATTCACCAAATACCTTCACCCAACACCCGACGACTTCCATTGGAGCATATACTGCTGTTACGGATCAAGGGAGCTGAAAACTCTTCATCACAAGGAAGATCATCTTCAGTATGTGCTAAAACGGGGCTTGATCACTCACTTATAAGTAAGTATCTAGAGTCCATTGAGTTTGAAGTTCTTTCCTTGTGTAGGATTGGAATTCAAAGTTTGAGTTGACAAACTCGATAAGTCCTTTCATAGGCCTCTGACGGGAGAATAAGTGTAATGTCCTTGTGTAGGATCTATTACATTGTGTAGGCATTGCCTTGTGTAGACTCTTAGAAGTGTCCTTGTGTATGACATGTTGACTTATGTAAGCGCCTAAGGTTGCCTTATGTATGCTCTTTAGTTTAATCTTGTGTAGGTTGTAAAGGTTCATGGTTAAGCTAATTTAAAACCATTGGATAGTGAAATCTTGTACACTCATGGGTTAAGTGCGTCCGCCGGGAGTGGAGTAAATACATAGCTGAACCACTATACATCGTTGTGTTTGAGATGGTCTTTCTGCACATATTTAATTATAATTATATGGTATAAATGCTTGATTATAAGGCATGATTGAATGATGTTTAGGATTGATATGAATCACATCACACATACACATATATACACTATCCCTATAGGCTAGTTGCTTTATTTTCAAATCATTTGTAGCCTATGTGATTGGAACCTCTATTGCCTTAAAAGCCTTAGAATTAATTTACCTTAGTTTGATTGGTAAATTAATTTAAGTTAGGCATTGTCTGTTTTTAATAAGTAAATATTTTTGAAAAGTCCTATTCACCCCCCTCTAGGATGCTTAGACATAATTTCTAACTTCAATTAGTGGTTCAGCCGCAATTTCAAGTTTGAGTTCCTTATTTAAAGAGTTGTAATTCAATTTTTTTTATCAATCAAGTTATTTCAAATTTATTAGAAATTATTTCTACTTTTATCCCTCGTGGATTTAAGGAAGCTCTATGAGGAGTCCAGAGAGCTTTGTGGATTCATAGTAGATATCCCTTGAGGAAGACGGTGATCAACCTCATCATGTCCCTCCATGCGTCAAATCTGCCAAATGGATGGTCTAAATCTCACGCATATGTGCAACATTGCCACGTATGGATGCAACTCCACATTTTCCAAAATTTCTGGATTTTAGGTTTCTCGCAAGATCTTTAGATTTCCTAGTTTTTCTTGAGAAATCACCAAGAAAATATCGATGGTAATAAAAGATAATAATATTTATTATAAATTAACAAATAAATTTAGGGAACTTTACTTGAAAATTCCGCCAAACATATGATATTCTAAGAAAGTTCTTTTTACATTGTATATTTATTAAAACAATCCTCCACTATATGGAGAGGATGTGAAAAGTCAAATTTGCTCTACCAGTGGAGACTCGATACAAACCTAAAAGATGCCAATTGTGGGAGCAAATTTCCTTTCTCTCCAATAGATTTCAAAAGCTATATGAGACCCAATGCCATGTTCTTGAGAAATCCACTCCATCTTTAGTTTTTAAAGCTCATATTAATACATAATTCCAAATATTAAGCAGATCCATAACTCACGTGGGTGACACAATACGAAAAAAAGTGAAAATATAAATGCCCACTATTTAAATCTTTCCGGAGCCTATCATGGTGCTTATATCTCATTCAAACCATTTGTAAGGCTATTTACACTAGGATGAACCGAAGAAACAAATATTTATGGAAAATAGTTGTTGAAAACAATAAATAGAAATTGGAAAACCAAAAAAAAATAAAAATAAATAAATAAAATGGAAAATTGAATGAAGTAAAGATCACTTATATGTTTAAGTCGAGGCGTGACTGAGTCACTCAACTTGAAATCAAATCTGCCCTCCTTGGACCATGTTCCAATTGTAACAGGAATCTCTATCAGTTGGCCTCCAGGATACAATGACTATGATCCGATCCCAACAATGCTCTTATTGTACACGGGTTTAAACTAGTGTGAAGAACTCAGACTAAAGTGAGTTGACTTGGTGATGAACTTAGTTGTAGAAAAAACTAGAGAACTAGAGACATTTTTGAAGAACTAGAGAGAAATCGTTGGTTTTGAATGAATGGATTTGGAAAAGGATTAAGTCTAGATATACTTCGATTAGGTGTTTAAAGCACCGTTTTAAATGAATTAGGTCCATTGGGTTTAAACTCAAATTGTGTGACCACACGAATAAACATGTCTTTAGTTTGAATTTCACATAAAACTAAAAGGTGCGAGTATGCTCTCAATCCGCATGCTTGAAATCAAATATGTCCTCTTGGACCATGTCCCAAGTATAACAGGAATCTCAAGCAGTTGGCCTCCAGGATATAGTGACCATGACCCTTATTACACACGAGCTCAAATCAGTGTGAAAAACTTAGACCAAAGTGAGTTGACTCGGCAACAAACTCAATTATAGACAAAACTAGAGAACTAGAGGTAGATTTGAAGAATCAAAGAGAGAAATTATTGGTTTTGAATAAATGAATTTGGGAAAAGTAAGTCTATTTATAAACTTCAATTAAGTGCTTAAAGCATAGTTTCAAATGGATTAAGTCCATTGGGTTTTAAATTCAAATTATATGACCATTGAAGCAAACAAGTTTCTAGTTTGAATTTCACATAAAACAAAAGAGTGCGAGTATACTCCTAATTTACACATAGATACATATTCGGACCAGGTGCGGCGCATGTGCACATGCACATGTCACACAGCCATCGCCCGAACACCGTTGTGCTTGTGTGGTCAAAGGTATAGTTTAAGGCCCTAAAAAGTTTTTATTTTTAACGGTGTGTGCTCAATGACCAATATTTTCCTTCAGCATGGTCCACTTGAGATTTAGATCTACTTACATTTTTTGGACCATGTGTAACGCCCTGAAAATTGGGGGTCGAGCATAACTCAACTCCCGAGTTCCAACGCATCACTTATGCAACATAGATAATGATAATTAAATGTTGTCTGTGTTAGAACAATAAACATGAGTGAGATTATACCAAAACAGTAATTCATACTCCAGATTAATTGTATAAAGGTAAGCGGAAGACTGAACTGTATATATATGTATGTAAAAGAAACAAAATTATTTCATTCTCCAGAGTATGAACTCATCTGAGTCATCATATACATATATCTATTTAATGTTCAAAAAGTCAAAAATACATCTAAGGATGTAATCCCAGCAAATCCCGTCGATCCGACAGTCTAATCGAAGCTGCCAGAATACTGCATAAATGATAACTCGTCCTGGTCCTCGTCATAGTCCGGCTCAGCCTCCTGAGTCGTCAGCTCATCTAAACCTGAGACAGAGTTTGGTTGGTGTGCACAACACCGTTCCGTAACGTAGGAGTGAGTAGCTAACTCAATGGAACAATAAAGCATAGGTTAACATGTTATCAATACAGTCAAGTAGTAATGATAAAGCGGTACAATCAAACACTCCTAACTACTCTTATTAATGCAAGTATGAATGCAGTCATGATGGATGCCCTCACCGCACCCTCCCTCATGCGACACCATCTTACGTTCGCGGCATGCTTCATCCCTCAGTGCTCCACATCTTCCAGGCACATGCAATGCATGATGAGCATGATTACCGAGTTGTTATTAGTCCATTTCAAACAGCAGGATTGGGAAACTAAGACACCTCCCTTGTATCATTCCCAAACATAATCCATTTTAGGGTCGTCAGTCCTAGTTAATCTCAGACGACGGTGTATTTTTTAGGTCACTACAAAGGCTTCCAGGGCTGTTACGCACAAAGGTTACACCACTCCCCCATCACCTCTTTAACGATTCATCACTATATAGAACAGGCCTAGTTCATACTCTCTACATTGCGGCAAAACTCGTCGCCTCGCCGCAAATTCAGAGTATGCTCGAGGTCACTACAAAGGGCTGCCAAGGCTGTTACGCACAAAGGTTACACCGCTCCCCCATCACCTTATCAATGTAGGCCGACTGCACGAATATAGAGTCCCATACCAACATAATCGGCTCACGAGTCTGGTTGCTCACTAGTCACTACGGGGAGGCACGTGGCCCTAGCGTAGGCCGACAGCTTGACCACAGTGTCCTATACCACCATGCCCAGCTCATGAGTCTTAGCGGATCGAGGTACCATGATTAACGAGATTCCACTGGTAAGTTTGGTACCCTAGGTTCAAGCAACAGCGACCAAATATGGTGAACATACATTAGACATATCGGGTTACTTGACGGGCCTGACTAGCTCGAGCGTACAATCAATTGGACGACATGAAGTGCATAAGCACTTCGCATGGCCTAACCACTGTCGTCAACTGACGTACGACTCGGGTTCGTCAAACACATTTTAGGTGGCGACATGAATCTCAACCACGATTTCAAGTATGGTACTGATTGTCTGGACTATAGACATAGTCCCAAACTCAATCAATCCCTGTTCATAGCATGTGGAGTAAAGCATAATAAACAGAGTAATTCAAGCATGTTAGTAAGCATGTCATAAAGCATGTTATAAAGCATGTTATAAAGCACTACATAAGTAGGAATACAAATACATATATTGCACAAGTAAGCATTTTAAGTAAACATCCTCATAGAGGGAATCATACATGTCTCTAAGGTAGTTGAGAATCCCATCTCAACACCCTCCTAAGGCATTATCATCCAAACACTTACTCACACAAGCATTTTCACAAACACTTAGCATACACTATTTCAACATGCTTAGTGTATGTTAGCCAAACATGTATTAGGGCGAATCCTTTCGCTAAATAAATATTTTATCCATATATCATATATTCATACAATAAATAATCATGTCAAACACATTTCCAAAATATATACGTATACGGTATTTTCTACAATACACTATTTCTACATACATAGTGTATATTAGCATAACATGTATTAGGGCGAATCTTTTCGCCAAATAAGTATTTTATCCATATAACATATATTCATACAACAACTAATCATGTCAAGTACATTTCCAAAATATATACGTATAAGGTATTTTCTACGAATACCCAGAATATGTAAAATTCCATATTCTACGTCTTTAATCGAAACAGGAAACAGAAAGTACTTTGTACATGTGCAATTGCATGCAAATCATGAATCTATCATTATCTGACATTGAAAGCGTTGAAAACCGTAACCTATACACCTAAAGTTCTCACCTTATACCGTAGAATCATTTCGAATCTGATAGGTTTGTTAAACCTTCGTATTCGGCAGTTAGATAGCCTAAAGAATGAAATAGGTTAGCTATTTCATAACCTACAACCCTTACAACTCCAAAACTGATTAGGGTTAGGGTTTCTTACCTTAAAACGAAGTCGGTATCACCGAAAAAGCGACAAGAATGGAGTGGAGCTTGGGTAGTGGCAGGAAACAGTAGCAGGGAGATTCTCCCACTTCTCTCACTCTTTCTCTCTCTTTTCTCACTTCTCTCTCTAGGGTTTCTCTCAAATTCGTATGGCTGTGAGAAAGAGGGTTCTAAGGTCCTTATATAGCCTAAAATCTCTCCAAAGTAGACATAATGTCAAGGTATACTTAGGTTATAACCAAAGTGGCATTATTTCAGCTCAATGGAGGACTTTTGGAGGGCCTCCTTGAGCCAAAGGTCGGACTTAAACTCATCAACCTTGGATCCAGGTAAAATTAAGTTTTCGTTTCAGTCGGATACCCAGATCACGCGTGGTGGACTAGTTTCAGTTCAACGGTCAGCGGGTCTCGATCCGAAATTTCAAGTACATGGATATGTTTATGAAAATTTTCTTGATCCGAAGGTGTATTTGGGTCGGATTCTGACGGTCTGGTTGCTTACTAATTGGCCGCAAGTAACAAGTCTCAGATCACTATTCAAGATATTTATTTTGTAAAGAAAACAAGTGTTTTCACACTCCCTCGCTCCGGACTCAAGCGAACAGCCGTGAGACACTGTTTGGGTCTGATTTTCGAGATGGTTGTCAAGCCCAGTGAGGCGGTCCTAAGTCCTTAACCTCATATTATTCGGACTCCTGATGTGCGGTCCAGACCTGGTACGGAGTTTCAATGTGCTCCCGAGAGCAGTCAGGTAATGAGTTTGATCCTAGACTTTAGGGTAACCTAGCGTCAATGATTCTATAAGTTTTGGGTCTTGTAGATCGTATTTAAAACAATTTAAATGGATTTCATGGCTAATCTAGTTTCACACTTAGTTAACTTTGTCAAATTTCTAAAGGATTTAATCCTATGTGATTTCTGGTCGAATTGTACGGAAATTTACGAGTCGTTACAATCTACCCCCCTTAAATAAAAATTTCATCGTCGAAATTTTTACCTTTTCGTACTCCTCAAGAATCTGAGGGTATTTCTTCCTTACCTCGGCCTCAGTCTCCCAAGTAGCTTCCTCTTCTGAATGATGCATCCATAGTACCTTCACAAGTGGAATGACCTTGCTACGCAGTACCTGCTCCTTTCTGTCAAGCATACGCGTCGGATGCAGCTCATATGTGCATCCTCGCTCAGTTATACCTGCTCCCATCTGATGATATGTGAAGGATCAGGAACGTACTTCTTCAGCATAGATACATGAAATACGTTGTGTACAGCTCCAAGTGGTATGAGCAAAGTGAGACGATATACCACAGCACCCACTCGATCCAGTATCTGAAACGGACCGATAAACCTTGGTGTGAGCTTCCCCTTCTTCCCGAACCGAAGGACTCCCTTCATATGGGAAACTCGGAGGAATACATGATCACCGACCTCGAACTCAAGCGGTCGCCGCCTCGTATCGGCGTAACTCTTCTGCCTGCTCTGCGCTGTAAGAAGTCAACGCCTGATGACGTCGACCTTCTCTGTGATCGCCTGTACCAACTCTGGCCCAATCAGACTACGTTCGCCAACCTCAGCCCAACAATGCAGTGCTCTGCAAGGACGACCATACAGGGCCTCATATGGCGCCATATGAATACTCGCCTAGAAGCTGTTGTTGTAGGCGAACTCTGCGTAAGGAAGACAGTCATCCCAACTGTCCATGAAGTCCAACACATGCTCGCAACATATCCTCCAGAATCTGATTCACCCGCTTTGTCTGCCCATCAGTTTGAGGATGAAATGCCATACTGAACTGCAACTTCACACCCATTGCTTCCTGGATACGAGTCCAGAAGATAGATGTGAACCGAGTATCTCTGTCCGACACGATCTCAAGTGAAACTCCATGCAGATGCACAATCTTTCTGATGTATAGCCTAACCAGCTCGTCTGTAGAGTTCATGACTCTGATAGGGAGGAAATGAGCCGATTTGGTCAACCGGTCCACAATCACCCAAATGGAATCGTGTCCCTTCCTCATCTTCGGTAACCCTAATATGAAATCCATGGAGATGAAATTCCACTTCCACTCTGCTATGGGCATGGGTTGAAGCAGTCCAGGAGGTCGGCGATGTTCTACCTTGACCTGCTGGCACGTCAGATAACGAGAAACGAAATCAACGATATGGACCTTCATGTTATCCCACCAATATGACTGTCTCATATCCTGGTACATCTTCGTGCTACTAGGATGCATTGCAAGCTTCGAGGTATGGACAGACTCGAGAAGCTCATGTCTCAAGTCAGGTATGTCACGAACGCATAGGCGGCCACGGAATCGTAGACCTCCATCAAATCAACTCTCCACTCGGAGTCCTCAGCGTCGCTAGCTTGCTCTCAAAGCTCAGACAACAGCACATCGCCCTTCTGGGCCTCAACGATCCTGTCATCAACAAGTGGTCGCACCCGAACGTGCGCAACACACTCAAATGGCTCCTCCACGGTGAGTTTCTGCTCGAAGTCCCGCACGAACTCAACCATGTCCCACTCTGCTATCATCAACGGAGCTGCAAATGCTATAGCTTCTTGCGGCTCAACGCGTCTGCCACAAGGTTCGCCTTGCCCGGATGGTAAGAAACCTCGAACTTGAAGTCCTTCAAGGTCTCCATCCATCGGCGTTGTCTCATATTCAAGTCTCGCTGCGTGAATATATACTTAAGGCTCTTGTGGTCGCAGAAAAGCTCGAACTCCTCTCCGTAGAGGTAATGTCTCCAGAGCTTCAATGCAAAGATGACAGCTGCCAACTCAAGGTCGTGTGTAGGGTAATTCTCCTCGTGCTTCCTTAATTGTCTCGAGACATACACAATCACCCTATCCTTCTGCATAAGGACACAACCCAAACCAATGCGAGACTCGTCAGTGTATATCGTGTACTTCACCCCTTGCTCCGACAATACTAGCACAGGGGCAGACGTCAACCTGTCCTTCAGCTCCTTGAAAGCTGCTTCCGCCTTCTCATTCCAGGCGAACTTCAGGTCCTTCCGTTTCAACTGAGACAACGGCCAGACAATCTTTGAGAAATCCTGAATGAAGCGTCTATAATACCCTGCCAGACCAAGAAAACTCCTCACCTCGGTAACTGAGCCAGGCTGCTGCCAATCCTGAACCATGACTACCTTAGCAAGGTCCACTGCTATCCCATCCTTGGGACACCACATGTCCGAGGAACTTGACTTCCTCCTGCCAGAAGTCGCACTTCTTATACTGCACGAACAACTGGTTCTTCTTCAACGTATCCAACACCGCTCTCAAGTGCTCCTCGTGCTCCTCCTAACTCGTAGAGTATATCAGAATGTCATCAATAAAGACGATGACGAATTGGTATAGGAATGGTCGAAGTACACAGTTTATCAGGTCCATGAACACGGCCGGTGCGTTCGTAAGACCGAACGACGTCACTAGAAACTCGTAGTGCCCAAAGTATGTCCTGAAAGCCGTCTTCTGCACGTCCTCATCTCTGACACGCAGCTGATGATACCCTGACTGCAGATCAATCTTCAAAAAATACTTCGCCCCCTTCAACTGATCAAACAGATCATCTATCCTGGGCAAAGGATACTTGTTCTTCACTGTGACCTGGTTCAACCTACGGTAATCAATACATAACTGTAGCGTCCCGTCCTTCTTCTTCACAAATAGGACAGGTGCTCCCCAAGGAGATACACTAGGTCGTATGAAACCCTTCTCTACTAGCTCGTCAATCTGTCTCCGCAGTTCCTCCATCTCACATGAAGGCATATGATAAGTCGGCAATGAGATAGGTGTTGCACCAGGTGTAAGATCAATGGTGAAATCGATCTCGCGCCGAGGAGGCAAACTAGGAATCACACAAACAAACCTGTAAACTCCTGAACCACCAGCATATCTTCTAATGCCGGACCATCGATCGGCGCTAATAAAGTAGTATAACACTCAACACGGCAGGGCCAACTGACCTGCACTGGAAATGTGAAAGCTGTGCTGTCAGATCCATAGGCCGTCACGACCCGAGTATCACAATCTATCTCTGCCCTCATCATAGTGAGCCAGTTTATACTGAGGATAATGTCGTAGTGCCATAGCGGAGCAACAATGACGTCGACGAGCACTGTCCTGCTACTCAAATTCACGGAGCAACCCTCACATACCCGCGCGACATCCGAGAAAGTCCCAGTAGCCGTAGTGAGTCTCATTCCCTTCGTGGGAGTAGTACGTAAAGCTAGATGCTTAACTACCCCATATGAAATAATAGTAGCGGACCCAATGTCCACCAACAAGGAAACGGAAGTACCGTGAATGTGAGCCGTACCCTCAAAAGCCGTCGGGGCCGTAATCGACGTCTCAGGTGCCTCAGCAACAAGCGTATGTACTCGAGCCTGCTACTGACGGTTCGGCTGTGGAACCAAGGGCCGTTGAGGTGGCCTGAAGCGTGATACAGGAGGTCGGAAGGAAGGATGAGCAGGGGCAGTTTGTAGAGGTGGAGTCGATAAGCCTGTGGGCGAGAACAACCAATCATCTGTGGTGAAGAGAACCCACTATCCTTCATCCGCGTGAAATAACTCCCAACAGGATGACCCTGTTTCCCGCAGTACGTACAGGTCACAATAGGGCGCCTCATCGGAGCCATTGGCGTAGCGATTCTGGGAGGCGAGTCAGCACGATGCCTCTTGTCTAGGAAAGGCCTGCTCTGCATCTCTGGTCGTGGTCTCGTAACCATAGTACCACAAGAACGGGTTAGCCGATCCACATCCTACTCGGCCATCATAGACATGTGAACCAGCTCCGTGTAAGAAGGTATACTGATATAGCACATCTTCGGCCGTATATCAGGTCGCAAGCCCCCAGAAAAATAATGCATCCGCATCTGCTCATCAACAAGGATGGTCGGGACAAAGCGGCCCAACTCGGTGAAGCGATACTCGTACTCAGTAACAGTCATGCCTCCCTGCCTGAGGCGTAAAAACTCATCCTCCCACTCGTGTTTGTAGGTCTGCGGGTAATACTTCTCGTGGAACCGGAACTCGAATGCCGCCCAAGTCCACACATAGTCCGCTGCGACAGACCGCAGCACACTGTCCCACCACAGACTGGCCTCCCTCTCAAACATGAAAGTGGCCAACTCGACCTGCTCTGCCTCAGTACAGTGCAGCATCCGTAGCATCTTGGAGATGCGGTCTAGCCAAAACTCAGCCTCCTCGGGTCTGTGAGAACCCGTGAATGTGGGAGGCCTCAAGCACTGGAATCGCTCGAGTAGGCTACGAGTACCAATAACTCCAGTAGGGGTACCACGGTGTGGGTAGAGGCACATCCTCAAACTAAGCAAGAGGCTCTGTATGCTCAGCAGGATGTGTAGATGTCGGAGGTGGAGTCGCACTCCCACCCTGAGATAAGGCCTCAGAAATAGTGACCATAAGCTACTGGTGCTGCTGCTGCTGATGCATCATCAACATCAACTGCTCAAATCTGTCAGGAGGTGGAGCAACCTGTGGGTCATGCTGTGTAGATGAGGATGCCCGGTGCTGCTCGCGAACCGGGGGTGTATAGGTGGGTGGCACCACCAAGAGGACCAACAGAGGCCGATCGAGTTTAACCCTCGGTCCGTAGGACCACCTCTACCAGAAGGAGTCTGGTCCATCGAGCCAATAAGAAGGAGGTGTGCCATGCTCCGTGTGTACTGCCGCGGCATGCCCTATACAACATAGGGTGCAACGTATGTGAGAAAAAGCATATCAACACATTATCCAAGCACTTTAAGCATTCCACACATCTCATAGCAAAAGAGGCTGCATGCTTTCATTTACCCAAAATTGCCATAATACATGGACTACAGAGTTACATGAATCATGACAGAAATTACATGTGAGCCAATTACATCCACAATATCAAACACTTAAAACATACTACTAACTACTACAACATCAACATGAAAGCACAAACTGCTTAATGCGGTAACCAAAACAACCACAAACAACAACTTGGATGACTAGGCATCCGAATCAGGCGATGGAGGAGGAGCATTCTTGTCCTGTAGACAGCACAGGATGGCCTTCAAGGTTTGAGACACCTTGCTGAGCTTGGTTTGGACCCGCCCGACTTCCTGTTGTAGGGTGGCTTGGCCCTCCTCAAGGCGGGCTAAATGCGCATCTATGGAAGCCCGATCGGTGCCCTGCTCCTGAGCCGCAGGAGGTGAACTCTCCTCTGTATCCTGGGCCTCAGGTTCCTCTTCTTCTTCTCTTATTTCATCGCCACTCCCATGCTCAGTCTCTTCTTCTTCACTCTCTATTTCATCCTCACTCTCCTCATGTTGGGCCTGTCGTCGCCGTGCCTCAAGTTCCATCTGATGGAGAGTACTTTTGTCGATTTGGTGGATCGGTACTGGCCTTTCCACCCCAGATGTAGCCAAACTCCCGTGCAATCCTGCATATGAGTCAGCCGAAGGGAAGCGAATCAGAGCTCCTGGTGGAGCGTGCAATATTCATGATCTGTCGCAACACGAATGTAGACACGCACAAGTTCGCCCCCTGCCCCACTTGGTACAGAAAGTCCACCATGAGTCGCGTGCACTTGCTGCGATTACTGTGCCTGGGGTAGAGGTTGTACGTGAAGATATGATGTAGTAGGCGGAAGTCGTCTGACATGTGGGATGCCAGCAGGATTTTGTTCGGCTGCCACTCAGCCAGTTGGCCACCACAAAGGTAACGTGTGCGACGATCCTTTTCACGAACAGTCCCCAAATTCTGCTCGCTAGCATGTACGTCACCAAGGGGCATATTCATAAGCCGCACAATCACTCTCACATCAACAGTGACAAACAGATCCACCCCAACTAAGAGCCGGAACTGCAAAGGTTCCAGTGTAGGCTCACGAATGTTAGCGTAGAAGGCTCTGACAGTACCAGGATTGGCGCGACCTCTGGTCTCAAATAGCGGACCCCAGTAGGCCACCTCCACTTGCTCGAACAAGTAGTATTCCCTGAAGAGCTGTCCATCCACCTGGGCTTCAAAAAGAACCTTGTGGTCCTCATACACTCCATGAGGTAGTGCCGCCAACTAAGCTCGTTTGGCGGGGATCCGGAGATCAAGGTCCCGCTTCGTTCGAAATTCCCGGGCAAAGCTCGAGCTAGCGGCGGTGTCTCTCGGCCGCCTTGATCGTGTAGGGCGACTAGGCCCAGCTTAATTAGCGACACTCTTTCTCTTGCCCATCAGAGAGAGGATGGTGGAGATGGAGAAAATGGCCGTAATGACTTCAAAAAGGGCCATGGAAAATAAAGGAAAAAGAGAGAAGGGGCTAGAAATATGGGATCTCCATGGACTTGGGTCCCAACAGATGTTGTAGGGGCCCAAAAGATAGTGATTTAAGAAAGAAAATGGACAGATCAGGTGGGTGAGGAAGCTCACACAATTTTTTGAGCTTCAAAGGGGCGTGTGGGAGTCCAAATGAGAGAAATGGAGAGGGAAGGGAGAGAAGGACTGCTGTGGACGATGGGAATGGGTAGGTTGTGGTCGAAATCAGCAGGAAGGACGATTGAAAGGGTGATTTCGAAGAGAAACAACAAGTTAGGAGAGAGAAAATGGCTTGGAGGGGAGGTTTGTGAAGGAAGTAGGGTTTTAGGAGAGTGAAATAGGACGGGAGATAGGTCAGGGGGTGTATAAGACCACCCAAGGCGATCGGCCCGAGCCGTGGGCCCGGCCCAACCTAGAAACTGGCGAGGGCCTTGCCGATCAACTTTTTAGTTTTCGATGGCCCGCCCCATGGGCATGGTCCTCCAGTCCCCTAGGCCCCAAAAAGCCCTGGGTCCCACCCTGGGTACCCCTAGATTGATGTAGGTATGCCCCCGACCCCGATTCGCTAAATTTCGGGTAGTTTCGGGCACTTTCGGACACATATATGAATTTACAGATGTTTAACTGCTGGGATGAGGTGTATTGTGATCTAGACACGTCAATAGACAGTCTAGAAGTGATTTGGGATCGTCTCGTGCGATCAGGATCGAGTACGAACTCGATCAAAATGCTCGTTTTCGATGAACTTTGCCATATGGCAAAATCGGGGAAGCCTAGGACTGTTTCTATATTTTTCTCACACCCTCCTAAGTCAAAGTGTCAGCGTACGTCGTGGGAACATAACTCAGGTCTGGTTTAATCAAAATCATGATCTGATACCAACTTGTAACGCCTTGAAAATCGGGGTCGAGCATAACTCAACTCTCGAGTTCCAATGCATCACTTATGCAACATAGATAATGATAATTAAATGTTGTCTGTGTTAGAGCAATAAACATGAGTGAGATTATACCAAAACAGTAATTCATACTCCAGATCAATTGTATAAAGGCAAGTGGAAGACTGAACTGTATATATATGTATGTAAAAGAAACAAAATCATTTCATTCTCCAGAGTATGAACCCATCTGAGTTATCATATACATATATCTATTTAATGTTCAAAAAGTCAAAAATACATTTAAGGATGTAATCCCAACAAATTCCGTCGATCCGGCAGTCTAGTCGAAACCGCCAGAATACTGCATAAATGAGAACTCGTCCTGGTCCTCGTCATAGTCCGGCTCAGCCTCCTGAGTCGTCAGCTCATCTAAACCTGAGACAGAGTCTGGTTGGTGTGCACAACACCGTCCCGTAACGTGGGAATGAGTAGCTAACTCAGTGGAACAATAAAGCATAGGTTAACATGTTATCAATACAATCAAGCAGTAATGATAAAGCGGTACAATCAAACACTCCTAACTACTCTTATTAATGCAAGTATAAATGCAGTCATGATGGATGCCTTCACCGCACCCTCCCTCGTGCGACACCATCTTACGTTCGGGCATGCTTTCATCCCTCAGTGCTCCATATCTTCCAGGCACATGCAATGCATGATGAGCATGATTACCGAGTTGTTATTAGTCCATTTCAAACAGCAGGATTGGGAAACTAAGGTACCTCCCTTGTATCATTCCCAAACATGATCCATTTTAGGGTCTTCAGTCCTAGTTAATCTCAGACGATGGTGTGTTTTTTAGGTCACTGCAAAGGCTGCTAGGGCTGTTATGCACAAAGGTTACACCACTCCCCCATCACCTCTTTAACGATTCATTACTATATAGAAACAAGCGTAGTTCATACTCTCTACATTGCGGCAAAACTCGTCGCCTCACCGCAAATTCAGAGTATGCTTGAGGTACAAAGGGCTGCCAGGGATGTTACGCACAAAGGTTACACCGCTCCCCCATCACCTTATTAATGTAGGCCGACAACATGAATATAGTGTCCCATACCACCATAATCGGCTCATGAGTCTGGTTGCTCACTGGTCACTACGGGGAGGCACGTGGCCCCAGCGTAGGCCGACAGCTCGACCACGGTGTCCCATACCACCATACCCGGCTCATGAGTCTTAGCGGATCGAGGTACCATGGTTAACGGGATTCCACTGGTAAGTTTGGTACCCTAGGTTCAAGCAATAACGACCAAACATGGTGAACATATATTAGACATATCGGGTTACTTGACGGGCCTGACTAGCTCGAGCGTACAATCAATTGGACAACATGAAGTGCATAAGTACTTCGCGTGGCCTAACCACTGTCGCAAACTGACGTACGACTTGGGTTCATCAAAAACATCTTATGTGGTGACATGTATCTCAACCACGATTTCAAGTCTGGTACCGATTGTCTGGACTATAGACATAGTCCCAAACTCAATCAATCCTTGTTCATAGCATGTGGAGTAAAGCATAATAAATAGAGTAATTCAAGCATGTTAGTAAGCATGTCATAAAGCATGTTATAAAGCACTACATAAGTAGGAATACAAACACATATATTGCACAACGGTTTAAGTAAACATCCTCATAGAGGGAATCATACATGTCTCTAGGGTAGTTGAGAATCCCATCTCAACACCCTCCTAAGGCATTATCATCCAAACACTTACTCACACAAGCATTTTCACAAACACTTAGCATACACTATTTCGACATACTTAGTGTATGTTAGCCAAACATGTATTAGGCGAATCCTTTCGCCAAATAAATATTTTATCCATATATCATATATTCATACCATAAATAATCATGTCAAACACATTTCTAAAATATATACGTATACGGTATTTTCTACAATACACTATTTCTACATACATAGTGTATATTAGCATAACATGTATTAGGGCGAATCTTTTCGCCAAATAAGTATTTTATCCATATAACATATATTCATACAACAACTAATCATGTCAAGCACATTTCCAAAATATATACATACACGGTATTTTCTACGAATACCCAAAATATGTAAAATTCCATATTCTACGTTTTTAATCGAAACAGGAAACAGAAAGCACTTTGTACATGTGCAATTGCATACAGATCATGAATCTATCATTATCTGACATTGAAAATGTTGAAAATCATAATCTGTACACCTAAAGTTCTCACCTTATACCGTAGAATCGTCCCGAATTTGATAGGTTTGTTAAGCCTTCGTATTCGGCAGTTAGGTAGCCTAAAGAATGAAATAGGTTAGCTATTTCATAACCTACAACCCTTACAACTCCAAAACTGATTAGGGTTAGGGTTTCTTACCTCAAAACGAAGTTGGTATCACTGGGAAAGCGACAAGAACGGAGTGGTGGAGCTTGGGTAGTGGTAAGAAACAGTAGCAGGGAGATTCTCCCACTTCTCTCACTCTTTCTCTCTCTTTTCTCACTTCTCTCTCTAGGGTTTCTCTCAAATTCGTATGGCTGTGAGAGAGAGGGTTCTAAGGTCCTTATATAGCCTAAAATCTCTCCAAAGTAGACCTAATGTCAAGGTATACTTAGGTTATAACCAAAGTGGCATTGTTTCAGCTCAACGGAGGACTTCTGGCGGGCTTCCTTGAGCCAAAGGTCGGACTTAAGCTCATCAAACTTGGATCCAGGTAAAGTTAAGTTTTCGTTTCAGTCGGATACCCAGATCACGCGTGACGGACCAGTTTCAGTTCAACGGTCAGCGGGTCTCGATCCGAAATTTCAAGTACATGGATATGTTTATGAAAATTTTCCTGATCCGAGGGTGTATTTGGGTCAGATTTTGACGGTCTGGTTGCTTACAAATTGACCGCAAGTAACAAGTATCAGATCACTATTTAAGATATTTATTTTGTAAAAAAATAAGTGTTTTCACAATCCCTCCCTCCGGACTCAAGCGAACAGCCTTGGGACACTGTCTGGGTCTGATTTCCGAGATGGTTGTCAAGCCTAGCGAGGCCGTCCTAAGTCCTTAACCTCGTATTATTCGGACTCCCGATGTGCGGTCCAGACCTGATATGGAGTTTCAATATGCTCCCGAGAGCAGTCGGGTAATGAGTTTGATCCTAGACTTTAGGGTAACCTAGCGTCAATGATTCTACATGTTTTGGGTCTTGTAGATCGTATTTAAAGCGATTCAAACGGATTTCATGGCTAATCTAGTTTAGTACTTAGTTAACTTTGTCAAATTTCTAAAGGATTTAATCCTATGTGATTTCTGGTCAAGGTAGTAATTGGGCCATTGTACGAAAATTTACGAGTCGTTACACCATGCCCTTAATGAGCTGGAAAAACTGATGGACGATGTGGATATGCAATTCATCAAGGTGGGCACCACGCCAAAGAAACACCCACTGTCGATGTTACCCGATAACCCCAATCCGCTACCCATTCAGGGCATGTTTGATTTTTGTGTATTAGAGAAATACCCTTGAAAAAGGTTATTATTACCTTTTTACTCTATTTAAAATTTCAAATGTATTTTCATATTGAAAATTGGTCCAAAAAAGTTGAAATAAATTTGTGGACCCCACTGTAATGTGCATGACATATCCACACCGTCCATCTATTTTATTAGAAGATTTTAGGGTCTAAGTCCAAAATTGAGATAGATGCAACGCTCAAGTGGCCCATACCACAGGAAATAATAGCCTTAAACGTCCACCATTGAAAATTATTTTGTTTATTGGGCCCACATTAATGTTTATTTGTCATCTAACCCATTCATGAAGTCATAAAAACATTGATAAGGGGTAAACAAAAATATTAGCTTCATCCAAAACTTTTGAGGGCCACAAAAATTTTTATACGGTAAGCATCCAATTTCCTCTGTTTCCTTTGGTGTGGTCCGCTGGAGCTTTGGATCTTACTCATTTTTGGGTTCATGTCCTAAATTAGGCTGACATATAGGATGAATGATGTTGATACATCACGTACATCACAGTAGGCCCTACATTCATTTGGCAGCCATCTTCGGTTCTAGCGCCAAAAAGTTAAGCCGTCAATGTCTGCATAAGAATCAAGGATGGCTGCGAAATGAATGTAGGGCCTACTATGATGTACGTGATGTATCAACACCGTTCATCCTATATGTCAGCCTCATTTAGGGTATGAACCCAAAAATGAGGCAGATCCAAAGTTCCAGTGGACCACACCACAGGAAATAGTGTAAATTGGATGCTTACCGTGTAAAAATTTATGTGGCCCTCAAAAGTTTTGGATGAAGCTGATATTTGTGTTTTCCCCTTATCAATGTTTTTATGAGTTCATGAATGGGTTAGATGACAAATAAACATTAATGTAGGCCCTATAAACAAAATAACTTTCAATGGTGGACGTTTAAGGCCATTGTTTCCTATAGTATGGGCTACTTGAGCGTTGCATCTGTCTCAATTTTAGACTTAGGCTTTAAAATCTTCTGATAAAATAGATGAACGGTGTAGATAGTCATGCACATCACAGTGGGGTCCACAAATTTATTTCAACTTTTTTGGACCAATTTTCGAGACGAAAATACATTTGAAATTTCAAACGGAGCGAGAAGGTAATCATAACCTTTTTCAATAATTTACAAGATTCACAAAAATCAAACAGGCACGGGTTTTTTCATGTTAAATCGCAGTGTTATCTTTGTGTTTGCTTGGGGTGATTGGATTATTCTCATAGATTTATCTCTGTGTGCTTCCACGGTCCCCCAACAAGTGGTATCAAAGCTATCGTTTGGGGGTAGGCTTGAATTTGTCAGGAGAAGTATCAATGGTTGGAAATCTGAAGTATGACATTGAGAAGTACTTAGGCAAAAATAATTTTGAGTTATGGAAGATTAAGATGATTGGTCTATTAACTCAGCAAAGGCTAAATAAGGCTTTTGACTAGCATCGTGCGTCTATGGATGATGATAATTGGAGAATCCTTGATAAGAAAGCAAAATTCTCAATCCAATTGTGTCTAACGGATGAGGTTCTCTATAATGTTATGAGGGAGAAAATCGCAGTGGATTTGTGGGCGAAATTAGAGGACGTTTATGCGAATAAGTGTTCACTCCCCAAGTATAGGGTTGTGATGTAGTAATAAACTCGGTAAGACCGAGGTCGAATCCCAAGGGACTGGAACTTGTACGTTATCTGAAACTAAGTAGAAATAGAACTAGAATGAAATGAAATCTAAATTGATTGTAATTTGAAGAATAATGATGAAATATTAATCTAAAACTTAGGAAAAATCAGAGAAGGGAAACTAGGGATTCAGAGGATCCACTTGTAGAGATCAGGGAGATCTTATGCCGGCCTCACGAATTATGGAAATTTATTGAACCGCCATTGATATAGTTTTCAAGAGATGAAAGGTGTATGAATTAGAATGGATTCCATCACCAGACCATGCCTAGGAGACAAAGCAAACAACAGAATTAAACTAATTACCAACCAATCAACATGCTATGAAGGTTAGGAAGGGTACCGACATCCAATCATGCCCAGGAGACGATGGTGAACAACAGGGCTTCCTGACGTCATAAACATAAAAAGGCAATGGAAATACTCAAAGCCATCGCAGACCCATTGTAATTTCAAATACACAATGACCATTAAGAACTAAAAATATTCCCATAATAAAATTAAATCAAAATCCATTCAGTCTAAATAAAAGGCACAAGCAAAGTGTCCCCCATCATGCTACAAGCTTCACCTCTTAGTCCTAGCTAAGAGGTTTAGCCCATAAACATGATTAGGCTAATCTCTTAAACAAAAATAAAATAAACAAAAGGAAAAAAACTAAAAGAGAAACTCTACTCCCTCTCCTTTGTGCTTCACGTTCTAGCCCACGTCTCCAGCCAAGCTCTCCCCCCTTTCCTCTTCTTTCTTGTCCCTTTTAAACAGATGGAAGGTCGGACGGATGGTGCATACGCACAAGGAGTCGGTGCGAGAGAATTTACGCACTGCGTATTCAGAGCAGTTACGCAATCAGTCGCTGATGTTGATGGGGCTGATTTAGAGTCGTTCTTTTGAAGATCCAGGTCGTTCAATGGATTTATATGATCGATTTAGGCCATGAGCCAAAATCTTGAAAGAATCCAAATCTTAGGTGGGCTGTAATATCAATCAACGTAACGTTTTTCAGGCCCATCTTCTAATCCCGTTCTTGTGCATGGTTGCACAAGAACACCATGGTTCTTGCTAAAATCATTCTCCGGACCTACTGGACAGTCCAGATCATGGTTGTGAGCCATAAGAATCCACGCAAGCCCCCTGTTTCCTTTTTTTTTTTTTTTTTTTTTTTTTTTTTTTTGTTTCGCTTCGGATTCCACGGAGGCATGATGATCAGTGGGGCCATTACGGGGTCTTCTTGGAAAATTAGCTCCGTCCATTAATTTCCTCACCGAAAAACCTAAGGTTATTCTGAGCGTTTTTGGATCAACACCATGGCGGACCACCTACCGATCTTTCGACCGCCTATCTATCTGCGTTTGGAAAGTTAAAAACTAGTCCGTCTTGTCCTTTGCCTGCAATTTCGCCACCTGGCCTTGGCTAATGAGACTGTGAGAGTCCAATGGACGGGCCGGATTGGTCCGTCGAATGACGATGGTGGCCCACGAAGGAAAATCGCGACCGTCAGTGCGAACGCACGTCCCTGCTTCAGCAGGGACGCTACGATGATCGGTGGGCCCCAGATAGACGTCGGTTGGAGAATCCAAGACGTCCATTAGCTTCAAGACGAAAAACCGTCCAGGAAGGGCGAGATTGGTTTGATTTCGGTGTGGCCCACTTGATCTTTTATTCTGCCGTCCATCCTGCTTTCGACGGCCAGGATCTTCCAATAGTTCGCATGGTTGAGAAACGACACCTAGGTGAGGTTACTACCCCCCATGTACATAATGAACGGTCCAGATTGACGATTTGGATGAGGGGTGGGCCCCACTGCACGAACCAATGGTCGGACGTCCCAGCCGTTGTTCATCTGTTGGTTTTTTTAAAAGGAAACGCGGGTCAAAGACTCCTTTGACCGAAAACTCGATCCGGTGCGGTTCGACCTTGCATGCGTTGTGCACATGCATTGCATGTGAGGATCATACAGTGCTGTTCATGAGGAATCTGCTCCGTCCATTCTTTTCCTCATGTTAATTAAAGGGTTGAGGCCAAAATTGAAGCATATTCAGATTGTAGGTGGGCCTAGAATCAACGGTTTATGGACTGATTTGTCAGTTGGGCCACTTCCACAGGGACCTGAAGGTTGAAATTTGACGTGTACGGTTAATTTATGGTCCTCAGGCCACATATAGAGTTTCGAGCTGAACAGATGGTGAGAACCCTGTGATCTTGCACTTTGGACATCTTTCAGGCAACTTGAGCTTCAGTTTCTCGGTTTCCTCGGATTTCTGGCGTGTAAATCCGTCGATCTTGGTCCCCTGGGGTCCGTCTCATGCTTTGGTGAATTCGGAGCGTCAAATCTATGCATTTAGCACCCTTTTTCAGTTCAAGCTCCTAAAGTCACCTTGCAACACAAACACGAGTAAAATAGGCTGTTAAACCGAATTATGTTCGCAAATGCAGGTAATAATTAGGGTCTAATATGCAATATTTGACCCTCAACAATAAGTCCCTTGAAAATCACCTTCACTTGAGTTAGATATTTGTGTGGGAAATAAAACACTATTTACATGAATCAGATTTGGAGATTGATCAATGGTTTTGGTTTTATAACATATCCATGGTACACCACGAGTTAAGCTAGGTCGAAAAACTTACTCGAAATGATCTTGTTGGCTTGAATTGCAACTCAAGGTGAGTTAAGTTTCGCATGACTCTTCGTTTGAAAATAAGTTAAAATTAAGTAAAGTGGAACTTGACTCGAGTCGACTCAAATCTCAATTCCAAGCTTTATTGGCTTGAGCTTAGTTTAACTAAAAATTAAAAAAATCAGTTGTACACGGAACTCAAATGGGCTATACCATCTAAAATCATGTAAAGACATTCCTAGAACATATAAAAGCACTTGGTGGGGTGCACTTGAAATTAGAGGACTAAACTATTAGAAACAATGGTGATTGAACGCGGTACCAATGAAAACTTCCTAGGCCCGCTGTAATATTTCCTTAATGTTTATTTTCCATCTAAACTGTTGGTAAGGTGTTACAATTTTAAATGGAGATAAAAAAAAAATATATATCACCATGATCCAAAACTTGTAAGGCCCACTAGAAGTTTTCAATGATCAGTCACCACTGTTTACTATGGTATGCTCCACTTGAGATTTAGATCTATTTCTTGTTTTGAATCATGCCATAAAATGATATGAGAAACAGACGGCGTGGATATATAATAACATCAAGGTGGGCCCCACAGTAAAGGCCGCACATTGGTTTTGTGAGTGAGTCCGTGTGCACATAGTGCAGGTAGCTAGGTGCTAGAAAAGTTCTGTGGGCCCATCATGATGTGTGCAGTTTATCAATGTCATTTATCCATTTTCCAGTTCATTTTAGGACATTAGCTCCAAAATCCAAATATCAAGTGGACCACACCATAGCAAAGAGTGGTGGGGCCATGAAAGTTTGGATAAAACTGATATTTGTGTTTTCCTTCGTACAAGTGTCCGTGTGACTCGGTCAACATGTTGGATAGCAACTAAACATTACGGTGGGCCTTAGAAAGTTTTTAATGGTGGGCATTTAACTACCATTGTTTCTCATAGTATGGTACACTGATGATTCCAATGTGCTTCATTTTTGTGCTAATACCCTAAAATGAATTGAAAAAATGAATAGACAATGTGGATAAAACACATAACCATGGATCTCTTTTAGCACGGGAACTGAAAAGTTGCTACTTATTCCACTAAAAATAGGGAGCGGATTGGGTGATGCTCCCAGGTCAACCAAGATGGTGCATCCCTTACCGTGAGGCCACCTTAATGTAAGTATTTGACACTCATCCATTCATTTTCCCATATCAAATTTGGGCATGAGCACGAAAATGAAGTAGATCCAAGTCTCCAGTGGATCATGCTACAGGAAACAACGGTGATTGAACCCATTGCTAAAAACTTCCTACACAGTAATGTTTAATTGTCTGGAGGTCAACAGGATTTTCACGATAATGTATTATATATTGCCCGGATTAAGGTATCAGGAAATGATAAAGAGGAAAAAACAAATACCAGCTTTATCCAAAAGTTTCATGGCCCCTGAAAGTTTTTAATGCTATCGGTAACCTTTTATTGTGTACCTTAAATTTGGATCTCTCTTATTTTTACACTCATGCCCTAAGATAATATGGCAAAATAGATGGACGTGTGGGTATATAATATATACATTCAGGTGGCCCCACAGTAATCAATCTTGGCTGATGGTTTGGCTGCTATTTATTAAATGAGTTTGCCATAGCCCGTTATGTTCTCTTTGTCAAATCCATTCCATACATCTATATCATCCCCACCATGTTCTCTATGTCAAATCTACTCCATACCTCAAGACCATCCCACAATGTTAGGCATTGGGACAAAAAATCAGCCCAATGCACAACTTAAGTGGGTTTATCCACAAGAATCTACATGCACACAGGCTGAACAAAGATTCGCACGTGGACACGGAGTGAGTCTCGCATTGCTTCCTAAATACTTTGAAACTTGAAATCGAAATTAAAAGAATTTCTCAAGAAAATTTTATTTTGCCAAACATATGATTTTACAATAAACTTCAATTTTCTAAAAAAAAAAAATGTTGTTGATTAACAAACATGAGAAATAGTGTTTTATTTCCCAGACTTTTTTAGAAATAGAATTTTTTGAGAAATATAATTTCCTTTATCACCATTATTGCAAATCCAAATAAGCCCTTAGAGATGAAAGGGTATTAATGATTTGATTGGCTGAGGTTAAGGGTGGAAATGGGTTGGGTTAAGGTGTGTTTGGAGTCCACTTAAGTCTGACCCATTTATTAAATGGGACGAGAACTACAGCTCGAACCGAACACTGGACCCATTATTCGGACTCATGACCTCATGTTGAAACTCTTTAGAGTCGACCACATAGGCATGAGCAAGGACACACGGGACCTATTACCTTGTGGCCTGACCCGACCAACTTGAAATTCATCTTGCCCAAGCTCAATCTGAACCATTCAATTGTAATCGGGTCTCAACTTACCCAACACAGAACGGCCAAACTTAGGTTTATGAGTGGAAAGTAGGGCTAAAGGTATGGCGGCCCTGCCCAAATTAGTGGCTACATATAAATCTACATTTTACACACTCCATGACTATGTACCGACATATAGGGACTAAAACCGAAGGTGAATACCAGCTTGGAAAATCCCAGGTAGGTGTTACGATGACCGGAATGACTTTACCCATTTGTTTATTAATATATTTGGTGTTTTGGCCTGGGTCAGGTTGGGTCCGGTCATCTAGCCCAACCTATTGATGGACGCTTGGGTAGAGTTAAACCTGAGCCCAACCAACTTACTTAAACGGGCCACATTTCTAACCCAAGAACAAACCATTACCCAACCCAACACATTGCCGGCCCTACTTGTGGTCTTTTCTCTTGAGGATTGCATACCGGATGGCGTGGAGAACCACACCTAGTTGTTGTTTTTGATGTTTCAAATCTGGTCAGGAATGGGGCCTGTTCGATGCCACCTTCAATGGCATCAAATAGTGCTCGATCACATCGAGATTTTTTAGATTTTCTCCGGTTGGTCACTGGATTATCAGAGTGTATTTTTCGATGCCATCGAGAATTTTTGAAAGTTCATGTTTTGTCTCTGGACTACTGAGATGTCAGTTCAATGCCATCGATGCCATCGAAGGATTAGTTTTGATGACATCGAAGAGTGTTCGATGCCATCGATAGATTCTGCACAGATTTTTCGCTAATTTGTGATTTTGCCAAATTTGTTTCCGATTTTATTTAGGATTATTACATAGCTTATATATATGGGTGTAAACGGGATTGAGAGGTAATTCTAAGGTTCCAAAAATCGTCTAAGAGTTTCAAGGGTTTGATTTGAGGTTGTTCGAATCGGGTAATCTCTCTCTTTGTAATTTTTGCTTTTTTTTTTTCTTAGTGATAATCTGTCTCTTTGTGCCGTAGTTTTTTCCCGCAAGGGTTTTTTCATGTTAAATTGCAGCGTTATCTTTGTATTTGCTTAGTGCGATTTGATTATTCTCCTAGATTCATCTCTGTGTGCTTCCGCAGTCCCCCAACAAGTGGTATCAGAGCTATTGTTGGGGCACATGCTTGAATTTGTCAGGAGAAGTATCAATGGCTAGAAATTCGAAGTATGACATTGAGAAGTACTCAGACAAAAATAATTTTGAGTTATGGATGATTAAGATGATTAGTCTATTAACTCAGCAAGGGCTAAATGAGACTCTTGAGGAGCGACGTGCGTCTATGGATGATGATGATGATTGGAGAATCTTTGATAAGAAAGTAAAATCCTTAATTCGATTGTATCTAAAGAATGAGGTTCTCTACAATTTATGAGGGAGAAAATCGCAGTGGATTTATGGGTGAAATTAGAGGATGTTTATACGAAGAAGTCCCTTGAAAATTGCCTACACTTGAAGTTGCAGTTGTTCGACTTCAGGATGACAGGGGGTGGGGATGTGGATGCCCACATCAATAACTTTAACAAGTTGATTTATAAGTTGCTAGACATGAAGTGATTAAAGATGAAGATCAGGAGTGTATTTTGTTGAATTCACTTCAGGCATCATATGAGTCTTTCAGGGACTCTTTTTGCACCGGTAATACGTCCCTGAGTGTGGACACCGTTATCTTAGCCCTTCAGGGAAAGGCTATGAGAAGGAAAAACTGTACCATGGGGGCCTCTAGTGATGCACTGCTTACGAGGGGCATGAATACTGAGCGAGATACATGATCTTCTTGGTTGAGATCCAAATCCAAGGGCAATGGCAATGACAAGTTAAAGTGCTGGAACTGTGGGATTACATGACACATGAAGAAGGATGGTACAAATCTTAAATCAAAGAAAAAAAACTTAGAGGCTTCTTCCAGGGATGCCAACACTGTCACGTTAGATGAAGAGACAAGTGGAGGCGATATGTTGTGTGTCAATGATTAGACACTTGTACGATGATCATAGAGATGAGTGGATCCTTGACACGGGCTTCGTTTCGCATCACTCCTCATCGGAGTTGTTTCACCGATTATAAAGAGTGAGATGGTGGACAAGTATTTATGGGCAATGACAATGCCTGTAACGTTGTGGCTATTGGTATGGTGTGTGTCAAGATGTTTGATGTGATGGAGCGTACCTTGACTGAGGTCAACCACATTCCTGATATGAAGAAAAGTTTGATATCTCTCGGTGCACTCGAGGTTATAGGGTGCAAGTTTACTAGTTATAATGGTGTCCTCAGAGTATTAATGGGGGCACTCGTGATTATAAGAGTGCAGAGGCATGGAAACCTTTACAGGTTGATGGGAAGCACTTCAATAGGTGGACCGGTAGCGGCAGTTGTGGATTTCATGTCTGCACGTATGTGGCATGCTCGTCTGGGTCACATGAGCGAGCGGGGCATGAATGTACTTTCTAATCGTTGTTTAATTCCAGTTATTAAGAATTTTAATTTAAATATATGCGAGCACTATATATATAGTAAACAATCTAGATTGTCTTGTAAAACTGGTAAACATGTAAGGGATGCTTGATTATGTGCACTCTAACATATGAGGGCCATCTCCCTGTCAGCATTCCCCATGCGGCTCAATTCAAGCTTTCCTTAAAACAATGTCCTAAATCTAATGAGGAAACACATGAGATGTCTTGCATTCCTTATTCGAACGCGGTGGGTAGTTGAATGTATGCCATGTTCTATACGAGACCATATATTTTACAGGCAGTCAGTGTTATCACTACAAGAAATAGCGCTTTTGCCGACGAAAAAAATTTCGTTGGTTAAAGTAGTGTTTTACTGACAAATTTTTTTATTCATCGGTAATAATGTTTTTATCGACAAAATTTTTTTCGTTGGTAATAATGTTTTTACGGACGAAAATTTTCGTCGGTAAAACTATTATAATTTTTAAGATAAAAAATTTTGCGCTATTTTGAAAACTTTTGTGGTAAGAGTTTTACCGACGAAAATTTTCATCGATAAAAACATTTTTCCTAACAAAAAAAAATTTCATCGACAAAACACCACTTTTACCGACGAAAAATTTCGTCGGTAAAAATGTTATAATTTTTAATATAGAAAAATTTCATGCTATTTTGAAAACTTTCACGGTAAGAGTTTTACTGACGAACTAAAAGCATCGTGAATAATGTTTTTCCCGATGAAAATAGAATTCGTCGGTAAAACACTTGTAACGACAAAATTTTTTTCATCGATGAATTTTTTCCCGATGGCTGAAAACCGTCGGTAATAATGTTTTTATCGACGAAAAATTGTCGGTAATAATGTTATAATTTTTAAGATGGAGAATTTTCTTGCTATCTTGAATACTTTCGTAGTAAGAGTTTTACCGACGAACTAAAGCCGTCGGGAATAATGTTTCTACTGACGAAAATAAAACTTGTTTTAGCGAGGAAATGTTTCGTTGGTAAATGTTTTCCTGACGGCTGAAAACCGTCGGTAATAATATTTTTACCGACAAAAACTTTCGTCAGTAATATTCTTATAATTTTTAAGTTGGAAAATTTTCCCGGAATAATGTTTTTACCGACGAAATTGTATTTCATCGGTAAAACTTACGTTTGATATAATTTTAAGTTAGAAAATTTTCCCGCTACCTTGAAAAGTTTCGCGGTAAGAGTTTTACCGACGAATCAAAGCCGTCGGAAATAATGTTTTTTACCGACGAACAAAAACCGTCGGTAAAGGTGGTTTGTTTGTGTGTGTGTGTGTGTATATATATATATATATATATATATATATATATATATATATATATATGTATATAAAATTAAAAGGTAATATTTAAATGATTTGTAATATCACATGAAAAAGAATATTGAGAAGTTTAGAAATTTTAACAATGTTCGAGAAAAATTTTGAGAACAAAATGATGCTTTTGAAGAAAAAAATTGGTATTTTGAAATTTTTTGAGAAAAAATTAAAATATGAGAAAATTTTTGAGATTTTGAAAATAAAAATTCAGAATTTGTATTTTAAATTTGCTTTGAAATATTTTATAATAAAAATGATATTGTAACGCCCCGAATTTCGAGGGTCGAGCAAAGCTCAACTCCCGAGATCCAATGCATCACTTATACAACATATATAATAATGTTTAAATGTTATCCATATTAGTGCCTTAAACATGAGTGAGATTACACTAAAACAACATATCATACTCTAGAGATAATTAAATTAAGCAAGCATAAGACTAAGATAGGTATATACAGTATATAAGTGTTTCTTTATCCCTAGAGTATGAATAGGTTACCAGGCTAAATATATACATGTATTGTTCCAAAATTTATAAAATATTAAGTGTCCAACTAATCTGTAACCTTGTAATCCCGGTAACTCAGCTTTAAGTCTACACAGACCCGCCAGAGAGCTGTACGTAGGAAAACTCCTCGTCTATGAAATTCGGCTCCATCGCGTAAGCCTCGCCATAACCTGCATCTAAATCAAGCTTTGGTTGGTGTTTTAAAACACCGTCCCAGAGTGGGAGTGAGTGATCAACTCAGTGGTACTATAAAGCAAAGGTTAACATGTTATCAATTCAGTCAAACAGTAATAATAAAGCAATACAACAATCATATCCTAAGTACTCTTATTAATGTAGGAATGGTGTGCTGTAATGATGCATGCCCTCTCCTGCACTCTCTTAACGACTTCATCTCACGGTCACGCGTGGCAAACTCCCTAAACATGCGCTTCCTCGCACATGCAATGCGGTGCATGGTTGTGTTAGCTAAGTTCTTAATTAGGCTTATCATATAGCAAATTCGGGAAGCTAAGGTACCTCCCTTCATATCATTAACCCAAGCGGGGATCCATCTAGGGTTGTCAATCCTAGTTACTCACATACGATAGGCAAGTTGTAGGGCATCACTCCTAATGAAAACAGTGGATAGGTAAGTTCATGCATTTATACTCGAGGTCACTACGGGAGGCTTGTCACCTGAACATATGCCGACAACTCGAATACAGTGTCCCATACCACCGTATTCGGCTCACAAGTTTGGGTTGCTCATTGACATTACGGGAAGGCTCGTCACCCTTGTGTAGGCCGACAACTCGACTACGGTGTCCCATACCACCATGCCCGGCTCATGAGTTTTAGCAGATCTTGGTATTATGGTTGAAACGAGCTTTACATTGGTAAGTGGTACCTTAGATTCAAGCAGTAACGTCCATATATGGTAAACACACAATAGGCCAATCGGATTATTTGACAAGTTTGATTGGTATGAGCGCACGCTGAATTAATCGACGGGGAGCGCGCAAACTCTCCACGTGGCCTAACCATTGTCAACAATCGTCGTGCGACTCAGATTATCGAACAGATCCAATGTGGCCAGACTAGTTTAGCCGCTCAATCGGGAACCGTTACCGATTGCCTGGACTACGTAGTAGTCCCAATCATACTTAAATGCAGCATGTGGATACATGTGGTAATCATGTAGGCATTTAACAAATAATTCAAACAAAATTCTCATTTGAGCATTTTATGAAACACCTTGAACATGTTGCTATACATATACATTTTATCCATAAATCACGTAATAGCAATTTAGATTACATGAAGAAAATTATATATATATATATATATATATATATATATATATATATATATATATATATAAAAGGTAATTGAGAATCCTATCTCAACACCCTTATTAAATGTAATTCATCAAACAATTTCTCATTCAGACATTTTATCAATTACTTAGACTACACATTACTACATACATGAACTAATTTAGTTATAGCATATATTAAGGCGAATCCTTTCACAAAGGAGTTGTCATACATACAACAAACATGTAAAGTAGATTAATAGTCATGGCAAGCACAAATCATAATATCAATTTCATTCAAACATTTCAACAAACACATGAAATGCATTATATATTCACATAGTTCACACATATGTATAATTTATCGAATACATCGTAACTAAGATCATACGGCAGCAATCAAGTCAGACATAAATCATTGCTGACATTGAAAGCGTTGAAAACTATAACCTAAACATTTATAGTCCGCACCTTTCGGATTGCTCGTTTCGAACTTGGTTCGAACACTACGTCCCCATCTATAGGACAACGACTACTTAAATCACGAAATAGGTTAGTTATTTCATCGATTCCTCTCCTTGGATTCCTAAAACAAGATTAGGGTTAAGATTTCTTACCCAAAATGAAGTTGGAACGACTCTTGTAGTTAGAGGTAAAGATGATTCAATGCGTGGAGTAGCAGGAAAGAAGTACTGCAGTAAACTCCAAGGATCTCCCTTCACTCCCCACTCTTTTCTCTTCCTTTCTCTCTCCTCTCTCCTAGGGTTAGAGAAAATTCATATGAGAGAGGGGTGGGGTGGTTTAAGGGCCTTATATAGGCTCTGAAGTGATGTCAATGGCCTCAAGGTGATGGTATACTTGGGTTATAGCCAAAGGGCGCCTGTTCTTGACGAATGGGGCCCATTGAGAGGTCCATTACTTGTCTCTTTCATAGAGTAAGTTCCTTGACCATGGATTTAGGCCAGGATACGATTTCGGTATGATTGAATTAGCGGATCGACCGTGGAGGACCCGTGTCAGTTCAACGGTTGTCGTCACTCGATCAGGGCCACAAGTATATCGATATGTGCAAGAAAATTTCCCTAATCCATGGGTATAGTTTGGTCAGAAACTGACGGTCTGAAACCTTCAATCTCACCCGCAAGCGAACGGCCCATTTACTTAAGTTTTGGTTCATTTTCTAAAAATATTCATGTTTCTACACACTTCGCTCAAGGCTTAAGTTGTGCGTTTCTGGATACTATTTGGGCTCGATTCTTACGATGGTTGTCAAGCCCAATAAGACGGTCCTAAGCCTATAGTTTCGCGGTCATCAGACTTTCGACGTGCGGTCCAGGTCCGATACGGAGTTTCAATGTGCTCCCGAGAGCAACTGGGTTTTGAGATTGCTCTTAGATTTTTAAGTAATGCTGAGTTAGTGATTTTAATGATTTTGGGTCTTGCCATTCGTATAGATAGTGGTTCAAGCTAATTCCACTGACTATTTAGTTTAGTACTTAATTAATTTTCGTCTAATTTCTACAGAATTCGGTCCTTAGTGATTTCTGCCTAAGGTGGTACTCGGGTCTTTGTACGGATTTTTTCGAGACGTTATAGATATTTTGTTAAAAGAGTAAAAAAATATATATTTTGAAAAAAATGTTATTTTTAAATAGAAATTGAAATTTATCTATGAAAAATAAAATTACTAAATTATTAGGCACATCCACTAATTGAACCTTTAATCGTTTTTGGACAATTTAATCAGTTCAGATTGAAGAATAAATAACTTCAGATGTTTAAATAAAATTTCACTGAAATTATTGATCAATCTTGTATGCCCAATATCTTTCTCATATGTAGCTTGATTGAGGCGAGTAACTAGTCAAATTGAGAATATTAATCAGTAAAATAGAGTGAATGGACCAAACATGTAAAATGGGCCAAATATTCTGGTCAAAATTGTGACCTAACTTATTGACCTTGTGAGAACCTAAGAATTGATGTTAGTAAGTTTTGTGGGCCCCATCATGATGTGTGTCAAACATCAACACTGTGGATTTGATGTGTCCCCTTTAGGTTATAAGATATCTCAAAAATCATTTGTATATGAAACTCAAGTGGGCTATACCATCTAAAACTATGTGAAGACATCCTAAAAAATATAAAAGCACTTGGTGGGGCCCACATGAGTTTTGGATGCGGTTGAAACTTGGTCTGACCCCTCATCCAAGTGGAACACACATAATGAGTGGGTTGGATATGTGAATCACATTTAGGCAAGCCCAATATATGATTATGAATGTTTTAAGGAAACCCTTCTCCACTACATTTAGGTGAGTTACTCCTTACCCTTGCCAGAGCAAACTCTGTGAGGTCCACTGTAATTTATTTATTTTATCCACTCCATTCATCCATGTTAACAGATAATTTGAGTTCTAAAGAAAAAAAAAAGCATATCCAAAGCTCAAGTGGACCACACCATAGGAAATAGTGTGATTGAACCTCTACCATTTAAAATTTCTTAAAGGCCATAGAAGTTTTGGATCAAGCTGATGTTTGTGTTTTCTATTCATTCATATATTTTTGATATTATGAACAACCTTTAACCATTTTTGGACAATCTGATCAGTCCAGATTGAAGAGTAAATAACTTCAGATGTTTAAATCAAAATTCACTCAAATTGTTGATCAATCTTGTTTGCCCAATATCTTTCTCATATGTAGCATGATCGGGGCGAGTAACTAGTCAAATTGAGGGTAATGATCAGTAAAATAGAGTGAATGGACCAGACATGTAAAATGGGTCAAATATTCTGGTCAAAATTGTGACCCAACTTATTGACACCTTGAGAACCTAAGAATTAATGTTAGTAAGTTTTGTGGGGCCCATCATGATGTGTGTCGAACATCAACACCGTGCATTTGATGTGTCCCCTTTAGCTTATGAGATATCTCAAAAATCATCTGTATATGAAACTTAGGTGGGCCATACCATCTAAAACTATGTGAAGACATCTAAAAAATTATAAAAGCACTTGGTGGGGCCCACATGAGTTTTGAATGCGGCTGAAACTGGGTCTGACCCCTCATCCAAGTGGGACACATATAATGAGTGGGTTAGATATGTGAATCACACTTAGGCAGGCCCAATATATGATTATGAAAGTTTTAAGGAAATCTCCACTATATTATGTGGTGTGGCCCACCCATGTCGTGAATTGACTTTATTTTTAAGCTCTTGGCCCACCCAAGTCATGGATTGACATTCTTTATACCATTCAACGCTTTTCTCGGTTCATTTTAAGATATTAACTAAAAAATGAGGCGGGTCCAAGGCTTAAGTGGACTATAAAGTGGGGATTGAACATCTATTATTAAAAATAACATTCATAGAAGTTTTGGATCAAGCTGATGTTTGTGTTTTCCCTTCATTCATATCTTTTTGATATTATGAACATGTTAGATGACAAATAAACATTACTGTGGACCCAAGGAAGGTATCAATGGTGGAAATCATTATTCCACACTGTTTTGTGTGACATGGTCCACTTGAGTTTTGGATTTACTGAAAATTTGGGATCAACCCACATCGTTCATCTATTTTTTGAGATTATTTTATAGAATTATCCAAAAAATGAATCATATCCAAAGATTAAATGGACCACACCACAAATAAGGGGAACGAATTCGCTACTCTCCCTACACCATCAATTGGCTGGTGGTTGGTGCTGTGTGGGCCCAACCATGATGTATGTGTTTAATCCATGCCATCCATCTATTTTTAAAGATCATCTTATGGCATGAGACCAAAAATGAGGCATATCCCAATTTGAAATGGACCACATTACAAGAAATAGTGTTGAATGAGCGTCAACCATTTAAAACATTTTGGGGGCCATAAAAGTTTTGGATCGAGATGATTTTTGTTTTCCCCTTCATCTAGGCCTGTATGACCTAATAAGCAGATGGGATGCCAAATAAACAGTATAGTGGGCCTTACGAGGATTTTAATGATGGATATCCATTCACTATTGTTTTCATGTGGTGTGGTCCACCTGATATTTATATACCTCTCATTTTTGGGCCCCACCATGATGTATGTTTTATATCCTCACCTTTCATCCATTTGGAGAGATCATTTTAGGGCAATATCCAAAGATAAATCCAAAGCTCCAGTGGACCCTAGCATAGAAAACAGTGGGGACAGTGACACCCACCATTAAAAACTTCTAAAGGCCATGAAAGTTTTAGATCAAGCTGATATTTGTGTTTTACCTTATTTCATGTCTTTTTTTAACTTTTGAACAGGTTGGATTTCAAATAAAAATTATGGTGGGCTTAGAATAGTTTTAACGGTGGGAATCACTCTCCCCATTGTTTTCTGTGTTGAGGTCCACTACATCTTTTTATCTGCATCATTCTTTGGCTCATGCCCTAAAATAATATCTCGAAATGGATGAACGATGTGGATACAACACATACATCATAGTGGGGCCCACAAACTTGGTGACGTCACTTCAGTAGCCAACTCGCTACTCAACCTGTATCTAATCCGCGTCCGTTAGAGACTGCCCTAATTTGCGGTAGTCTCCTCTCTCTCTCTCTCTCTCTCTCTCTCTCTCTCTCTCGCACCCTCTCCCTCCTCTCGCTCTCTATCTCTCTCTTCCTCTCTCTCTGATCTCTCCACCCTATCCTCTCTCTATTGCTTTCGAATTGTAACGTCTCGAAAAAATCTGTACAAAAACCCGAGTATCACCTCAGGCAGAAATCACTAAGGACCAAATCCTTTAAAAATTAGACGAGAATTAATTAAGTGCTAAACTGAATTAATCAGCGAATTAGCTCGAATAACTTTCTATACGAACTGCAAGACCCAAAACCACTAGAATCGCTAACCCAACAGTACCTAGAAACCTAGGATCAATCTCAAAACCCAGTTGCTCTCGGGAGCACATTGAAACTCCATATCAGACCTGGACTGCATGTCGAAAGTCCGATGACTACGAAACTATATGGTTATGACCGCCTTACTGGGCTTGACAACCATAGCGGGAATCGAGCCTGAATAGTATCTAGAAACACACAACTAGAGCCCCGAGTAAAGCGTGTGAAAAATGTGAATATCTTCAGAAAATGAACTCAGATTTAAGTGAATTGGGCCATTCGTTTGTAGGAGAAATTTGAGGTTTCTGACTATCAGATTTTGACCTAACTACACCCTTGGATTAGAGAAAATTCCCTATATAGGTCAGTGTACTCGTGGCCCTGATCGAGCGACGATGACTGTTAAACTGAAATTAGTCCTCCACAGTTGATCCACTAATCTGATTGGACTGAAACCTTAACCTGGCATAGATCCATTGTCAGGAAACTTTCTCCGGATCATATGCAGGTAATGGACCTCTAGATGAGCTCCGTTGGCCCGAAACAGACATCTTTTGGCTATATCCTAAGTATACCATGGCCCTAGGGCCATTGACATCACTTCTGGGCTTATATAATGCCCTAAACCTACCCCTCTCTCATTCCATACAAATTTCCTAAATCCTAGGAGAGAGAAGAGAGAAAGGAGAAGGAAAAAGTGAGGACAAGTGAGAGAGAGTTGTGGTTTATTGCTGGGATTCATTTCCACCACTCTATATGTTGAATTTCCTCTTCATGTTGCTATACCGGCAATTTTGACTCCATTTTTGGGTAAGGAATCCTAACCATAATCTATTTTAGGTATTTAAATAGGTAAATCAGTGAAATAGTTAACCTATTTTGTGTTATAGGTAGCCGTTGTGCCGTAAACAAAGGTGTAGTATACGAATCGAGTTTGTAATCGGCGTACCGACGAAAGGTGTGGACTATAAACGTTTAGGTTATGGTTTTCAAGGCTTTCAATGTCAGTTAATGATTTATGACTGACTTGATTGCTATTACATGTGCTTAGATACGATGTTTTCCGTGTATTACACATATATATAAACTATGTTGAATATAATGCATTCCATATGTTTGTTGAAATATTTGAATGAATATGGAATTATGACTTGTGCTTGCCATGCTTATTAATTAAGAATACGTGATTGTTGTTTGTGTGACAACTCCTTTGTGAAAGGATTCGTTGTAATATATATTATGACTAACTTATTATATGTATGTTGAAATGAGTAGCCTAAGTGTTTGATAAAATGTCTGAATGAGTAAGTGTTTGATAAATTGTATTTTATAAGGGTGTTGAGATAAGATTCTCAACTACCTTAGCTATAGGTATAAATTCTTTCATGTAACTTATATCTAATTACGTGATTTATGTATGAAATGCATATGTATGATGTCATGTTCACTATGTGTTTTATAAATTACAATGCTTGAATTACTTGTTAAATACTATTATGATTACCATATATGAATGCCATTGCTTTGGAGTGTGATTGGGACTACGACGTAGTCCAGGCAATCGGTAATGACTTCCGATCGAGTGGCTGAATTAGTTTCGCCACCACAGACACGTTCGATGAATTTGAGTCATATAATGATTATCGACAGTGGTTAAGCCTCAAGGAGTGCGTATGCGCTCCATGTCGATCAATTTCGCGTACACTCGTACCAATTGGACTTGTCAAGTAACCCGGTTGGCCTAATGTGTGTTTACCATGTATGGACGCTATTACTTGAATCTAAGGTACCACTTACAAATGAAAAGCCCGTTTAACCTTGGTACCATAATCCATTAAGACTCATGAGCTGGACATGGTGGTATGAGAAACCGTGGTCAAGCTGTCGGCCTATGCTGTGGTGACGAGCCTCCTGTAGTGACCAGTAAACAACTCAAACTCGTGAGCCAAATACGGTGGTATGGGACACTGTATTTAAGCTGTCAGCTTATGCTAAGGTGATGAGCCTTTCTGTAGTGACCTCGAGTATAAACTAAGGCCTACGCTGAGGTGACGAACCTCTTCGTAGTGACCTGAACTTGCCTATCTACTACATTCAAATCAGGGGTGGTATTGCCCTATAACCTACCTATCGTATGTGATTAACTAGGATTGACGACCCTAGATGGATCATTGCTTAGGTAAATATATAAAGGGAGGTACCTTAGCTTCCCGAATCTGCTGTATGAATAGGTCTAATTAAGAACTTGGCTAACACTACATGCACCACATTGTATGTGCCTTTGACATGGGAGTTTAACATACGTGACTGTAAGATGATGTCGCTGAGGGAGTGCAGGGAAGGGCATGCATCATTAATACATATCACCCTTGCATTAACTAGAGTACCTAGGGTTGCTTGTTGTATTGCTTTATCATTACTTCTTGACTAAATTGATAACATGTTAACCTTTGCCTTATAGCTTTACTGAGTTGATCACTCACTCCCACTCTGGGACGGTATTTTAAAACACCAATCAGAGCCTGTTTTAGTTTCAGATGATGGTGAGGTTTACGAGTTGGAGCTTGTCTTTTTCGATGAGGAGGAGTTCTCCTACATGCAACTCTCTGGCGGGTTTATGTAGACCTGGAGTTGCATCACCGGGGTTACAAGGATACAGACTAGTTGAACATCGCACTTATTCATTTTGTAAATTTTGAAACTATACATGTAATTATTCAGCCTGGTGACATCATCATACTCTGGGGTTCATATCCACTTATACACGTTATATATTTATCATAATCTTCCGCTTGCTAAATTTAATCATCTCTGGAGTATGATATGCTGATTTAGTATAATTCCATTCGTGTTTAATGCACTAATATGAACAACATTTAATAATCATTTTCTATATTGCATAAGTGATGCGACTGATCTCGGTAGTTGAGCCTTTGCTCGACCCTCGAAATTCGGGGCGTTACAAGTTGGTATTAAAGCATGATTTGGATTAAACTGGACCTGATTTATGGTAACATGATGCACACTGACATACTTTGATTTAGGAGGGAGTGGTGAAATGTAGAAACAGTCGTAAGATTCCTAGTTTCATCAACAGGCAAAATTGACCGTTGAAATCGGACCCGTAAGCATCTGTGATCATGCGAGATGATCCCAATTCTTTTCCAGACCGTCCATCGAAGGGTTTAGATGATAAATTTAACATATTCCACTCTCAAATGACTGGAACATGTGAATATATGCGAGATAGACTCTGAAAATGACTTAAATGGACTCGAGAGCCTAAACAGTACAAATCGGGGGGACTAAAGCGGACCCCACACATTTTTAGCACCCTGGGGGGGGGGGGGGGAGGATACCATCGCCCCTAGGGTGAGCCATCGCCCCATGGTCTAGCGAACCTCGATGGCATCGTGCCTAAGGCGAGGCCTCGCGGTCCATGGATAGCGGGCCAGGTGGGCCGGCCATTGTACACACGTGTGGGACCCACGAAATCGTGTGGGGCCCACGACATGTGGGAACCCCCTTTACCTCCCCATTTGCTTCATTTCTTCCATTTTCATCCCTCCGAGCTTTCCAAATCCCTCAAAATCTCATTTTTCTCTCTCAAATCTTCACTCCATTCTCATATCTTCTTCTTCTTCTTCATTACATGCACCCCTCCACCATTTTCATCAAAACCCATCTTCTATTTCTCTTATTTCCTCCCATTTGAATATACAAAATCATCTTTATGTCTCATACACCTCCAAATCCACCAACCCATTCCATCTTTCAAGCTCCCTTGACTTCATGGCTCTTTTTGAGCTTATGACTGCGATATTCTCTCTATCCACGCTTCTTTCCCTCATGGGAAAGAAGAGGGCTTCCACGGATGAAGCTGGGCCTAGCCGCCTAACCCGTCCAAGGAAGAAATTGGGCGCCGAAGCAAGTACAAGCACCGCACGAGAGCGGAGGACAAAGCAGGATCTCGATCCCCAAGTTCCGCTCGAAAGAGCCCTACAGCCAGACATCGCTCATGGTAGGTTTCAGGGTTGTAGAGTCCTCTTTGAAGCACACATGGACAAGAAGCTATTTGGGCTTTATCCGGTGATGGATCTCCTTGTGGACGTCGGGTTAGGGCCATTTTTAGACAATTTCTGTTGGGGCGCGCGACTACCCTGAGATCAGGAGTTTACCACATTGAGTCTGACTATCCAAATTTAGGTATGGGACTAGTTTGAATAGAAATCCTTCGCAGTAGACCTCGTAGCCTGTGAAACTATATACTATCATCTCGACTTCACACTCCAGCTTGGTCATTTCATTTGCATCGCGTATTGCATTCCATCCTTAGCACATAGTATTTGGCTTATTATGTCTCCGCATTACATAACTGATCTACATTGCTTTCTCAGTATATGATATTCGCTTATTATGTTTTTACATCGCATAGCCTGGATAAGGCTGATGGTATTTATGGACTCACCAGTATGTTTCTGCATTACTTTGATATTGTATGATCTTTGGATTGCCATTATTTCCGCTTACTCTAATATCTATATGCTTGGCATGTGCATTGCACACACTTACACCACCCTCTAAGTTTTCTATAAGCGTACGCATGATAGATGTGTGCAGGTGGGGTTAGGTGGCAGCAGCGTTGAGCTTGGAGCTTGTATCGATCTTCTGGAGCTTTGATTTTCGATATATGTATTTCCCTTTTAGTATTGTATTCAAATGTTTATATTAGTGGATATGATGATGATGTTGCCTTTGTGATTTGGGTAAACTTGTGGTTATGCTTGTTACGAGTAAAATGTATATTGAAAAATCCTCCTTGTAGGATCCCAGGATTGGAATTTGGCGTATGGACGCTAGGAGTAGAGAATTGGGTACTACAGAGGTTGTCGGCACCAGATTCGGCGATCAAAAATTTTGTGAGTCCGGTTTTCGAGTTGGGGCATGACGGTTGGCGTATGACGAGTGACAAACCCCCCATAGTGACCTTTGAACTTTTTAAAAATGACTGTTTGAAAATGGAATAACAATGGTTGGGCTAATCATGTATTTCATGGCATGCGGACTTTATTGGATGTTCGATATAAGACACGGGGTTTCTTAGATCACTATGGGGTGTGCCAGTTGGCGTATGCTGGGTGACAAACCCCCCATAGTGATCCTAAGTTATTTTACTAGGCACCCTAAGTTATAATTTTTGCATTCGAAAGACTGCTGGTTGTCCTTGTTGCATGGACTTTTCCAGGTGCCTAGTCCTCCTTAGGGCGTACCTTTGAATACTTTTCTGGGAGGCTAGATTGCCTTGAGTGTCCTCGTTGTATGGTCTTTTCTGGGTGATTAGTGTCCCTTGGATGTACCTTGAGTACTTTTTTGGGTGGCTAGTTCTCCTTGGGCGACCTTTTGCCAGTTGGATGAACATCCCCAGGTTTGTGAGCATGTGCGTGCCTTCATGCATTTAAATAAGAATATCATTGTAAAATTTATTTAATATTTACGTATCCGATGAAATCTGCTTTATTATTATGATGATCATGTAAAATGTTCATTATAGAATGTTCCTGCCAACTATACATAATTATCTTGGTGCTTGATAAATCTTAGGGGTTATACCTCATTGGGATATCCATTGACGCTATCAAACCAAATTCAGTGGGTGCAGGATATGTGAATGATGTATGGATTGACTCTAGTGTGCAGCATGAAGAGATCGATGACTACACGACTCTAATTTCTAGTTTACTTGCATTATTTAGTTGTTTCAATTCTTAGTTTTGAGACACTAAGTTTGTATAAAGCCTTTGGGCAACCCCCTGAAATGTTAATATGTATATTTGAACTTTCCTTTAAGTGTGATTTGTTTTTATTCTGCTAAACTGCTAACTTTGGTAAGGAAAAAAATATACGTGAAATTTGGGCTATTTCTAAAGGTTAATACTCGGGTTTTCGAAACATGAATAGTATACTTGGGTTTCAGGAACTGGGGTGTTACATTCCCTCTAATGGAAATCTGACTCTTATGGTTCATCACCATAAGTATATCTCCCATGTTGACTGCATTTCCTTTATTTAATTGCTAAGAAGTGGTTTCTTCCTATACTAAAGTAAATAAGATTCCTAAATGAAGTTGAATGTTCACAATAGAGTCTCGAAATAATGAAGATATTATGTAAACCATTACCTGAGGAAGAAAAGGGTTGACGAAAAATTAAGGGGGAAAGGTCCCCTTCTTTCTCTTTCTTTTGGGATGAGTTCAGATCATCTGTATCTATATCAAACATGCATCCGATAAAAAAACTCAAGTGATTGGACACACCATTGAGAGCAATGTATGACAATCATCCATAAATTCTATATATTATGTAGGCTACTTGAGTTTTAAATGGCTTGATTTGGTGTGTCCCTTGATCCCCATGAATGGGCTCGATGACACTATACACTATACGGTGGACCCCACATTACAAATAAAAGTTTCTACAATGGGCATCACCTGCCCAATGTCCCATGTTGCTCTATTCCGTGTGTCCCACATGAGTCTATATCTAGCAAACAAGAATGTTGGGAGAGGAGGGAAAGTCGGGATATAAGTTGAGAGAGAAGAGGGAATGTTGGGAGAGAAGACGAGTTGGCTGGAAACGATTCTTTCTGTTGTTTTTCTTTTTCTTTTTTACTCTTTCTTTTGATAATGGTTTATATATATATATATATATATATATATATATATATATATATATATATATATATATATATATATATATATTCTCTTTATTTTTTAAAAAAAGCTAGAGTGCTTGGATGACATATAAAAATGAAACAAACAACACTCAATGTGTTGCTACAAAGAGGATCCAGACTCCTCTTAGAAAATCACTGAGATTCCAAAAATATTCTTATATTTGGTGAAAAGTTTTCGGTGCATCTGACTGCACCAACTTTTTGTTCACAGGAACTAACACCCCACACACACCCACACACTCACGCCATAGTGGTTTTTCACCACAATGGGTTCTCTGAACCCATGACCCAGTGTTGAAACTCTTATGAGTCTACTATTGAGGCATGAATAAGGACCCGATTGCACCAAATGTCAATTTCATAGAACTTCACAATATTTGGTGCAACTATAAGAACCATATGCAAAATGAGATTATTGTGAAATATTGTGAATTTCTAAAACCTATTCAGTTTTTAATCTTATGATTCTAGCCCAAAATTATTACCATTTATTGTGTGTATATATATATATATATATATATATGTGTGTGTGTGTGTGTGTGTGTGTGTGTGTGTGTGTGTGTGTGTGTGTGTGTGTGTGTGTGTGTGAGAGACATCCACACCGTACATTTGGTGGGGTCCCATCTAGGTTATGGGATGTACCAAATATCAGCTGTATACAAACCTTAGGTGGGCCATACCATCTAAAACCATGTGGAAACATGACTAAACCATCTACAAGCACTTAGTGGGAGTTTTGGATACAACTGAAACTTGGTCTGACCTCTTATCCATGTGGGATACACACAATGGATCGCCTTATGTGTGAACCACATCTCAATGGACCCTATAAATGATGATGAATGTTTTAATGGGAGAGTAACCACCCTGGACTAAGTGTGGCCTGTAAGGCCCGTATTTTAGACCGTACTGTTCTGTAGGCTTTCGTAATCCTCTCGGTCGAATTTCGGTAACTTGCGATCCGTTACCGGTATTTATGCGCGATCTTGAGTCGTGTCCCTTATATCAGAGTCGGCGTGACTCGAGACTTGTACCCTTGTGGCTGCACCGTCGCCGCGTTTCCAATGCCGCGTCTCTCGCATCGAGACGATACCCTGGCCAAGAGATGTGGGCCCGCATTCAGTTCGAGGAAAAACGCCGCACATTGCAATCTTGAGAGAATCCATCACATCAATCCCATCAATCAAAGTACACATCACACTCTATCACTCACCCATCCCCAAGTACAACTACCCCTCCCCTAAAGTTAACTCTCTCTTACACAAGTACACATCATACCCATCACAACCATCTCTCTCTCTTACACCTCTCTCTCTCTCTCATCTCTCTCATTCTCCAAGTAAGCATCCCACGTCCAAGCAAGCTTCCATGGGAGAGCTTGTGTGGCCCACCTTTCTACCACCCAATCCAACCCTTGGATCATCATCTCAACCGTCGAAGTTGTCCCCTTGGAGCTCTAGATTGCATAGGCGGAAGGAGTTGATCTTGAGGTGGGTGCTTCTCTCTCTCTCTCTCTCTCTCTTCCTCTCTCTCTATTCCCCTTATGTTATGGACGCTAGCTAGGAGCCGAGAATGGGGTACTACGGAGGCTGTCGGCACCGGATTCGACGATCGGGATTCCAGTAAATCCAATTTCTGGATTTGGGGCGTGACATGGCCCACATAAGTCATGAATTGACCTAATTTTCAGGCCTTATGCCCACCATGTAATAGTGTATCTGAGTAATGGGGTGGATGTCCAACACACACCCACACAGGTCGACCTAGTGGGAAGCTATCACCAAGTGGGCCTCACAGGTCGACCTGATGTCCAACACACACACACACACACCCACTATATATATATATATATATATATATATATATATATATATATATATACATATGGGAAAAGGTACAATGTGCTCAAGCTGACGATAAACTCCCGTGAGGTCGAGCTGTGTGGGCCCCACCGTGATGTGTTTCGACCATCAACACCATGCATTTGATGGGTACCCTTTAAAATATGGGATATCCCAAAAATCAGTCGTATACGGAACTCAGGTGGGCCATACCATCTAAAATTATGTGAAGACGCCGTTAAAACATATAAAAGCACATGGTGGAGCCCACCTGAGTTTTGCATGCGCCTGAAACTTGGTCTAAACCCTCATTCAAGTGGGACACACATAACAGATGGGTTGGATTTTCAAACTACATCTCGGTGGGCCCTCAAAAATGGTTATGAATGTTTTAATGGTGCATGGCCCCTCCCCACTTCTGTATGTGGTGTGGTCCACACAAGTCACAGATTGACTTGATTTTTGACACCTAGGCTCACGATGGAATGGTGCATCTGACTAATGGGGTAGATGTTCGAAACGTATCACGGTGGGGCCCACACAGTTCGACCTCATGGGGCGTTAAAATCAGCTCGAGCGCATTGTACCTTTTCCCTATATATATATATATATATATATATATATATATATATATATATATATAGGGAAAAGGTACTATGTGCTCCAGCTCACGATAAGCTCCCATGAGGTCGAGCTGTGTGGGCCCCACCGTGATGCGTGTCGACCATTAACACCGTGCATTTGATGGGTCCCCTTTAAGTTATGGGATATCCCAAAAATCAGCCGTATACGAAACTCAGGTGGGCCATTCCATCTAAAAACATGTGAAGACATGCCAAAAACATATAAAAGCACTTGGTGGGGTCCACCTGAGTTTTGAATGCTGCTGAAACTTGGTCTAAACCCTCATCCAAGTGGGACACACATAATGGATGGGCTGGATTTGTAAACAACATCTCGGTGGGCCCAAAAAATGATTATGAATGTTTTAATGGTGCACGGCCCCTCTCAACTTTTGTATGTGGTGTGGCCCACACAAGTCACGGATTGACTTAATTTTTGAGACCTAGGCCCACGATGGAATGGTGCATCGGCGATGGGGTAGATGTTCGAAACGCATCATGTGAGGCCCACACAGCTCGACCTCATGGGACATTCCCATCACCTCGAGTGCATAGTACCTTTTCCCATATATATATATATATATATATATATATATATATATATATATATATATATATATATAGGAAAATGTATAATGC